>BSQZ01000052.1:3715000-3717500 GCA_033239005.1 Lamellibrachia satsuma
ACGTCCGTGTATGTGAATATCTACTCGTATGAGTGTGTGCTTGCACGCATGCGCCCAGTCCGTATGTGTGTATATGTTATATGTATGTTTAAATGTTCTGGGTTTACTAAAAGTAGTACTATAAGTGGTTATAGGTCAATAGTTAGGACAAATAAAGGTTATTTCATTAAAATGAAGGCTCACCCCATCCAGTATCCTTTGTCAACGAATGATCCTCTTATATCATCAGTTTGTTCAAGTATAATGGGAACAAATGCCCCTCAATATCTGTCAATGTCAAGCGCATTTCGCATTCAATAAAACTACCTTTTTACGACGATGATAATGTGAGAACAACGTTTCAAATGAGAATAAAAGGCGACAGCCGTCAACGAAACTTATCTCGCCGAAATTGCTTTATTTATGCCTACTCGTAGACTGACTACAAACATCGCGAGCAAGAATGATAATCCCTTGCCCTTTTCCGTCACGTGAACGTATAACGACCAACTGAACCGTGTGATACAACGCTATATAAATTAACTCTTACATTTTGATTTCATCTTAATGTGACATGGTAAATGTGAGCGAACGTCAGATCGACACGGGGCAGACAGCGACGATACTATCGATGTTATTAAACGAGCGGCCATCCATTGTTAGAGAGCACACGCCTTCGTCCTAACAAACAACGGCGACGATTTACGACCGGCGATAAGCTTAGCTCCGTGTGAGAGCTCGGAGAGACAACGCGACAAATATGCCGACCGGGCGATAGTCGGCCCGAGGTGAAGTCCCAGCAGGCTGTCGGCGTCCCAGCGTCACTTAGACGCGCATAAACGCAGCACTTCGTCATCATTACTTCGTCAGAATCGGTGGCGGCTGGAACAAATTTATGGCTGAATAAAATACTCCGTCGCAAGACGTGTTCGCGCCGGCGACACGTCGAGATTGGACGTCAGCCTACCTCGTACGCGAACCCTCCCACTTGTCTCGTTTGGTGCATTGCGAAAATAATAATAATTGTTACAACAATGAACATCTATTTGCGCCTATACACTCTGGAACCTGAGTTCAGAGGCGCAAAACACAAGAATCGTTAAGCATGATAATTAACAGGGATGCGCAAAAGTCATTATTAGAACAAGGGACCACTGAAGATGTATCGTCGAAATGTAATTTGGAATAAATATGTCTTGAGCTTTTGTTCGGAAAGTAGCTGTAGTTTCATATGATTTCAAAGTGATGGGGAGTTCATTCCAGGCTCTAGGCGCAGCTACAGAGAAACCACGTTTGCCCAGGTTAAGCTAAGTTTTAGGAACACTAACTAACACGATTGTAGGTACAGAATCCACGAGATTATATTTGACATATGAACCAACTACAAATGTCAACGTCTTTTTTTGGCAGACGTAACTTTGTGAAGTTATAACATAATAGTAAATAATTATTGCTAAATACAAACGAAACACACACACACGCACACACACACACACACACACACACACACACACACACACACACACACACACACACACACACACACACACACACACACACACACACACACACACACACACACACACACACACACACACACACACACACACACACACACACACACACACACACACACACACACACACACACACACACACACACACACACACACACACACACACACACACATTTGTGTGTGTATGTATAATATATATATATATATATATATATATATATATATATATATATATATATATATATATATATATATATATATATATATATATATATATATGTTTACATATATACATGCGTACATACACACACGCATATATATATATATATATATATATATATATATATATATATATATATATATATATATATATATATATATATATATATATATTATACGTGAGTGCGTGCGTGCATTCAATCATGTAGATACTTTTATGTGTGATCCATAATATTAAGTAATACGCAATGTTTGCATATTATATTTTCCATCATCTTCCGTACCACATCACAGCCCATTGATAATTCGTAACATGCATATATATATATATATATATATATATATATATATATATATATATATATATATATATATATATATATATATATATATATATATATATATATATATATATATATATATATATATATATAACTAAAAATATATATGTTTTGTATATTATATATATATATATATATATATATATATATATATATATATATATATATATATATATACAAAAACAACATATATACAATAGTTTACGTGCAGATTGCGTCTGACACAGAAAACAATTAAAATGCAATTAATAGATCATTATGTTAGTTTAGGTATTACTCCTAATGTTTCACAGAGAAGTCGAGTTGCTGTTGGAATAAACATGTTTGCCAGGGGCTGAAGTGTAAACATGTCTGCCAGGGGGTGAAGTGTAAACATGTCTGCCAGGGGGTGAAGTGTAAACATGTCTGCCAGGGGCTGAAGTGTAAACATGTCTGCCAGGGGCTG
>BSQZ01000052.1:3722500-3742500 GCA_033239005.1 Lamellibrachia satsuma
CGTGTAGCAAAAGCTTCAACTTAAATAATTGGCACATATTATTTAAATGCATGTGATGCCATAACATGGATCCGCGAGATTCAATGCCACTTTTATTTCAAACTAGTATATCGTGCACGAGATGCAAGTACAATAAACGTTATTATAGCTTTTATGTAAAATTAATAATAAAAGTAATATATTTTACTGTTAAATATGCTATCCACAAAATGTTACATATTAAGTAACAGTTAACAATAATATCGACGTACCAAGTCTGCTGGAAGCGGTAACAGAGGCGCCATAAGGTCCATAAATAGACTTGAGTGCGCGTCCAATAGACAATGATATGTTATTATGGGTCCATCCGCAGGTAATATATTGCACACCAAACCAATTTGAAATCAAATCTCCCCACCCGATTATTTTGCGCATTCAACTCGTTCCGGTTCGCTGACCAGTGGGTCGGGAGTTTTCACAAGAGAAACCCCACCGACTACTAAAAACAAAGTCGAATGTACTTCATAAAAAACACACCCTTTGATCGAGCACGTTGTGTCATTCACCAACTATAGAAGGTCACGTAAATCACATTCGGCTATATCCTTGCAACCATGACTTGCTTGGTATGTTAGCCAATATCCCTTGTTGAAAGTAGGACAGGCAACAATCCAATGCATTTCAAATATTTGACAAATTCCTGCCAAGAAATATTCACACTTCCGCCTGCCATAGTGCATCGTCTGCCTTCTTACATAACATTAATTGTACTTCTCTAACACTTATGTTGAGCATTTGAGTTCGGCGACGAATTCCTATGTCCAGACAGTGGGGAACATTTTTGTGCTTTGTGACGCATCCACTAGAAAGGAGGAAACGAGGAAAATAGATCCTATAGGTAAAGTTTCATCATTATTATTGTCTTTAAATACGTGCTAGAGGTGTCACGAGTTAATGCGTAGTGTCAACATTTTACCAGTTCCAGTGCTAACAACGTGAACTAGCTAAATAATTTATAAAAGAAATAAAGTTGAACACTTTACTAATAAATTGAATGTTCCTAGTTTCTTTGTTTATTATTGATTTCTTTAATCAGTTATTCATTTTATTATTACATTGCCAAATATTCCCTGGTGAAAAAGTAGTTAATTAGAAAAATCTTGTTAGCTTGCAATTTAAGAATATAGCTACCTCGGTACTACAGGGTACGGAACACCAGCCGGAAGGCATACTATGCACTATAAATAATAATGCAACTTCAATAGCGCCAAATTCCCCAGGAACCCGAGCCCGGTGGCGCAAAAAATAGACGTAAGATGATTTTCATTGATTAATCGAACGACTGTTTTACGGGACACTGTAAAACAGAATTTATACTTTTTATAACATATCGGTCGGTTAACAATATACATACAAAACGTATTGCTATTGTGATCTTTCAGCTCTTAATATTTTAATTAAAATATGCTAGTTTTTGCATTGCATTATTACTGCATACTTATAAAGACCGGCCGAAAAATGCCAAATATACAATCTTTCACCTCTTAATATTTTAATTAAAATGTGCAACGTTTTGTATTGCATATTACTGCATACTTATAGAGACCGACCGATTAATCTTCAATTTTGAAGGTGAAACATAACGTTTTTCGTTGGGTGGTTTGTTGCTCCGTCAAATTCTCGTCTTACAGCATTTTTGACGATAAATACAGCAATGAAGATTCAAACATGGAGTGTATAAAATTTTAATTTAGATGAACTTTGATAACCACAAAATCACAGAGCTGGGGAATTTTAACGATACGGAACCCCCCCGTCCCGGCTAGTTGCGTATCAGTTATGACAAATGACATTTGTTGAGCATTCCCTATAATGGTGATGTAATGAACATAGACCCACAAAAGTCATCTTCAGAGCGGGGGGCACCGAGGAATTAGGGTGGAATTGCAATTTCGAAACATAATATGTATGTCTTGGTTTTTTTATAGATTAGCTAGAGTTTCAGGTGGAATTTAAATGATGTGGAGTTCTAGATTGTTGGCGCAACTACAGAGAACACGGGCCTGCCCAATTCATTGGTTGTATCACTAATGTCACCATATATCTTATGGAACAATAATTGTTTGCATACGAAAAATTCATTGTAAGAAAGACTAATATATTTTAATTTGTCGTGATGATATTACACAAGCACTCCTGGTTGGAATAATTATATAACGGTATAGTCTGGCAGAAAGTATTAAACGAAAACTGTAATATATTATAATGGACATTTATAATTTAATCGAACGAATAACCACGAAGCGTGTAAAATAGTGATGCGTCGAATGTGTAATAAGATAAAATAAATTTGATCATATATATATATATATATATATATATATATATATATATATATATATATATATATATATATATATATATATTAAGCCGGCAAATAACCAGACTGTTTGCCCATACGTCTAGTGTAACAATTACACTTGTGTGTACTGAATCAATTTAAAGTTAATCCGATGGGTCATCACAGGGGCATGTCCACATGTTCACGACATACATATATGTAGGAATTAAAACACGTTTGTGAATTAAATAAATGTTGAAAATACTTTTTAAATGTGCATGCGAAAGCTGACTCGCAAATGTATTTATGACTTGATTAAGTATTACTTGCAATAATCATATATATATATATATATATATATATATATATATATATATATATATATATATATATATATATATATATATATATATATATATATATATATATATATATATATATATATATATATATATATATATATATATATATATATATATATATATATATACATATGAACAAGAAAATCAGTTGTGAACAACTGATTTAAATACAGTATTCTACTGTATTTCTAAAACCTGTTTAAATGTTTTATTTAATCGAAGCTTAATATACTTAAATGTTGTAAGTTGTCCCGTAACAAAGTTGTCTACAAAATAAATATTTATTTTGTAGACATAATCATATTATATTATGACTGACATTTCCTAGCGCTTTAACTATTCTTATACTTAAATTATATTTAATTCTGGTCCAGAGACTGTTGCATAGCATTTATATATAGCGTACATGGTAGCTAGGCTCAATTTTATCTATGAAACTTTCATGCAGCTTTTTGTACTTGCGCATGGGTTCCTTTGGCTGACTTGTGTGCATTCTGTGATGTAACTATCGTCTTGCAAAAAGGTATATAATGGTGGACATATCAACCATCTTATATTCAAATGTAAGAAATACGCAATACCTATATCATTTCGATTAAGATAATATGGTTTATAATATATAGATGCATTGACGAGGGGACTGATGCTGTGGGAATTACGTAGCACATGATCAGGAGACAAATATGTAAAGGCATGTCCTTTTAATATATATATATATTTATATATATATATATATATATATATATATATATATATATATATATATATATATATATATATATATATATATATATATATATATATATATATATATATATATAATGTACTAGTTCTGTCTAAGTAAAGAGTAAAAATAATCACGGTGTTTAAAGTAAAAAACTTAAACTGCAAGCCTTTTAATACCCTATATATAACAACCACTCGCCTACATTACTTCATGTAAATGCATCACAAATTGTAAAGAATTACTGTACAACTTCGTTAACTCTATGTTTAAGTCGTGGTTACACAAGGAGGTGCGTTCTTGTGGGACCGGACTCACGGTTCGAGTTATAGCGATATTCGAGTTATCGAAATTCGAGTCGTATGCTCTTTGTATTGTTAAAGTATAATTCTCGTTATTAGTTTTAAAAATAATTATTTTGTGTTGTTAATATGTTACTGTGCAAAACTGCTATATAATAACAACGGTATATTATCAGGGATAACGATAATAGGAACAACATAGTGCGCCTACTTTATTTCACTCATCAATAATATTGTTACGTATGTGTACGTGATATTTCATATTTTATTGCAATAAGTCGAATAGTGTCATTATTTCATTGTTCCACAACGGTACACCTATACTAATTATAAGATGGACATAGATACGCTAAAAAGATTACAGAGGAACTAAACTGATTCCAGAACTAACAGACCATTATAGTTAAGAAAAAGGAGTAAAAAATGTGGTTTAACAACCCTAGAGACAATTAGAGGCGATTAAAAGTTTTAAGACACTGAATGGCTACACAAATAATGATAGAAGTATTTTCGCATAAAAGAAAGATAGACGAACTAGAGGACACGAAGTAACGTTATATAATGAAGGAAGAGTGTATATTATATATTATAAGAAAGTATATTCATTCTCACAGATAATTAATTCTCACATAGAATGAATAAATGAATGGAACAAATTATCTACTGATTGAGTAAATGCTAGCAGCGCGAATTTGTTTTAAAAAGTGACAAATATATCAGAAGTTAAACATAAATGAAACTGTTGTGGACCCTCAATAAGCCAATGATTCGCTTGTCCATTTGTCACGTGGGTGCATGCTTTGTTTTAGATGGAAACAATTGCCACACGAAACAGACTAATAATCAATATTGAACATGTTGTGTGTTTACGCATGCGGGTCGGAGAGAGTATATTATTTGTATATAATATATAAATTACACAATTTTGCAATCATTATTAATAAAAATGCAGGCGATATGAAACTTAGAAGCGCTTTATATGTTGTACGTGAGTCTAATCAGAGTGATGTCTTTTAATGTCGCTACATATTATTGTTACGTATTTGTCATCGTTACATTCCTCCGAAATTAACAAGTTTAGATCATGTATGCTTATTTTGCAAGAACTGACCCACGAGTCGACAGGTGGTGTTTCAACGGAACGCCTCAACCGACACCGATAAGTAGGTCAGTTTCCCACGTCGCGTATACCTCTACATCACTCCGATATATACGGCGGGTAGTCACCATTAATACGTGATTAATTCGTAAGGTTCCAGAGCATATATCACAGTACTGTTTTCTGAAACTACGAGGCGCATGGTGGCCCATGATTCCGGTTGACATTTTGGTTCCATAAAAGCAAGAATCGGCTGGAACAAAAGTACAGACTGTCTGTGTTGACGCGAACTCCCAATTGCCTGTCACATTTTTTATTTTAAGATCTTCTGTCAGAAACCTCCGAAAGTTGCAAGCGCGTTGCGTGTAGTCGTCTTGACGACATCACAGCCATGTTTGCATCGAGCACGGACCATCGTCTATACACATAGACACCGTATAGGGCGTTTTTTCATTAGTTTCCCTGCTCGACGTCGCTATACATTACCGTTGATTGTTCATCAGTAACACTTGAAATCATGTTACGACGATATTAACAAATAATTGCCGATACATTTCATCGCGCTCAGCGCAACTTGCATCTGCGTCGGGCGACTTACCTGAAATTCAACGACAGGTACATATTCGTCGTGTGTGAATGTCGGCCTGAGTTTCCGAGTGGCTTCCGTGTCAAGTCCTGTATTATGTCCTGATTCCCGTTGCCGGCTCGTAGTTGTGCTGCCCAATTTAACGACCAACTCGCGCTGTTTAGGGCTGTTCGTCTTTAAATCATCACCTCGTTCGGGCTACCTAATTATTGTGACTTCTAACAATACGCCATCCGTGAACGCGGCGGTCACGTGCTGCCGATGTGGCCAATCGGCGGCGAGCGTTCTGACCTCCGCGTGAATGACATGTGTAATGTGTTTTTAACAGCGCGCTTGCCACTCCATAAAAACCGCGCCGAAGAAACACTCGGACATTAGTCACATCTAGAATGTGGATAACATTTAAACCTGTATTGGAGCACGCAGGGCCATGTAGGCAGCCGCCACATCGATGTCTACTGGGCGTGAAGCACAGAGAAGCTACTCGTGACAAGAACTCACAGCCAGCGCAAATTGAAGTATCCCCACTGCCCCGCCTCGACGCCCACATTGCTTCTACGTTTCTCTTTGTCGATTCGCTACCACCGTCGCGGTAATCTACAGTATCTAAGCCACCTCTCTGCCCCGCACATAGTCCCAGTTTGCTCCCGCATTTCTTCCCGGGTAGATTAAATTGGTTATCCAATCGCCGTATACAATCAATCGCTTTAATTGTCAATCTTGTGTGTGTGAGAAATATGTGTCAGCAGACAAATACTCGTCTGCCTTAATACCAAGGTCCGGAAGCCAACGGGAACCCTCGGGATAAAAAGAAAAGGGGAAGGTCGAGAAACACCTGGCGCAGAGAAGTGGAAGCAGAGAAGTGGAAGCAGAGAAGTGGAAGCAGAGAAGTGGAAGCAGAGAAGTGGAAGCAGAGAAGTGGAAGCAGAGATAGATAAGCTGGAAACGCAAGCCCGACGCCATGTCCAGTGCATGAAAATAGTTGTTAATGGCCTGTGAGTTAGGACGTTGAAAGGCTTATAAGTCAGTAAGTAAGTAAGTAAGTAAGTAAGTAAGTAAGTAGGTAAGTAGTTGTATCTTGTAAGAGAAAAATATAGATCAACGTTGGAAAACTTTAAATGTTAATCTTATGAGAAATTGTTTTTAATAAGTACCGTTCATCATACCACGACACAAAAATTCAATCTGATGAAACGTTATTCTCGACTCTTCCCAAAGTCTGGAAGCATTACGCCTGCGCTACGACCATCATCCGGACACGCGGCCACGCATAATCAGCAAACATTAACGATCGCAGCGGCGTCAATAAAAATCTAAAGAATTTATGTTAAACCCGCGCTGTCCTGCTTTGTGGAACCTTGTTTTTTTCCCGCAAGATTGAAGTGAGAGAACGCTTCTAATGGTGTCATATGACGCAAAAGGGTGACGACGTATGTGACGTCAAGTGGTGCGTTGCCGTCGCGCTCAGGGTTGACTGAGGGCAACCAGACGGCTTCGCGGCGCCGTCGCTCGCCGCCTTCTAGAAGGCTGTCGGGCCGCTGTCGTCAGTCGATACGTCTTCGTCGCTGGACGCTGCTCGACGTCAACTTTGACTTTCCTATGAAAAGATGCTGCGCGCTGCCGCCTCGTGACGGGAATGGGAGTGTCGGATTTCGGCGAGTTGAGAAGGCAATCATCAGCGTGTGGATTCAATGTGTTTTGTTCAAAACGATGAATTGTAAGCGAGTCGGCCACGGCCAATTTAACTCGATTGCGACCATCAAGATGCTACTGCCGCGTCTGCGAGGCGGCACCCTCCATTGTCACCCTGACGAAGCAACCCTTCTGTGTGCGCCCAATTGTGATTAATCGGTTTCACTGGATCACAATTTGCTTTGCAACTTCGTTTGTCGCGACACGCTTCCGTGAACATAAATTGGCGTCTTCGACTGATGATGACCGCAAAATTTGTAGGCGCACAGCAGGGACAACGGGCGGCGAATAATAAAATATGAAGGAAGTAAAAAGTCACGTCATGACGTTAAAAGTAGGGTTTATATAATAGGAGACGAAGACACGAACGCACGAACTAGCGCGTTTCTGTTGAAAGTGAGTTTTTAGCGCAAGGTCGGTGGTACGTTTTTACCAGTGAGGCGATTCGCGAAGTCAATTATTTCTTACGTTTGAATATTTATTTTTTGCGAACTCACTCTGGCAGTAGATGTACACTACTTGGTCCAACAATGTAGGGTTTAGAGTTTTTGCAATATATACGTAATTATTAATCGTATTTTATGTGGTAGTGATGATGGTGGCAGATGGTGGTAAGGATATTTTGTAGTTGTAGTAGATTGATAAAATATATATTTTAATAGTACACACTGGATTTATATGTTTTCACTGTGTAGAGGGAATAACAAAACAAACACGTTGCACTCATCGTTGACAGTATTGTATTTGACAGACCACCCTAGGATAGTTTCGTCAGAAGTCAGTATTCAGACAACGAATAAATAATTTAACAAAAAGCTATATTTTTATTCACGTTTACTAGCACATCATAAATTAAGAATCTACACTTTCACTAACTCATTGGTATTCACTACAAATACCATTCAGATTGCACGAATCAACATTTACTGTTTGATTGTATGTGATTATATATAAATCTTTGAAATTACTGTTACACATTATGTTGTAACATTCGCCATGTTAAATACGTCACGTCTTAAATTAACGAAACTCTTAATTTGTAACATGTATTGGAGCAACTGTGTTTCTCATAATTACGAACACGTGACCCTTAGCAGTTGTAGCTAATATATTATAGACATATTATGTATGTGTGTGTGTGTGTGTGTGTGTGTGTGTGTGTGTGTGTGTGTGTGTGTGTGTGTGTGTGTGTGTGTGTGTGTTTTTTGGTATATATATATATATATATATATATATATATTATATATATATATATATATATATATATTATATATATATATATATATATATATATATATATATATATATATATATATATATATATATATATATATATATATATATATATATATATATATATAATATATATATATATATATATATATATATATATATATATATATATATATATATATATATATATATATATATATATATATATATATATATATATATATATATATATATATATATATATATATATATATATATATATATATATATATATATATATATATATATATATATATATATATATATATATATATATATATATATATATATATATATATATATATATATATATATATATATATTTAATTTTAGGCCTATTTATTTATTGAAGATTTTTTGCATAGCAATATCCTTTTTATGTATATAACAAGGTTGAAGATGAACATTTATGTTTTCGTGTGGTCGGTACCTTAAGTTTAACCAGTTTACAAACAATTCAAATGTGTGTCTGCATAAAATAGATTAAGAGGTGTATCGTGTACAGAACAACCATGAAGTACCTACACTGTAAGATTACCGCATGTTTCACGAACGACTTGGACTAGCATAACTTCCATTTCACATATATGTAGTAAACTGTTCCATTAACGCAGCCATCTGTGAATGTCGATGTTGGCATACGCGTCCGAATTTATGTTTCGCGTTAGCGACGCATATCCAAGTTTATGTATCACGTTTACTGTTAGTTGATTTCTACTGCGATACGACACGGTTACGTCGCTGCAGTCTGCTGACTCGGGCCGTTGTTTATCGTCGTTTACTCGCGTTAACGTCGACTGCGCCAGTTGACGTCGACTCATTACGGCGTTGTCCGTTGCATCGTTTCGAACAGACAGTGGCTGATTTAACATCTCTAATAACAGACGCGACCAGGCCGCCAGACGACAGGAGGGGCGGTCAGAGGGAGTGAATGACCACCGGTCAAGTGAATGACCACCGGTCTAGACAACGACTTGTCATTAGAGCGCACGGTACAGACGACTTACATTTGTCGGTGATTGAGCGAATGACGGCTCGCCCATTTTGTTGGCACAACGATCACAACTGACCAGGGCAGATGGTCAGGGTGCTGGTAAGGTGATGTGGTCAGCATACCTTGTGGTCAGAAACAAAGACTACCGTCAGTAACTAACGGTTCAGTTATTTAACAGGTGCCATGTGCGGATTCTCATATGATAAGGTTTATAATGTAAAACCTAAACACATCTTTAACAAAGATCTGCGCAGCCAATCTGCATACCTTTTTATATTACATTAAATTAATAAGTATATTTATTTTTATTGCGGTGACATTTTCAATATAATTCTAAGTAGATCACAGGGTATGTAATAAAATTGTGTTTTAGCTTAACTTTAATAAATTATTTAAAACAAAACACTAAGGGCCTGATATATTAACTTCCCTTGGCGTTCGAGCGGCAGACGACTCCTTTAATTTTTTTCCACGTTTTGAACCATTTCGTGAAGACAAATGTACAATATTATTAAGTATAATACGTTTTGAGGAATTAATTTATGAAGGTGAGTAGCAATCAGTAGAACGTTGATCTAAATTGCATGCCTGAAGTGAAGTCTACATAAATAAGCTAGCTTTAATAACGCGGCTAAATACTTTAAATGTATTAATCTCACATGAAGAGCGGTAGGAGTGAGAAAAGTCACATTAACGTAAAATTACTATACCCTTTAACTATAGCAAAACAACGAATACTTTTAAATTTTGTGCAAATGAATGGAACACGCGGGTTGGTTTCAATTTCAATTTAACTAATAACGTTTTTGGTTCGTTAAAAGATGAAGACATTAAACCATGACGCACAGGTAATGATGACATACTATGTATATATTATTAGTACCAATATTACTTAATAATTTTAATCATAGCAAAATAAAAAACACGGGGACATCACAATATTTGGTATACGTATACAATAATCATGTGCACGTAATTCTGTACTCATATTGCCCATTGTCGTTTGGTAATTTATCTGCTTAGCGATGCTTAATTAATAATAATAAAAATATAGCATGGCTATGGAAAATTACTAATCTGGGAGACTGTAAATTTATTATGGTATAGCGTCCGCCAATTATCATGCCAGCATAAGTTCTTTAGTTCGGTAATAATTTTTCATTTATAAGGTGTGCATTGTTAATTTTTTGAAAGAACTGATTATGCTTATTTGTAAGACTTGTTTATGCTGCAGAAGTTTCCATTTCTTCCACTCTGCTATATGCCAGTAAGATTCTAAGCTATTCCGACCAGTAAGAAGACTAAAAGCTATATTGAACTGTATATAGAGTATTATAGACCTATACCTATATATGCGGCCGATTGTAAACACTATTGTTGATTTAAACACCCAAACAGGAGTGATATATTATAAGAACGTTTGTCGGCTGATATTTACTGTTTGTAAAGTTCCCCATTATTCAAGTGCTATGTATAGTTGAATTTTATTTATTAAATTATTAAAACTTGTTAATTAAATGAACATTTACATTTTGTTTTGTGTTTATGACAATTACCGTGAAGCGTTAAGCCTGAAATAACAATTTCAAATAAATTTACGTCTAGATTTAATTAAATTTACCTATGCGATAGTTGTGTTTACATGCAGAAGACTTTTGAGTAATATTGTTAAATCTCGTAACACTGCTATGACAATAATTTAGCTTCTACAAGAAATGCACCGGTGCACATATATGACTGAACAGTAAGTTCACGCGAGAACTCTAATTATAGTGTGCGTTGATATTCTGGTTTCTTGGAACGTGTGCACGTCTCGGCCAACTGTTTGCAGATATTTCGTTCTATCTGCGAAAACAATTATATATGATATTTTTCAGTAAACATCTCCACAATTGATTATGAATTCTAGTGTGTTTATTTTATCCACGAAGCATAACAAAAATATTTTATGTAAGTCGATGAGTGTCCATTGCGCGTTGTAAATATCGAGTATTTCGAGAACTCTTGAAATATAAATAATAGTATGATATCAGCAGGATACAATTCATGGGTTTCCTAAATTAATGTTGTTTAACGCCATAATACTTTATTTAAAAAAGAAAAAATTAATTATCAGTGCCATTTTTCTGGGATTATCCACATATGTGTATAATCCCAGAAAACCCAGACAAGGCTAGTTTTGTTTATATAAACCAATATAGAGTAAAGCGAAATTAAACAAACTCCCTGTGTGTGTGCCAACAAGTTCAGGAAAATACTCATCTCTGTTGATAATCAATGAATTCAGTGATTCAGATGAAGTTAATAGATAAATTGTTCTTATGTCCTTATGCGTTGTATATATAGGTAACTGAAGGCGTGCTGATATGGCATATATATGCAGCACAAACATATCAACGGGTATTAAACATAATCACAACGACGAATGCTTAAATCAATATCACGTGAATTGTCCCAAAGAGTATTTTATTAAAATATTATGTTTATTAAAATCTACCAATACTTGCTTCTTTGGAATACCGTAAACCTTAATACGAGATAATCTTCAATTTGATGTACATTATTATATATCATTATTTCCGCAATATGTTTTAAATGTACTTAAAATAGATGCCCGATTTAAACACAAAATTATTATTATTGTTTCTTCGTTTTATCGCACATCACACATTTGTGTGTCTAAACAATGTGTATGTATAAACAATGTGTATGTCTAAACAATGTATATGTCTAAACAATGTGTATGTCTAAACAATGTGTATGCTTCTTTGTATGTCTAGAACATCACATTCACAAAGTGTATTTGAACGAAAATTAAATAGTATACATAATATAAGGTAATACAATGTAATTACAGAGGTGCAAAGAGGTTTCTTTTAATATAATTCTATATAAATAACTAGGGCATTATTTATGCAAATCGAGAGGAAGATATACACCGAAAAACAATAAAACACTGTCATTTAACCATTATAACAAATTAATTTTGATAACTACTAAAATATCTATAAATGGTCCAAGCGTTTTCACTTATTATAATATTTACAAAGCCGTGCATTTATTTCATTTGCTATTCCGCAGCTCGGCGATTTCGTTCAATATCTTAACCACCGTATTTTGTTCAATATCTTAACCACAGTATTCTGTTCAATATCTTAACCACCTTATTTTGTTCAATATCTTCACCACCGTATTTTGTTCAATATCTTAACCGCCATATTTTTTTCAATATCTTAACCGCCGTATTTTTTTCAATATCTTAACGACCGTATTTTGTTCAATATCTTAACCACCGTTTTTTCAATTATGCGAACATACCAAATAGCCATGTTGATTATATACTGATACACCTAGAAATGTCATTATTTAGATGAATTGATAGTATATGTTGCGAGATTCCGATAATCTTAATGTGATAAGCGTATAGAGGTTTATTGTGTACGCTTGTTTGTGCGTAATGTAAGAATTTGTAATTTTTCAGAACCTCTTAAATTTATAAAATTGCAGTTTCTCTTAAAATCCAAAATAAATTGTGTTTCATCAAATCTTTGTCGCGATTCGAAATGGGTATTGTGATACGCATCAGTCCATAAAATAATTCCGTGTAGTATGAATAATGTCGGGCCTAGTTGTTTATTTGAATGTATTAAATTGCAACATACCATTATACATAATAACAATAATGTGAATGCATGAAATTATACAGCTTACACGCACATGCACCTTGCACGTTGACATACAGACATAATATGTATGTAGCTGTATGATATCAGTGTACATATAGGCCTACTAATACATAATACATACTCATACATTTATGTGTGAGCATACATTAGAACTATGCAGTTGGCGATTGCCCGAAAAGGAACAAAAACGCCCTTGTTTCACGCAATGAAAATAACACAAATACTGCTAAATTCAGGTTGGAATGTATTTCATTATTTGTTGGACAATCAGTTATTACACAGAATGCAACCACAACAACATGGTTATGGGCGTTACCAAACTATTGACCTAATAATAATTTAAACACACATAGCGTGTTGGTCGTTGGCTATATATTTATTTATATTTATTTATTATTTTTTCAGTAAACCCTGATTCTATTTTTAGAGTTATGCGGTGTCAAAATAGATTTGATTTGATTGGATTTATATCCTTTCAGAACGGTTTTAAATTTAGTTAAGCAATACTTATTGATATATATATATATATATATATATATATATATATATATGTGTGTGTGTGTGTGTGTGTGTGTGTGTGTGTGTGTGTGTGTGTGTGTGTGTGTGTGTGTGTGTGTGTGTGTGTGTGTGTGTGTGTGTGTGTGTGTGTGTGTGTGTGTGTGTGTGTGTGTGTGTGTGTGTGTGTGTGTGTGTGTGTGTGTGTGTGTGTGTGTGTGTGTGTGTGCGCCATTATCAGCACAGCAGTACATGAAATGAAAATCACCAGCTGCATGGTTCAGCATAACCACACGACATAACCACACGACATGCAAGGTACATACCTTTCAAAAAAATATTTGTCGTGATTACAGTTATAAGCCTATATGTACCGCAGTTGGCGAGAAGGGCACGTGGACTTTTTGTGTATCACGGTGTACGGTGGCTGGTGGCGAACGAAGCTTAATGACCAGTACTGGTACGCCGAGGCCAATCTGTAGACGGCTTATGTACAATACAATACAATATAATACACTACAATGCAATACAATACAATACACTACACTACACTACACTACACTACACTACACTACACTACACTACACTACACTACAATACAATACAATACACTACACTACACTACACTACACTACAATACAATACAATACAATACAATATAACACAATACAATATAATATAATACAATACAATGAAGAAACACACATGGAACGGTCAGAGATTGGTAACCGTGTTACTATTTTGATCGACTGGATATCCATGCACTCTTATCACATTACTGGCATGATCCAAATAGTTGTGACCGTGTTACTGTTTTTACTGACTGGAGATAAATTTATCATCGAGCTTAACAAAAGTACATCCACCTTTACCACTTTGCTGTCAAGATGAACGCGCGTGATCAACTCACCAGGTATTTTAATCCTCCCTGACACTTTTCAACATCCGGAAACGATATTTAAAGTAGGCCCATACGCCAACGTTTTTTCCACGTGCGAACATTGCTGCCTGCATGACAGCAAACATTTCCTATCCAACTAAGTCAGTAGAACGGCGAATTTCGACCCACTACATCAAACAGAGGCTGAGGTAAACAGATGGGAATGCGTCATCTATACCAAGATATAATAGTTGTTCGCGAATACGTGACAACATCGGCGAAGCAGAACGGGAAAGATTCTTCCTGATAAGCCACGTCTGTTATAGAAATGACCAATTAAAAGTCGACGTTACCACCGGATTTCAAAATGTTGTTCAGGCTTTTTCTTGTCGTGTCGGACTGTTTAATGTCAATAAAACACAGCATGTTGAGATATTGCAGTATACGTTTTGAAGTACCCATTCAGTTATAAACTAACACTTTATGATAATTTATTACGTGTCGTAAATGTTACCGAGAACACACAGTGTTGTCGACAGTGTGCTTGCGTGCTAGCGCACGTGGGTGAATACGCACGCACGCACGCACGCACGCATGCACGCACGCATGCACGCACGCAAGGACATTGATTGTTGGCGAAATGCACTGATGCAGAATGAAGAATGAAAAAGAGCAAAAGAACGTGCTTGATCGGTTATTTATATGTGCGTGCGTGCGTGCGTGCGTGCGTGCGTGCGTGCGTGCGTGCGTGCGTGCGTGCGTGCGTGCGGGCGTGGACGTGTTGGTTCGCTCTGTTGTGTTGCGTTGCTTACCACCGACTATCTACTCTGACACACGCAGTTTGTACAAGAGAGGTTTAGACAGAGGACCATTGGCGTGACAATATGTATGGCGTTATGATGTTTAGCTATCGTTTGTGGACCAATTAAATATACATTGTCGCGAAAGAAACATGCACCTTGACAGTTTGCGACGAAGGAAGACTTCCTGTGTTTCGACACGCTCTAGAATCGAGACCATTTGCGCCAACGTCGCTCGAAGCGGATTTTAGCTGGCAAAGAAACTGGACTGTAATTTGATGTCTGCTCTGCTCGAGTCGCTGCAATGTTTGAAGATCGGTAACTGACCTTCGGCACTTTGCGTATACGGCAGCTATTACTTCGCGTCTCAAATTGGATTACTTCGGACACACTAGAAATCGGCACATTTAATTTGAATATGGAAATTGCACAAATTAAGTGCGTGTCAACAAACGGGTTGTTAAGACGCAATTAGACGCTCGCTACGACACTATTACTGCGGCAGTCAGTCGGCTGCCGGACCGGGCTATCATTACACCTCGTTTCGTTAACCGTATGTAAGAGCCTTGGGCGTCGCTGTTGACGTATTCTCTCCTTGCTAGCGACTAACAGCCGTCGGCCGGATAGTAAGCTTTGATGTCGCCGCGCTAGGCAGGAGTCAAAGTAAGCCGCCTCAAATACGTCGTCACAGCGTAGGCCTGGGATGTCGTATTGAAAAGTATATATATATATATATATATATATATATATATATATATATATATATATATATATATATATATATATATATATATATATATATATATATATATATATATATATATCTACCTGTGCTTGTGCTTGTGCGTGTGCGTGTGTGTGTGCGTGTGCGTGTGCGTGTGCTTGTGCGTATGCGTATGCGTATGTGTATGCGTGTGTATGTGTGTGTGTGTGTGTGTGTGTGTGTGTGTGTGTGTGTGTGTGTGTGTGTGTGTGTGTGTGTGTGTGTGTGTGTGTGTGTGTGTGTGTGTGTGTGTATATATATAATATACAAAAACACACACGCACACGCACAAGCGCACATGCACGCACGCACGCGCACGCACACGCACACGCACACGCACACGCACACGCACACGAACACGCACACGCACACGCACACGCACACGCACACGCACACGCACACACACACACACACACACACACACACACACTGTCTGTCTGTCTGTTCCCTCGTATCTCCGTCAGTTTCGCATGTCTGGGGCTGACATTTTGTAGGCGTGCGTGCGTGTTTGTGTGTGTGTATGCGTGCCTGCATAATGTATGTACGTACGTACGATTTCTGGATGATTTCTGAAAAAAAAGTAAAGTTAAACAAATTCTCTCAAAAAAATCCTTACGACAGGCATGATTCTGTATGCATGAAACGATAGGGACTCAACTTTAACATAACGTCGTCTTGAATACATTTTCTGCGCCTAATCTCAAAATGCCTCGTCGGATTGTGTGAACAGTGTCGCCATCAGCCGGGTAACGAGGAAGTCCCGATAGGTGGCAGCTTTGCACTGTTACAACCGACATAACGTCAATATTTTTTGAGAAAACGTTGTTTCACTTTTCAGAAATCATCTCAGAAATCCCGGCCATGTCCATTTACACTAAGCATATTTATAAGTAGACATTACGTTGCAATGTGATTCCTTTTTACATATCGATATAACACAATGCAATTACGCATACTTTCCAGCGGAAAGGCAATAGGAAACAAAATCCAATATGATGCTAAATGGCACATTTACATTGTGAATCGTCCATGAATCGTACGAGACGTTGGCGGAGTAGCACATATAATCAGACAAGGCCGAAGTCCAGTTATTTGTGTTACTCCGCCAGCAATCGAGTCATTCGGTTTTAAACAATCAAATGTCCGTTTGTTGTTTTTTACGTGACGACATCTACAATACTTTCGTCGTTGTCGAATGTGCGCATCGGAGAAAGGAAAGGGTGAACCGTAAGGTAAGGTTGGATTCACTAAACTTGTGCTGAAATAAGCGGGAAAAAATGACTGACAAAACGTTTCAAACATCTGTAGTTTATTTTTGCGGCAAAAAAGTATGACTACACATGACTCCGGCACACGGAGTCCACCGACAGTAGAGTCAGGCGACTGCATCAACACACGCGCCATTTCGTACGCGATGGCCGCGTCATGAAGTAAATAACTAGTTCGGTCCGTATCACGAGTGTCCAATGCCGCGTATAATATTGTACCCATGTATCGCATGGCACGTAGTGAACGCGTGTGTATTAATATGCTTGGTATACTTTTGCGATGTGATCTCGCCCGTGAATCGTACGAGACGAGCGTCCAATGCCGCGAATAATATTGTACCCATGTACCACATGGCACGTAGTGAACGCGTGTGTATTAATATGCTTGGTATACCTTTGCGATGTGAATCGCCCGTGAATCGTACGAGACGAGCGTCCAATGCCGCGAATAATGTTGTACCCATGTATCACATGGCACGTAGTGAACGCGCGTGTATTAATATGCTTGGTATACCTTTGCGATGCGAATCGCCCGTGAATCGTACGAGATCGTGGCGGAGTAGCTCAAATAATTTCTGCTCCTCCGCCAGCCAGCCGTGTACGAGGGCGATTCACTTCGCCAAGGTGCCACTTAAGATTTGTTTCACATAGCATCAATTTAATTCAAAGTCGGGGACTATGTTCTATGTTCTATATCGTTGCAGTGTCATTCGATTTTAAACACTACACTTTCCGTTTGTTGTTTTGCACGCGATGACGTAAACATTTCTTTCGTCGTAATCGTAAACGTGCGTATGCGGTATTTACTTACCTTACGGTTCCCCATTGCCATTCTCTGGTTTCTTTCGCACCAGTTTAGTGATCCCCGACCTTACCTTATGGTTCCCCATTGCCATTCTCTGGTTTCTTCCGCACCAGTTTAGTGATCCCCGACCTTACCTTACGGTTCCCCATTGCCATTCTCTGGTTTCTTCCGCACCAGTTTAATGATCCCCGACCTTACCTTACGGTTCCCCATTGCCATTCTCTGGATTGTTCGGCACCAGTTTAATGATCCCCGACCTTACCTTACGGTTCCCCATTGCCATTATCTGGTTTCTTCCGCACCAGTTTAATGATCCCAACCTTACCTTACGGTTCCCCATTACCATTCTCTGGTTTCTTCCGCACCAGTTTAATGATCCCCAACCTTACCTTACGGTTCGCTATTGCCATTCTCTGGTTTCTTCCGCACCAGTTTAACGATCCTCAACCTTACCTTACGGTTCCCGATTGCCATTCTTTGGTTTCTTCCGCACCAGTTTAATGATCCCCAACCTTACCTTACGGTTCCCCATTGCCATTCTCTGGTTTCTTCCGCACCAGTTTAATGATCCCCAACCTTACCTTACGGTTCCCATTGCCATCCTCCATTGCATACGTTAGTATTGTTTACGTCTTCACGTACAAAACCACAAACGAAAACGTTTTGGTTTAAAAACCGAATGACAACCGACTGTAACGGCATAGAGCATAGTTCACAACTTTTAGTTCAATTTAAGGCGTGTGAAATAAATCTGAAATGACACTTTAGAGAAGTGAATCGCCCAGTGAATCGTACTCGACGACTGGCGGAGTAGCACGAATAATCGGACATGGCCGTAGGGTTCACGGGCCATGGACAAGGCCGTAGGGTTCACGGGCCATGGACAAGGTCGTAGGGTTCACGGGCCATTCACATTGCAAACGTGAATCATGAAAAATTCTGACTGACAACACATGCAGCACTATTGTGAAACATATTTATTTAAAATAAAATAAAATATATACATCGTGTAAACATATATGTCTTCAGTGACATCTTTGACAGCTACTTACAGACACTTACTCTGTGTCATCCAGTAAATTCACGTATCATTTTCGGAAAGAAAACTGATGGAGAGCAAATTATTTGGTTACGCACAGCGAGTAAACTATTTTGTGCAGATGATATGATGATGACGGCAGTGGACCAAACAACGTTCATTTGCTACTTAATGGTTCAAGATTAACTAAAGTTATATGGCATAAAATGGCTAAAACTGTATTTGTCGCCAAGGGTACTTGTTTAGCTGGGACCGTAGTCATGTTTTCAGACATGTGCACGCAGAACATAACATGGCTAGAGACATCGTTGATACTTGTTTCTTCTGCATTCCAAATTATCATGCACAAGAATTGTTTTGCTAATTGCATGTACACGTCATAAATGACGTGATAACGTGTGTTTCATGTAGACGAAGTCTACATAATAATACACGTATAATTGTCACAGTTTGTTATTCATTCGTGAATATGCTATAACATTGTTAATACATATCATCATCAATGTCATAATTCGTGTCATACACGTCACGTACTGTATTGGTAAGACACCACACATAGAGGTCTACCGTTAGACGGTACAACTGTTGTGGCCTCATTTACGTAAACGTGTCACCATTCAATGTCAACCCCCTCGTAGTCATGGAAAGTGCCAGTAGAATCTTCATTTAGTTTGCCCATCACTGTAATGAGGCCTTCGACACTACGCCTAACGTCAATGGGGGCATTAGGGCCACCGAGGGTCGTGCGCACCCAGCCCGGGTGAAGAGCGACCGTGAGGATGCCGTGCTGCATCAGGTCTACAGCCATGTTCGACGTGACCATGTTTAGTGTTGCCTGCAAGAGGTATAAATCGTCACACAGACAGCTGGAGCAACTATGACACATTGCTGTGTTCACAGGGAAGGAAAATAT
>BSQZ01000052.1:3745000-4222500 GCA_033239005.1 Lamellibrachia satsuma
AAAAGGAGGTATCGAGACCCCGAATAGGGATTGGTTTTTTTTTTGGGGGGGAAAGGGGTATACAAACGGTGATGTCTCGTATTACCGATAAAAAGGGGTGGAATGAAAGCCACAACTGTATGGCAAAAGACGCAGTAAATAAGATGCTGAATTATTCTCGCGAAAAAGTATGTGGCCGTTTTGGAGGGTTCTATAGTATTTTTAATGTAAAGGGGTATAATTTCAATGAATAAATCCTCCCAAAAGAGGATTTTTTTATCCAGTGAACTCACATTACTACCCACAGATTATCGGAGTGACCCCCCTCCTGGGGTGGCTAGATAATAATTCGTAGTAAAATGTTGAATACCTTAATTATTGTTTGCTGGTTAATACAGTGACATATTTTGTGTACCCAGTAGACTGTTGAGGTTATACATTCGTGTACACGATGTTCGTAGATCGTCCTTCAAGTACACGGCTCTGACCATGTTCGTGTCGTCTTTGTGGGACTAGTGCGAGATGACGCGAAAACTTTGGTCTAGATATTGGTCAAATGAGGCCATTGATATACATACCTACTGGGTGCCGATTGCGCTGTATGTGCTGAACTATGGGCCGTTGTGATTAGATTGCTGTTGAAATTACGATTTGTCAGTCAAGTGGCAGAACAAGACGCAACGCAGTGTTGACACAGAAGAACAAATATTGATACGCTTCCATGAAACGGTGTACTGATGTTGACAATCTACAATCAATCAAGAACAAACCCTACTGATAACTAAGATGTTTCTATAAGGCAAATCACAAGATATTGAAGCAGCTAGAATATCATGTCTAAACTAGATAGGTTCTCTTTTATCGCGAAATGACTCTGAAATGGAACTCGCGAAATATGACATTAAGGAGGCAGCTTTAATCACAAATAATTATATGTTTCCATAAAACAATGGAAACGGCCCAGGAAGATATACGCATCAAGATAGGCTATTGCAGTATTCCAATTACTAAACGTCGGTAAACAAAGCGAACTGACGTCTTCAAGACAACAGCTTTAGATAACGAATATCGGTAAGTATTGACAATGTTTGATTTAAATATGGCGTTCTTTGAAAATCTTGGCAGTGAGGTTAATTGTGGGCAAGGCAATGTTATTTTTACGACGGCATTATCAATAGTTAGGCATATTTTATCACAGAAGTATACGCACATTATCGCAATTTCATTTCGGAATCTATTGTTTATAAAAAATAATAATAGCCGATTTAGTGTCACTGGTCGTTTGTCCCAAAAGCAACCCAGCTAAATCCCCAAAACGAATCTCGGCCAGCCAGATGCTTAAAACTGTGGTATACATATTACTCTTACTATAATTATATATGGCCTAACTGACCAATTCGCAAAAAGCAACTTCTACAGTCATCCACGGTTGCCCACCCGAAAATATCATGCAAGAGACCGTCCAAGACTTCAACACCACCATATCTATCGGTGGAAGTCCGATTTATAACCTTCGTTTTACAGACGATATCGACTTTATGGGAGATAGCGAGAATAAACTTCAGGACCTCACCACCAGACTGGCAGAAAAGGCAAGAGCTTATGTGACAGAAGTACTTGTCAAAAGTACTTGACAACAATACCAGCCGCCAGAGACTGCCCTCCACGGCAGTTCAATAGTATAATAAATTACTGTCCACGATTGTAGCCATTGCTGGTTGGTCATTATTGACAAACAACGAAGCGGAGGTGAGTTTTATGGCTGGCTGGCTGGCTGGCTGACTGGCTGGCTGGCTGGCTGGCTGGCTGGCTGGCTGGCTGGCTGGCTGGCTGGCTGGCTGGCTGGCTGGCAAATCTTTGTCTTTTGTGGGAGGTTCATCTGCCATATAATCAGTCAGTTAATCCTGCCTCCGTTATTCGATTCTTCGCTCGTTTCGTTTCAAACTCATTTCATGACAAATCGAATTAATTTAATATATCGACTACAGTAAGCTAGCTCGTTGATGCAAACATCTATTACATTAATTCATGTTCATGTTAGTTATGATATGTTAACTATATAATATGCATGCAAATACATTGTTATTTGGCAAGCCAATTTTGCTAAATTATCCGCACTCGTAGCATAGGGTTATCTAACAGTATGGAGCGGCCCGTGACATTAAGTGTGTTCATCGAGGTTTTACTGGCGTGATATTCTTAAATGTAGTTTAACAAGATTACAAGATATTCTTAAATGTAGTTGCAAGTGGTTATGTCTTAGTAACTCGTATAGGTGCATAGACCCAAAGCCATGACTGTTTCCCTTTAAACTTTTCAACATTTCGCACACAATAGATTTGAGCATCAACTAACCTTATTTATAATTTATTATTTATAATGGGCTAATCAGTAAATATTTTTTGTAGAGGAAGCTTTAAATGTAATAATTTCTAAAAATGTCTAGCGTCACGCAAAATGTCAGATAACAAATTCTGGTTGTGACAGGTAACAGTACGTTTGGACATTGCTTAGTCGTCCGTCGACAGACGTTGTTCTGCTTATCTGCCCTGCTCGGCCAAGGTAAGGCCCTTCAAGTTAAATAAACACTTGCTACGCCTCTAACCCTGATCTGCGGTGCTTGCTGTTCTTAGAAGTGTAGTTTATCTGCTCTCTTATCAGACAAGACGAGTGCTAATGTCATCACTGTTTCGAATGCTGTAACGAAGTTCCCTACATCTTGGAACAATAATTTTTTGTATTACTGAGAAGGTTTTTTTTAGTTATGCTTGCTTAATTGTAAACAAACATGAATTTCCACACATTTGTTGAAATAGTAAATAGTTAATTTTAAGAATGAGAATAAGATCGCTCTTATATCAAGCAGAGTACATTAAATATCAGTAGATTTTCTAGGATATTTGGAAGTCAATCTGGAAACATTATTTCAAGATGTGATAATGTCCACATAGGCCTACTAACTAGTCGGATTCGATGTGGTGGTTGACTATCGTGTGAAGTTTAATACTACATAATGAAGTGTATTGCATATTTGTTTCGTGAAGAATCTTTCCATATCATTGAGCATTGGAGCAAACAGTACTGGTGATAAGATATTGACTGCAGACCATTGTCATTCGACTGATTTGCAGGTAATATTCACTATTACATTAAGGACTTTTCGAAACGTACCAAATGAATATATTTTTCCACAGCGTTGCTTGATTGAGTCAAATGCTTTACTATAGAGTGGCAGGTCCGTCCTTGTGGTTTTGAAAAAGGGGTTCGGGCGTATACAATCACCCGGGGATTTCTGGGATATTTCTGGAAAATGTTACAGCTAAACAAATTCCCCGAGAGCAGGCATGAGTAGTGTCGAGCAAAGCGCAACCCCACACCCGGGACGAAATAACCCTATTTTTCTCAGCAGAAGCCGATTTCATTAGCGCAATCTTCTAATAAAACAATGCAACATGATGACAAACCAATTTGGGCGATTTCGGGTTTAGCAGAAACATCACACCAAGAAAGTGGCACCAATGTTAACCGTGTAACCGTATTATTACAACATATTATTATAACACATTATTACAACATATTATTACAACGTATTATTACAACATATTTAACAGCTTTAAACGGTTGCATAGCTGTTACTTTAAAAAATGAAATAGCCATTTAGATGTTCCCCATATCTTGCTACAGTAGGGGTCATTGACTGATACGAGCAATAATATGACATACGTCACTCTAATGACACGTTCAATGAGGGGACAAAGCGCATTTCACACGTGGGGCAAAACGCACTTCACACGTGAGGCAAAGCGCATTTCACACGTGGGGCAAAGCGCACTTCACACGTGAGGCAAAGCGCATTTCACACGTGGGGCAAAGCGTACTTCACAAGTGGGGCAAAGCGTACCACCATTGTAAAAAAACAGTGGGAGTGGTTGTTTTAAAAACGTATCGGTTTAATACGGTACGACATTTTTACGAATATTTGTGTAATAAACCACCCACGTATGCCAATTGAATAACATACAATAGCTCTGATCATGCGCTGGCTTTCTAATTGGTTTAGCAATGCTTGTTTGAACATTACCTCTAACTAAATAGGGTATACATATCGGTGTTGTGCATTAACATGATCAGTGTTCAAATACATGTATTGCAAAATATATAGCCATATATATAATAATAACATACCATATAGTGTACAGTGTACTGTGTACAGTGTACAAAGTACTGTGTACAGTGTACAGTGGTGGGGGCAACATCAAACGGGGGTGTCTTTATCCCATATAACGATATTTACAAAATGTGTAGGAATGCAACTAAAATGCAATTTTATTGTTGTATTGTTGTCACAAATGTTCTGCCTTTATATAACTATTTATATAACTATTTAGATAAGGCCATATGTATGTGTGACTGACTGTGTTAACCACTTCGGCCTGAAAGGTAAGTAAAATCGTGGTTGCCTCTAAGGGGGTGCGCTTTGCCCCACGCTATTATCTTAAGTACATTCCGTGTGTTGAAATTGTTGACGGACCTAGTCTCTGAGAAATGTTGTTGCCAATTTAGCGGAGGTTCCTACGATGGGGTAAGAAGCCTACCCACGTACCAAGCAGCCCCCCCCCCCTCTGGTCATTTTCAATAGTATCATATCTTTGTTTCAAATTTGTTTTCATATTGCCCACAACTGATACATTTATGCCACTACTATAATCGTATGAACCTATTGTACGCATTTACGGATTTTGTTTCTGCATTAACTTATTGCACAAAGTCCTGTGTAAGGACGATTAGTATAATTATGAAGCTAACATTTTAATGTGAATAGCTCACCGCGTGTTTTGCTTATGTTGCAACCATATTGTATCTAGCTGGGCACGGTGATACGCGGCTCCACCTGGCTATCTCGAAATTCTTATTGTGTAGCCTTATAGTTAGATAGGCGGTGGTATCAATTTCTCGCATAAGGGCGTCTTGTTCCACCTTATTCTATATTGGCTATAGACAAATCCTATAGATAGATATAAATTATGATATCCTATAGATAGATATAAATTATGATATGATTATAAAGCACCACTAACAAGATAAACCGAAAGAACTATTTATAGAGTCTGAAGAAGCAAATATGATAATTGAGGAACCAAACCGGATGCTACGATAAGAACCATCCCAATGTATTCTGAAGTAAGGTAAAGTTAGCCTCGATTATCCACGCTCCCCGCTGTGGTGCCACCGTTCGTCGCACACGTCATCGCCTGGATGCAGAGTCTACTTTTCATTGTGACGTAAATTATGTATGCGTCTAGATTCTGATCGCATATATAATTAGATTAATTAGGCCTCATCCTGGTATTTTTCTAACTTATAAAATAAGTGTGAACTTTTAACAGTTTATACGATGCAGTTCATCCTCGTCTCCATGGGGGACTACCGGATAACAGCACCCGTAGTAGCCTCGATTATCCACGCTCCGTACTGTGGCGCCATCGTTTGTCGACCACATCATGGCCTGGATACAAAGTGTTCTTTTCATTGTGACGGAAATTATGATTGGGTAATTACGATGTCATCAGGGCATTTGGTTAATTCATAAAATACCGGGTGAGAGTGAACTTTTATCAGTTTATACGATGCAATTCGAATTAATTTTAAATTTGTCTTACATTGACACAACTGTCAGACTGAAAAGTTAAATCAGCAAAAATGGATTGGTGACGGTGGGTATAAAATAGTTAACTCGACAAGGCGGGACCAGATTGCAGAACTTGCTTTATTATCCTTGCTACAGGAAAGCGTTCAATGACTCTATAACAAAACAGCAGGCGGCAGCACCAGACGGTAGTAATGTCCATTACATCTCCCCGAACTTTATAAAAATTACGTTTTGCTTTTACAAAAATTAACATTCGACATGTTGAGACAAAACTACAGTACAACATCACTGTTTGTAAAAACTATGTAGTCTTATATGAAAACCTTCAAATCGTTTTGGCACACTGTAAACCCTTTGTGGACTAATGGGTGGAGCGGGCACAGGAAGTGTAAGACGTGTACTAGTAGTCCTAGGTGAGGATGGAGATCCCACTGGATTACTTGCTAGGACTACCGGATATGGTAGAGTAGGAGGGGCAGACCACGGAGCGGGGTCAGGTTCGTCTGGCCAGTATCTCAACGGCTCAATGTCAGTGTTGACCTTTCGGAAATGACTTGCGTTTCTCGCTTTGACCTCCTGGCCTCTTTGTGCTGTTATCGTTGCAGCCTTTCTGTCTATGACTTCAAAAGGCTGATGCTGGAACTTTGGCACTAGTTTCCCTTGCTGTGTCACATTCTTCAACAATATTTTGTCGGGTAACTTCATGTTCAATGATACACCGTTCAAGACAATTGCTGGTGGTTGGCTTGTCTACGTGTGCGCGGTAGCCCTGTAACTGGTTGACAGAGCTTCTAAATTCTTCGTTTTGGAACGGAGTCCCGTAGTCTGTCTTCAGGTTGCTGGGATACCTCTTGATGAGAATATCTTGTCGAAGACTGGAATAACTGTCCGAGCTGACACGAATCTAATCACTTCAGGAAATCTGGAGTACTCGTCCATGACGACAAGTAGATAGGTGAGACCATTTCCTTGATGGGAGATCAGACATAACTAATGGTTCCCTTAGCATTGGATCATAAGTTGCTTTGCATGTTATGCACTCTTCAATTAGCCTGGCTACCATAGCATCGAATCTTGGAAACCACACTTTCTCTCTGAGGAGAGCCTTTGTCTTGTTTATTCCTTGATGCCCTTCGTGGGCCAGTTGGATTACTGGAAATGATATACGGGTTACTCTTAGAACTACTCCATCTGACAGCAAGAGTTTCTATGCTTATGTAAGGAGTAAACAGAAAGTTCGAGATAAGGTCGGACCACTGGAAAACAACAGTGAAAACATAATTTCAGATGGGTTCCAAATGGCAGAGATCCTGAATGAGTGTTTCAGCTCAGTTTTTACCATAGAAGATATCAGTTCACTTCCAGTTCCATTGACTAAATTTGAGGGCAATAAATCAGAAAATTTAGGGCAGTTATTTGTAACTCCTGAAATGATAGCAAAGAAAATTAAGAAGATGAAAGATAATAAATCACCTGGAGTTGATGGGATACCACCAAAACTGCTAAAGGAAATTGTTGATCAAATTAGTACACCACTTGCAAACTTATTTAACTTGTCACTAGAAGAAGGAATAGTTCCTTCAGAATGGAAAGAAGCAAACATTACGCCGCTATTTAAGAAGAGATCGAGGAAGAAACCAGAAAATTACAGACCAGTGAGTTTAACATCAGTTGTATGTAAATTACTCGAAACATTAATTAGAGACCACATGGTGGAATTCCTCGTAAAACATAAATTAATAAATACATCTCAACATGGATTCCTAAAAGCAAGGTCATGTCTAACCAATCTCTTATGTTTCTTAGAAGAAATTACAAAGTGGGTAGATGACGGGTCACCAGTGGATGTTGTCTACTTAGATTTTCAGAAAGCTTTCGATAAAGTGCCACATCAAAGATTGTTACTTAAACTAAAAGCCCATGGTATAGGCAATGATGTAATCAACTGGATAGAAAAGTGGCTTACACACAGAAGACAGAGAATAATAGTAGATAGTGAGATTTCAAACTGGAAATCTGTTTTGAGTGGGGTACCACAGGGATCAGTATTAGGCCCTATAGTGTTTTTAATATATATAAATGATTTGGAGGATGACATATCTAGCAAAGTACTCAAATTTGCAGATGACACAAAAGTATTCAGAAAGGTTACTAATGATACAGATAACCAAAGTTTACAAGATGATCTGGAAAAATTAGTTAAATGGTCAGAAAAAATGGCAAATGTTATTCAACTTTGGGAAGTGTAAATGTATACACATAGGACATGGAAATATGGACGAGGAATATAAAATGGGGGATGCTGTACTAGGTAGAACCACACAAGAAAAGGATTTAGGAGTAACATTTAATGCTGACATGAAAGTTTCAGAGCAATGTGGGATTGCTGCTTCGAAAGGAAATCAAATTCTAGGGCTAATTAGGAGAACTATCACGTATAAGGAGAAACATCTAATTGTACCCCTGTACAAAGCAATAGTTAGACCACATTTGGAATATTGTATTCAAGCCTGGAGGCCATATCGTAAAAAAGACATAGATAAGCTAGAAAGAATACAACGAAGAGCAACTAAGATGATTCCAGAATTAAGAGACCTTAGTTACGAAAGTCGCTTATTACAATGTGGTTTGACAACACTAGAGACCAGGAGACTAAGAGGAGACCAAATAAAAGTGTTTAAAATAGTGAACGGTTATGAGGATGTTGATAGTAATATGTTCTTCAAACTTAAAGAAGGCAGTAGAACCAGAGGACACAAAGCAGCATTAATCAAGGAGCAGTGTAGGTTGGACATGAGAAACTACTCTTTCTCACAGAGGGTGATAAATGAATGGAACAAACTGCCAAATGATTGTGTTAATGCTAGTAGTGTGAATATGTTTAAAAATAGAATTGACAGATATCTGATAAGGGCGGGCTACACATAGATGAGAAAATTGTTGGACTCTCGATAAGCCAATGGCTTCCTTGTCCACTTGCCATCAGGAACTTGTTGTTCGAGATGGCAATCTTGTTAAATCTTGTTAAATCTTGTGTTACAGTCAGTTCATTTCCAACTCTTCTGTACGATTGTATCGCTTCAAAGTCCACACTTGGATCTTGTCCATATTTGGTTTCAAGGAAATACTATTTCCCTGTTAATAGATCTTTGACAGCACTCACAGTTGGGTCTGTCAACGTGACTTATAGAACTTATCTACTACTCATCGCTATTGTGATACTTTCCTCTGTGATAAAATGCACATACTCTTCTGCTACGAGTTCCTCTCGAGGACTCTTATCCGACACTTGTGGGTGTCGAGATTGGTAGTCTGAAGGGTTATCTTTACCCTTTCGTCACTCGACAACTGGTTGGTAGGGCAGCCAGGCAGTTGGACCATCAACCATTTCAATAACATCGTATTCTTTCAACTCAAGTAGTTCCTTTGTAACCTTTTGACGCTCCTGGAATGGGATTCGTCTATGGCGTTGGGCTACAGGGGAATGGCCTCATTGATGTGAAGGTTGACCTCAAAGATCCGCAACCCGCACGAGTCCGAGTGTTCGACTCCTCAAAGATCCGCAACCCGCACGAGTCTGTGTGTTTGACTCCTTTGTGAATATTACATATTGTGATTGTATTGCATTGTATTATGTTCATGTTGTGTACTTATATATAATAATTTGTACAGTTTGAATATTTAAAATGCATTACAGTCTTGCATATAAGTTTTTCTTTCACAACATTGTTCACCGTACATTAAACAAATTTAATATATGCACTTCATTTGTCAATAAAAATAAAGTGATGTATTCCATTAATGAACTTGATTCAGTTATATGGAAATGAGAACAAAATGATAATTGTACTTTCATCACGATTATATATATATATATATATATATATATATATATATATATATATATATATATATATATATATATATATATATATATATATATATATATATATATATATATATATACTAGTATATTTATTAATGTATTTCTTAACCAAAATTAATTTAGTATTATAATTTATTCTATCAACAAGTTTGAGTACATTTATCTAAGAACACACGATTATTGAATGATAACAGTTTAAAAAAATTCACTGCAATCTGTTATGAGTCGCAGAAAAGTCGTCTAAATAAATTCACAGTTTTGGCTAGGAAAAAAGTCGCAGGAAATAAAGTCACAGCATTATTTTACAACACATTATTCGAAGACTGTGTATATACTAAATACAAAGTCTTGCATATTTCCACTGATAATTAAATACAACCAAGTGTGATGCATGATTAATACAAATATTCTAAAGAAACTATCAATCTCGCTCCTTTTTATTAATAATTGTAAAATTATAAGTAAAATTTATTAGTGACTTGTTATCAAACTTTTGCACTGAATGTTTAGTCTTTTGTTCTGATGATTAAGACAACTATTCCTTGCCTTGGCGGTGATTTCACGCCAAACCTCCTTTTTCTAAATTCTTATTAGTTATCGAACTTTGAAGTTTAGTCATAATAATAACTTTTTCATTTGCGATTCCTTCAACCAAACTTAGGATTTGTCCTCTCGGAAGTTAGGTTTCCCTTTTTCCCACCGCGCGCATCTACTTCGACGACATCCATACTGATAATGAACCAAAGATAAACAAGAACAAGTGTCATATCGGACGCTTTGACCAACCGCGCTTCAGCTTTGACCGGTTGCGCGTGTGCAGTGCAATGGAATGTGTCGGGAATCCCTGGGGAATCCCTTCTACGTCTGGGCTGCAATTTTTTTTCCTATAATGAGTCCTGGCAAGCAGCGCTTTAGGCGGACATGATTGGCTGCTGAGAATAGCTGACCTCCGAACTCTCTAATTCATAACAGCAATACACGTGTTTAATTGAACCTATGTCAATAATGACACATGGCTTGAACTTGACCTGTTGAAAATAACGGTAATTTCACTTGCACTTGTTTTGATAAATCAAACATTTTTTTTGTAATTGTACAAACTATAACAAACATATGAAATCAACGTGGATTATACTTAGAATTGTGCCGCCATAAAAGCAGGGACAAACTTTCAGTCAATCAATAATTATTTATTACAATCATATAAAACAAACAAAACAAGCCATGAGCACAATATAAGAAGGTATAACAAACATTATTGCTAACCATTTCACTCGATTAAAAAGATTATGTGCCATGAAAGCTTAGACAACAAGTATTGACTATTTTGAGAAAACAAATAATAGAACATATGGCAAAAAGGCATTTCATGTTTTAATGCCTGTAAAGCTAATTAGAGAAAAACCAAATATTTACAAGAACATTTCCAAATTATTTTACAGTTTGGGTTAATAGAGTGACTGATCAATTAACTTTTCTGATACAAAAACAACGAATATTTAACTCGTTTTGAGCATGAACATTATAAACAAATCAACAAGTCTGGTAGCACCAATCTTAAAGACAACCTATGCACTACACGTGTGTCTTTATTCACATTTAAATCAGGATATAACTAATGTTATTGACCATCTTCATGTAGGATACATAATTAAAGAATTTTTGAAGTTAATGCCATTAGACTGAACATATTTAAAAAAAATTAATTGCAAAGCTTTCGACTTAATTTTAGCATAATTTACCTATAAAAGTAATGCTCCATTGGTGCCATAATATAACATAAATGAAGAAAATGTCAAAAAAGGAAAAAACAAAAGTCGAACCCACAAAGCTTTGAACGCGAAACCCTAGAACTGAACTTAGAGCACCACACGATCTATCCCAAATAAACATTGAACAACTTGCCTAGCTGTCAGTGACAGTGACTGAGACTACGCTACGCCCGGTCCATGCAACGACCCCATATGTTTAAATGTCACATGAATATGTTGCCTGTATTTCACAAGCTTAGTCTTAGGGGTTTTTAATGGCGGAAGACCTAAATGGTTACTTCAGTTCAGTGTTTACAAAAGAAGATATTAGTTCATTACCAGTTGCTGATGCTAAATTTCAGGGGACTAAATCTGACTATTTAGGACCGTTAGTTGTAACTCCAGAATTGGTAGCTAGGAAAATAAAGGCAATGAAGGATAACAAATCACCGGGAGTGGATGGGATTCCTCCAAAATTACTAATGGAAACAGTAGATCAAATCAGTATACCACTTGCAAGAGTATTCAACTTGTCATTAAAAGAGGGAGTTGTTCCGTTTGAATGGAAAGAAGCAAACATCATACCATTATTTAAAAAGGGTTCGAGAAACAAGTCGGAGAATTACAGACCAGTGAGTTTAACGTCAGTGATTTGTAAATTATTAGAAAGGTTAATTAAAGACCATATGGTGGACTTCCTCGTTAAGCATAAATTATTAAATTCATCTCAACATGGATTCCTTAAAGCGAGGTCATGCTTAACAAATGTGTTATGTTTTTTGGAAGAAATCAATAAGTGGATAGACGAGGGATCGCCAGTAGATATTATCTACTTAGATTTTCAGAAAGCTTTTGACAAAGTGCCACATCAAAGATTGCTACTTAAATTAAAAGCCCATGGTATCGGGGATAGCATAACTGACTGGATAGAACAATGGCTGACTGACAGAAGACAACGAGTTGTAGTAGATGGCGAAGTTTCACATTGGAAATCGGTTTTGAGTGGGGTACCTCAAGGATCAGTATTAGGACCTATATTATTCTTAATTTATATCAATGACTTGGACGAGAGTATAACAAGTAACGTACTGAAATTTGCGGACGACACAAAACTGTTTAGAAAGGTTAATACTGATGGTGATAAACAACATTTACAAAACGATCTAGACAGATTAGTGAAATGGTCTGAGAAATGGCAGATGCTGTTCAATTTTGGGAAATGTAAATGCCTACATACAGGACATGGGAACTTGAATGTAAACTATAAAATGGGAGCTACTGTTCTTGGTACTACCGTAAAAGAAAAGGACTTAGGAGTTACAATAAGCGCTGATATGAAAGTTTCAGAGCAGTGTGGTATTGCAGCTTCAAAGGGTAATCAAATCCTTGGATTGATTAGAAGAAACATAACATACAAGGGAAAAAAGTTAATTATACCTCTTTATAAAGCAATAGTTAGACCTCATTTAGAATACTGTATACAAGCATGGAGACCATATCGTAAGAAGGATATAGATACGCTTGAACGCATACAAAGGAGAGCAACTAATATGATTCCAGAACTTAGAGACCTTAGTTATGAAGGACGCCTGAAAGAATGTGGTTTAACAACTCTAGAGACAAGGAGGTTAAGAGGAGATCAGATTGAAGTTTTTAAGATATTGAATGGGTATGAAAATATTGATAGAAATATGTTTTTCTCACTCAAGAAGGATAGCAGAACTAGAGGACATGAGGTAAAATTAGTAAAGGATCAATGTAGATTGGACATCAGGAAGCACTCGTTCTCACAGAGGACAGTAAATGAATGGAACAAACTGTCTACAGATTGTGTAACTGCTAGCAGCGTGAATATGTTTAAAAACAAGGTTGACACATATATCAGGAGGGCGGGTTATAAGTAGATGAACATTGTTGGACTCTCGATAAGCCAATGGCTTCCTTGTCCACTTGCCATCTGGGCCTTTGGCTTGGATGGCAAATCTTGTTAAATCTTGTTAAATCTTGTTAGTCTTGCAGTCTTCCAGATCTAAGTTTAATACATATGTAACATGTAGATAAATTGTATTCACCGAATCATTTGAAATTGCCTCCACATCTGAAGATGTTTAGTGCTCTCTGGTGTATCATTATGTCAACTGTTATAACAAACAGCCATTGTTAGCCAATCTTGAAGACAACGCCTGAACTATATCTATAAGTGTGTAGCATAGTTATATTATATCAACCATTTCTTCTTAGATTACTATTTCAGATGAACAACATGATTGAAGATATAAATAAAGTGTCTTTTTAATTCGTCCTGTTATTTAAATAAACAAACTATCAGGATTAAGAGACTTAAATTGAACTTGGAAATCAATGACTTGACTTGACTTGCAGACCAATGACTTCAAACTTGGCTTGACTTTTTTATTTACAAACATAACTTTAAACATGATGTTGATGCACGTTTTAATATTTTTTATTTTAAGTGATAATTTTTTTCTTAATTAATTTATTATCTTTGGCTGTTTTACTGTGCCAATTGCATAATTTAACTGCTATAGTTGCCATTTTAATAAAATTATTATGATAAAATGACTTGCCAGTTTGTGACTAAAAATCATGTCTTAAGTGTATTTCAAGTTAGGTTTTAATCAATTCCATCATGGATTGCTTGCAGTATGTGTACAGTTTTTCCGTCTTATTAATGCTTAAAACAGTTAACATTTGATAAAACAAACCAAAAACGGCAACCATAACATATCGAATTACGTAGAAGAAATTGGTATCACTACCACACAAAAGCAGTATTGTATTTTTATTTCTGAGTACGCAATATAATTTAAATATGTGTTGGAGTGTACAATATCAATATGTAAAAAACCCAGTTTCTGACACCAAACTACACAAATAACAAAACAATTATATTGTATATGTACTATACATGAGGCTCACGTGTCAAGCATCAAAGCTGTCATCGGGCAACAGCAACTGAGATGGGCCCGTCACGTATTTCGCGTACCTGAAACGCAGGGACAAATCTAGGATAAGACGGATGTGTACATATCAACATCATAGTGACAGTATTAAGGGGAGACTTGGGATTGACATTTTCATTTCACATATATCAGTAACAACCAGCCTTAAATGACCCAAGTTATGTGCGTAGTTACTCCAGGCAATCTCACTAAAAACTCATTTTTTTCTAGAAGGTTTGTTTTCGTGATTAAAAAAAATGTATTTCCCCGCGAAATTTAGGGTAAATGATACCCATAGTTCATTATATAAAAGGTGGTCATAGTGTTCAACGGTTATTTAGTTTTCGAGATCATAATGACACACTGTGGCAAGTTTCAAGCAATTATATAAAGCAGTAGCACGGATAAATGAAACAGAAGGCAGCAGTTGTGTGTGGGAGGGGATCTTTCTGAACTAATTTATATGGATGAAACCTTGTACACATATTATGCAAGATTCAGGGGCGGATCAAGGCTTGTTGGCGGGGGTCTCAGTCGTAGTCATATGTCGTTCTACTTACGAACAGCGGGGGGGGGGGGGGGTGGGCGACACGTGTCGTTCTACTTACAGAAGGGTTAATATTACATTAGCCGGCTGCTAATATTTCAGTCTTTACATTGATACCTGTTCAGATTGTCATGATTTTTGGGTTTGAGAGTTTAACATGTGTGACCGGTGATTTAGAAAAGGATATATGCTGTGTTCATATCCGGATGACAAGTATTTTGGGGAAGTGTTTACCTTGGCAGTAATAGCGTGGCCAGTCACTGGTTACGCAATACTGTAAAGGCAGGCAAAGTTGACTTGAAGTTTGATATTGCAGGGTTTCCTGTATGGAACTGTGTATTATGTGTAGGGTAGGTAGGTAGGATTTAGGATTAAAAAGATGTTAATTTTAAAGCGACTCAAGTGGTTATATATGACGGGCGGATCCAGGGTTTAAAAAGGGGGGTCCAAGGTAATGTGTGAAGCCCCTTCTGATAGTGGTTCTGAATGATACAATAAAAGTAACTAGGTTTCATATTATAGAAAGTAATTGAAGCTTTTAGACATATATGAACAAATACCCCGAAAGGCTAGATTGCCTTCTGAAGAAAGTCTGTCCAAACTGTTGCATTTTAAACTACTCTGTATAAAGCACACCGTTCGATACATGATCTGAATTTGAATCGGGAGACATTCTGCCAAAAGTAGTAGTAGTACCATATAATAACAGTGAGTGCAAACTCGTAGATTAAAACGTTCCCTGAGACCTTTGCGCCATGTAAATTAAAATGCATCATATAAATACATACACCATAGAAACAGGAACAGTATGACATAATTGACGGGTGTGTACTTATATTACAAAACCCAAAAATATAAATATAGTGTGGGTGGGGGCGGTCACAGAGGGTGACCTAGTGGCGGAGTGACCCCCACCGATACCATGTGAATTGTATATAAGTCAGTAGTGGTACAGATACTACTGGTAGTGGGTAGCTGATAGGCATGATTTACTAATTATGTGTAAACACCTTTTGGGGGCCGGCATGCTTGCTGAGATTATTGGATGTATCTTATTTTGATGGTGTATGCTTGCCTAATTTCATGCTCCTTAATTAATAAATCTAAATGTTATTCTTTGGCCTATTTCAATCTACGCTGGACTTGTGTTGTTATTTTGCATAAATGTAAATATAGTGATTAGCACATCCACCTTTCATGCCACAGTTCTAAATTCAAGACGCAAACCGGACACGGTACATTTTGGGCTTGGCGATAAAGTTCTGAAAAGGCTAACTAGTTGAATGAGACCTAAAAAGGCCATAGCATTCTAACCACAATATAATTATAAAGACTATAGTCAGTTATTCGAATGTTGCCGGGTGCTAGAAACAACAGGACACTCTGTTTATATCAGCTGTATTTTATTAACTGTTGTTCAACTGTGTGTGTGCATATGTGTGTGTGTGTGTGTGTGTGTGTGTGTGTGTGCGTGCGTGCGTGCGTGCGTGCGTGCATGCGTGCGTGCGTACGTGCGTGCGTTTGTGTGTGTGATTCCAAGATTCCACCACACCGATCACCACACCGCTTATCAGAAGTCATAGTTTTGCACGTTATTTATTGTAGTTTGCAGGCCTATGGTACGTTATAATAGTATCTTCGTATATTGTTATTTTTTCCCAATTTCTCTATCTTTCTCTCTCTTCTAAGAAGAACTTGATAGCATGGTCCATATTTGGTACATCCACGTTATTAGACCATCACGAACGCAAGTGTCTCCAAGTGGAAAGCCAATAGTTATGTTTCACCTACCGCATATTTACGGTGTTCAAAACGAACTCTGAGAAGTCAACCAGCAACGCATCGCCGCCTGCCAAGAGGAATGTGTACGCAAAAGTTCCATCCCTGTGACGAAACTGTGTTTCAATTGTGCTGTTTGATAATGCAGGAACATTTCTGGAATGTTCCTTCTTCTCTCGTAGAAGGAATGGGATTATATCAAGGTCTAAGGAATGAAATACAGGCGAATGTGTAGATATTAAAATGTAAACGTACGGGCCGCTAGCTACATGTCCACGTCCACGTCCACTTACATGTTTCACGGGCTGAACCTCTGTTAGCATGTTATTTAGAGGCGACGTACGTCAGTTCAAAATTGTCATAAAATAACACGTTGGTTTGGACATAATTGTTGCAGTTTTATGTGGTTTTCGGTCTCTGCTATAAGTATAAATCTATTTCGCCAAGAACAAATGTTCCAAACCGCCCATAGCTCAAAACTGTAGTTGGTGAAACTAAAAGGGAGTACAACATTATATATTGTTCTTCCCCTATTGTTCGCTTTATGCGATTAGATAAGACTTCGCTCTGCTTTGTATTTGTCCTTATTGTATAGAGTTACAATAAATTTGAATTGAATTTTTTAGTCCAGTCGACTAAATTGATTCATTCAGACCGAGGTACTTTTATGTGGATTAAATATCTCCATTTAGCAGGTCCATAAACAACTGTTTTATTAAAATGTTTGCTTAGTGTAAGGTGAAAACGTCGTGCTACTTCACTGAATAAAAGTGTTCTCTCCCCTCTGCAGGCAAATTCCAGATGTATGTTGTCGTGAACAACCTGTTCTTCATTGGCAATCAACTCGCAGGACTCAGTAGGACAGGCAAGGTCAGGGGGTGGCACACCATGACACTGGACTGGCAGTTAAATATCTCAAGATTACTGCTATCAGTACGACATGCAAGGTTGGGGTGTGGCATACAATGAAAAAACTTGCAGGTAAATCTCTCACCGTGGAAGGTTTTTCGCTCACATTGGCTCCATTCAATGTGACAGGCAAGGTCGGGGTATGGCATGCCATGACACAGAACTGGCAGGTAAATCACACGGTGGCTGCACTTAACAGGGCAGGTAAGGTCGGGGTGTGCCATGCCATGACACAGAACTGGCACGTAAGGCTCCTCGTGACGGCCAATCAGTGGTCTGTGGGGGGTCGCAGCGGAGATAGTTTTGTATAAGTATATGGACAAATGAAATGTTGTGCAAAATTGCACCAGCAATTCGCTATTTCTATGAGGATGTTGTTTCATCATATTTTAATTGTCATCTTTTGAATGAAACTGTGATGTGTATTTCATAAATATCTTGCAAATACAGCAGTTGTTGAGATTTGTGTATTAAGGTCACTGTATAGCTAATGTGTCCTTGATATACCCATATTCGTAGTAATAATTAAAAATAACTAAAGCTTTATATTTTCTTGTCATCACGATTAACATGCTTTGCCTTATAACAGTGACACAAAACAGATAAATAAAACACAGTGTGCATGTTTTTTATGCTAGAAAATAAGAAAATATTAGTAGGGGCATTGAAAAACGTGTTGTTGCTATTTTTTAATGATGATAACCATTTCACTTTTATAGCGTTTATGCACTCTTAAGATAAAATATACAAGAGAAAGCTACATTTTCTTTTCAAATAATCCAAATTGAAGCATTGATTATGATTACAGCTAAAGTCATATTATCTGGATGAATACGGTTAGGACACAGCTAATTTCCATGACATGATCAGCACACAGCCTGGCTTGATGCCCTTGGCATCATTCAAGGTCATCTCCATAGAGAACGTGGAACCACACCTTCAGTATATCCACAGTAACGGCTTAGGTAAGTCACATTGAGAGGATCTTTAATTACATTGAGAGGATCTTTAATTACAAGCATTATATATTTAAGTAAATTAGTATATATATATATAATGTTACGTAATAAAAAAATAATTTTTTTATATACCTTCCATTGTGCTGTTTTCTAGAAAGTGCTGTATGTGTGGAAATATGGATAACTATAGTTGCTATTCTTGGTGTTTTATTGGAAAACTGGGCACCTCTTTGTTGTTAGTCTGGACCCGCCTGTCATGTGAAGAGGAATGCTTTTATTTAAGAAAAAATAACAACTCCTAATAATTCTTATATCCGTAAATACAAATTATAATAATTATACATACATCGACCAATCAAAAGTGTATAATGGATAGACAAAATCATGGCATGCAATAGGAACATAAATTGATAAGACAATAGGATCATGAGACACATGAATTTAATAGTAAAATTCGAGGAGCCCCCTTAATGTTTTTATTAACTCAAATTACTGGGCCAGCAAATTGCATTTTTGACAGATGTGACTGCTTAAATAATAAATTACTAACTGTAATTCAATTATACGTCTCCAAAGACAGTCAAAATAAACCTCAGAAACTGGACAATTTGCAGACATTCTGTATATATAAAGCAGTAGAAGAACAATATCCAGGATATATTTTGTCTGATAAACAGTATTTCCGGAATAGTGTCCATGTATTTAAAGATAGGATATTGTCCAGATAATATTGGTAGGGATACAATCAGGCGGAAACGTTAACTTATATATGGTCCGACTCATAACGTCGGACGGAGCAGGCCGCATTTCGTTGAGCTCTCGTGTGACGATGTTCTCTTGTTACAAATGCGACGGAACATAATGAAATTATCTAATGGCATCGAACTTCCAACGATCCGTACGAATCTGGTGAGATAAACATGCACAATACCCTAAGATGGGGTGGATTTGCACATAATCTATGGGTCTGTCAGATTCAACGTGTTGCCATATTGAACGTCCATCTTGGGCATGCCACATTTGACACACCTATCAGACGTGTAACCAAAGACAATAAGACATCATGCCGCCCAATCATCGCCAAAAAAGCTCGTCAGAGGCGACTCGCTTTGAAGGTATTGACAATGAACTTGTAAAACTTACCTTTATTGAAACTCTGAGTGACAGTGATGTTATAAAACAATTGAAACGAGCTCTGTTCCCGCAAGAGATTGCTGACAAAATAGACTACTTAACAGCTCAGAGTGAGCAACTAAAACAAACTGTGAAAGAGAAAGACGAGAAAATCAAAGCACTTGAAAGTAGAGTCGACTTGTTAGAATCGGCCAAAGACAGCATCGAGCAATATCCTAGAAGATCCAATTTGAGAATAGAAGGAATACCAGAATCTGTAGGTATTGGTGAAATTGAAAATGCAATCTTAGACATTGTCAATTATCATATGAAGTTAACCCCAGTCCTGCAGTCTCACGAGATTGAGCGAGCGCACAGAATTGGCCGCCCTAAAACGGATGGCGGGCGACCACGCACTACAATTATTACACTAAATAGCGAACGTCGGAGTGACGCTATATACAGAGCTCGAATCAACCTAAAACAGCACAATACAGCCTCGGGTCTAAACCTTCGTTTATTTGTGAATGAAGACCTCACGAAAACTCGTTCTGAACTTCTGTATGAACTTGGAAAAAATTAACTGATTTCTGACTGTTGGTCTTTCAATATGAATATCTTGTACAAAGACACTCAGGTTGTTGTCCATCAAGTACGAAGTAAACAGGACGCATGTTTCAAGTTGCGCCGTGATTGACGCCTGTGTTACGTAACACCTGCGGACATTCCCGAGACACTGCTGCGTCAAATGACGTAAGCATTGTCTGGCACTTGCACACTTGCACACCTTCAAGTAGTGTGAACGTACGTATCCAGTTTCCATGGCACTATGACAGTATTGTTATAATTTCTTTATAAACAACATGAATGTATTTTATTAATATAACTTATCCATGTTATACGGATATATTATTTATTACAGAGTATCATTTTATTTTTCAGAGTAAATACAATTACAGTAATCTATTTAGTTATGCTGATTTGTAGTTGGTACATGCCAAATCATGGCAGTAGGTTATAATTTTTTTTTCGATATCAAGACTAACAACCTAAGTCTATGTGCGCATATAATGTAATGGGCACGTGCGATTATTAATGATTGGCAGTCCTATCTCACCATTGTATTGTGACTTGTGTTATCACCATTAATCTCGGTACCTCGATGGTAAGCACGTTGAACAATCCCAAGGACTGGATAGAATGCTGTATAACAACGTACCTTTACTTGAGGTCTTTTTACAGGTGTTGCGGTAGCCAAAAACAATTTTGGTGGACCTAGAGTAAACAGTATCAAGGATCACTTCAGTCGGATCGCTGTTGCCTATCCCCACTTTGTGTGTTTACACAGGTAGGTGTCATAATGTCAAATTTCTACGAATTGCTATTATATGAACTATTTTCCTGGATATGGTGAGGTAAATGTTAGAGTGTATATAGACGGATTGCATCAACAAGTTATGCAATAATAGTATCCAAGTGTGGTGTGGGAGCACACATTGGAAGTTTATTGTTAGGCATGGGGCATGAACAGGTTATGCAATAATTGTACCCATGATGTTTTCGCTTTTGGCGTGGTACATTATATTAAAAGGGGTATCAACGTAATGGAACCGTCCACGACCGGTTCGTTGTCTCCACGTCATGTTGACGGCCGACTTACAGAGCGTTCAGCCGACTGTTCAACTGCCTTCCCCGCGCGCGCGACACCAGTGCGTCCGCACGAGCTGTCGGCACGACACGTTAGCCGTCTCCACGACATATTGCCGGCTGACATACTGTACGTCCAGCTGACCTATTCAACTGTCTTCCCCGTGCGTGACATCAGAGCGTCCGCGTCAGCCGTCGCCACGAAACATCGCCCTCTCCACGATCTATTGACATCTGTCTTACTATCGTCCAGCCGACAACAACGTCGACATCACTGCGGTCGAACGTATTCTGCTGCCGGTGAGATTATGCGACCGACGGCCACATCAGTTATCGTTCTACTCAACCCAGCAGAATGCGCGAAGGGTATTGTTGACATTATGCGTCACAAGGCATGCTTCTGTGACTATTTTTTCGGAACATTGTATTATAAGTGTGAAATACGCCTTTCTGCTTGTGACGAATTTATTAACACTGATGTCTATTATTTCATTTGCACAATTTCAGTTAGGTTTTGATTAATTGTAAACATGTTGATTACTTTGGTGTTGTTTTTCATTTGTGGAAATTTCTTACACTCATATGTTGAGCTTAGCCTTAGTCTAAGTACGGCCCGCCCCTGGTTCTGCATGGACCACCACCGAAATCCGTGACACATAACTAAACATAACCGCCTTGCAAGCAAACCAGTCATGTTCCTCTTGGAAATACATAGGATTCATGACTGGAACAGATATTACAAAAACTGTAATGATGAATGGTGGGGAGGGGGGAAAATGTCATATTAGATTAAAACACTGACTTTTATAGGTGTTCTAATAAATCAGTATTGGTGCTGAATGGTAATGGCTTTTGTTTTTGGTAACCTGCTTGAATTTTGTGATGTTGTTACTTTTCCTTTCCCTGTTCATCCTTCTTGTCAAGGGATATATTTATTTTGATAAGCATGCTGTAGTCAAGAAGAGTACGTCATTTATATACGAGTACAACCATCTGGTAAAATGGGTATTGCTCAAACAGAGATAAATATAATTGGTTGATTCTGTAATTTTCCTCAGCAGAATACCAAAGTGTGGGTGTGATCTGTGTCATTGAAACAGTTCTGTGTAACTTGTTTGTGTGAGACAGGATGAAGGACTCTGCACGCTGGCATCTCTGTAACAGAATAGTGACCGCCGCCTTCCACGCCACCATCCAGTTGTGGAACGTCATGATCAGCAATGATGGCGGCCTCGTCACGCGTGCGATAGGTCAGTCAGTGAGATAGGAATGTCAGGTGAAAAGGGCTCTGAGGAGAATCATATCACTGTCATAGGCATCATGTGTGTAAATGGTGCACCATAGTCACACAAAACCATGTTTGTAGAGGGATGCTAAAAGTTGGCAAACTTTGTAAAGAAATGTTGTTTCTCATAAGCAGTTTATATACTATTTATGAAAATGTTGACCACTTCCTTGCATTTATTAAACATAACTATTTACCAAGCTAATGGCGCTCTTCCTTCTTGTTCACCGCTGTACAGGGTTGAGGGTCAGGTGAGTATTGTCGAGCCCCTCTTTCTGTTGTTTCTTTTCATAGTTTTCTAAAGGCCGCTCCCTCTCTCCATCTCTCATCTTCCTCCGATCTTCTCATATCCCGCCTCAAACAGTCCTTCTATATTTGCTGTGGCCTCCCCTTGAATTGTTGATGTTTTTTCACCTCTGCTCTCTTTGTTAGTTTGCCTCCATTCATCCTTACCAAGTGGCCTGCCATTCTCACATTGCTTCTCGACAATCATCTTGTTAGGCTGCATTGAATCCCAACCTCTTTCCTCGGGTCGTTCATCCTTCTTTTGTCCACCCTCTTTGTTCTTTATATTCGACGAACCCAGTTGTTCTCACAAACTTGCAGCAGCGGTTGTTGCTGTTCTGTCAACACCACTGTCTCCAGATCATACAGGCATGCCGGTGTAACACGCATACTCAAGAATTTCCCTTTCAGCTTTTTCAAAACGTTTCAGTCCAACATGACTCCCCCTGCGTTTCTCCAAGCATTCGCTCCCGCTTGCGACGTCTCACGTCTACGTCAGAATGCCCATACTCCGTAAACTTTCATCCATGGTAAACAAAGCTATCTACTTGCTTGATCTCCTTACTGTCCAGAATGATGGTCAGCTCCTCTCTTTGGTGTCCAACCCACATCACTTCTGTCTTATCCAGGCTCATTCTCAATCCGTGCTTCTTGAACACCCGCTTCTATTCCTCCAACACTTCCTGTAGTTCTTGTTTGCTCTCTGCTATTATGACCAAGTCATCTGCATACACCATCTTCCTGAGAAGGTCCACAAATCCCACTACCATTCTCCCTTGCACCTCAAACCTCTTCTCTACCAGCTGTCTTAATGCAAACATCCCATCAGTCCTCATTTTCCCTTTCTGAATCGCTGTTGTTCTTCCCATAATTCTTGCTCTACTCTCTTTCGGATCTTGCCATCCAGGGTCCTCTCTAGCAGCTTCATAATATGATGTGACTTAGAAATGTGATGCCTCTGTATTTCCCAGGGTATTGCACATCTCCCTTCTTCTACCATATTGGGACAATTAGCTCTGCTCACCATTCCTCTGGTCCTTTACCTTTCCTCATACATGTATTCAGCAGCCTCTTTGTCCAGCTGATTCCACTCTCCCCCGCTGCCATTACCATCTCCACATGCATATCATCGCTACCAGGTGCTCTTCCCTTCTTCATCCCTTTCATCCCGGTTTGCATCTCTGTATCCGTAATACCAGTTAACTTCTCTTTCCCCTCTACATCCATTGGTTATTCCTCATCGTTGTTATTTCCTTCCTTGTTCAATACCTCCTTGGAGTAGCTTTCTCATACCTTCAGCACTACCTCTTTTTCTGTCACTAACTTCCCATTTATATCCTTGATCATCTTCTTTGCACCATCCTCGTCTAGTTTGCTATATACGTCTGCTTCCATATCTCTCCTCACCTAACAACAGCTCCCTTTGCCGCTGTATTCACCTGCCCGTATATGTGTATATCATTGAATCCGGTTGATTTCCTCTCTCCTTGTTCTTCTCTATTTCTTTCCAGGCTTCCTTCGTTTCGCATACTGCCTCTGTAACTTCACAGAGGCAGCCCCTATATTGAAGTAGGCTAACAATGTATGCTAACAATGCCCCTATAATGAAGAGAGCGTGTGGACAACGACTGTGTAATTTGGTTGCGTGGGCAACTAGTTCCTGTAACATTACTGCACGTGCAGTTTTATGTGGTTTTTGGTCTCTGCTAAGTACACATCTATTTCGTCATACACAAATGTTCCAAACCAACCATAGCTCAAAACTGTAGTTGATGAAATTAAAAGGGAGTACAACATTATATATTGTTCTTCCCCTATTGTTCACTTTATGCGATTAGATAGGACTTCGCTCTGCTTTGTATTTGTTCTTATTGTATAGAGTTACAATTAATTTGAATTGAATTTTTTAGTCCAGTCGACTAAATTGTTGCATTCAGACCGAGGTACTTTTATGTGGATTAAATATCTCCATTTAGCAGGTCCATAAACAACTGTTTTATTAAAATGTTTGCTTAGTGTAAGGTGAAAACGTCGTGCTACTTCACTGAATAAAAGTGTTCTCTCCACTTGCAGGCAAGTTCCATATGTATATTGTCATCAACAACCTGTTCTTCATTGGCAATCAACTCGCAGCACTCAGTAGGACAGGAAAGGTCAGGGTGTGGCACACCATGACACTGAACTGGCAATTAAATATCTCATGATTGCTGGACTCAGTACGACATGCAAGGTCGGGGTGTGGCATACAACGAAAGAACTTGCAGGTAAATCTCTCACCGTGGCAGGTTTTTTCGCTCACATTGGCTCCATTCGGTATGACAGGCAAGGTCAGAAGTTGCTGGTATATCTCACGGTGGCTGCACTCAACAGGGCAGGCAATGTCGTGGTGTGGCATGCCATGACACAGAACTGGCCCGTAAGGCTCCTCGTGACGGCCAATCAGTGATCTCTAGGGGGGTCACAGCGGAGATAGTTTTTTTATATAAGTATATGGACAAATGAAATGTTATGCAAATATTTCTATAAGGATGTTGCTTCATTATATTTTAATTGTCATCTTTTGAATGAAACTCTGATCTGTACTTCATAAATATCTTGCAAATACGGCAAGATAAAGTCACTGTATAGCCAAGGTGTCCTTGATATACCCATATCCGTAGTAATACTTAAAAATAACTGAAGCTTTATATTTACTTGTCATAATGATTAGCATGCTTTGCCTTATAACAGTGACAAAACAGATAAATAAATGTGTAACTTAAGATCAAATATACAATTGAAAGCTTGGTTGTCTTTTCAAGTAATCCAAATTGAAGCATTGATTATGAATATAACTAAAGTTATATTAGTTTGGATGGATACGGTTAGGACACAGCTAATTTTCATGACATGATCAGCACACAAGCTAATTTCCATGACATGAACAGCACACAGCCTAGCTTGATGCCCTTGGCATCATTTAAAGTCATCTCCATAGATAACTTGGAACCACACCTTCAGTATATCTTTAGTAAAGAAAAAATATTGCATGAACCTTTCATTGTGCTTTTTTCTAGAAAGTGCTGTCTGTGTGGAAATATGGATAACTATTGTTGCTATTCTTGATGTTTTATTGGAAAACTGGGTACCTCTTTGTTGTTAGTCTGGACCCGCCTGTTATTTGAAGAAAAATGCCACGCCTTGACCCCTGTCACCGCCCTGAATGACGTTGTAATCCTCACTTAGAAGGGCAATTTCTACGTCGCAATTATTCTGGTATCCTAATTGTATCGACACATGCGTGTTGTTCTATTGAGGATACGTAATCGTTCTGTTTACAGCAATTTTCTCAAAACGGTTACACAAAAAAATAGTACGCGTCTGTTGGTGTACGTTCAGTGTTCTGTTGTAAATGTGACTTAAATGTGGGCAGAAAAGGACAGCCCCTTACATTGGACTCCCACGCACACACGCATGCATGAGGGAGGTAGGCGGGGATGGTAGCAGACAGGTGGAAGGCACGCAGACAGGCAGGAAAATTACCCTCTTGGTATCCAGTCCTTGGGATTGTTCAAAGTGCTTTACACTTCAAAAACTCTCATAAATGTTCGTTAAAAATCTATCGCAACTTCTCCTGGAAGTAACTATTATAATTGTATCGACACATGCATATTGTAATGTCGAGAATACGTAATCGGGGATGGAAGCAGACAGGGAGGGAGGCAGACAGATTCGCATGAAAATTATGTTCATTGTATCCAGTCCTTTGTATTGTTCGAAGTGTTTTACACTTCACCCCCAAGCACACCTGTTCATTCCAACTCCATCTCGACTTCTCTGGGAAACACTCAGTCATGCTGCAGTTACTGCACGAAGACCATTCGCACGTATAATCACTGCATATAGCCAGGTACTCATTTATACAAACGAATGAGGTGTGGCAACGTTCGGTGAAACAAATTGCCAACGCTTCGAAACGGCGGCAAGACGGTTCAAACTAGGGTTTTCACGACTGGGAGCCTGACGTTCAATCTAGAACGTTATCACGCCCCATTCGATGGGAGATAAGGAGACGCGAGTGGGTAAGAGAAGAAGCGAGAGAGGGAGAGGAAGTAACGCGGGAGGGATATGTGCCGTTTGTTTGTTAAAGCAGACAAGTACAAGTGTTTAGCAATATTTAATGTGGCCATTGTTCGCACCACGCTGTAGCTTCCTCATGCGCACATCTTACTGCTAACACTAGTACGAAAAGTAAAATAATAAACCGCGCAAAAACAAATGTTGCAACATAGGCCTCTATAGCTCAATGCGCGTACCAGCTCAGATCACGTCATGTGTCTTTTATTAAACGTCGGCAGGGGGCGTGTCTGCGTATCAGTGTTTGTTACACACGTGCATCCTGGTACGAAGTCAACACTTTGTGTCGCACGCGGTGTCTATGATGGGGAGCGTTGAATGCTATATCAAAGATTGATTGTTTGTTATACTGTTTATATCATCTAACGTGTGTCCTGGAACGAAACTAGCATTGGCATCGCATCAAAGAGACGTCGGAGTCGTGCATCAGTGCTTTACTTGACCTGGATGGAGGCAGAGTCTTGTAAGAGCAGTTGCTGTAGACGTGTGGGAATGGATGAAGATTGGATGACGTCAAATATGTACATGGGCAGCGGTTTGATGCTGCCGAGCGCCGTCGTCATGTAGTTCGTTCGTAGATGAACTGTCGCATCAAACATACGACCACATTGTCGCCGTTGTCTAAGCCTCCTATTTTCGAGGCGCCGATGTCACGATCGCCGACGTAGAGACGCAATTTCCACTCGTCCTCGGCGTGTTTCAACAGTTGCCTGCAAACTTAGCGCCAGATTATCGCGAAGTCGCTCTGGTGATATACAAAGTTAGCGGCGTGTTGGAATTACAGAACCACAGTGTCGTATTCTCTCCCTCTCCCTCTCAATGCCCCTCTCAATTTCCCTCTCCCTCCCCTCCTTCCCCTTCCTCCCTCCTTCCTCCTACCTCCCCGTCCTCCCTCCCTTCCTCCCTCCCTCCCCTTCTCCCTCTCTACCCTTCTCCCTCTCTCCCCTCTCCCCTCTCCCCTATCTTCCTCTCTCCCTCTACCCCTCCCCCTCCTCCCCTCCCCTCCCCCCCTCTCCCCTCTCTCCCTCTCTCCCCTCCCGCCTCCCCTCTCCCCTTCTCCCCCTTTCTCCCTCTCTCCCTCCCCCCCTCTCTCCCTCCCTCCCTATTGACGTGCCATCAGGAGTCAATCCTTCCAGCATTCCAGCATTTGCATTTGCATGCGACCCACAAATATTTGATTTATCAAATTCTCAATTGTACGATCAAATGCATGCGTAATTATTTGAATATTTATTATTCTTAGATTCTCTTTCTCAAGTTCACAATATGCCATTAAAATAAAGTTCTCCGAAGTGAGCATTATTTTCAACAGGTTATGAAATCGTTGTCTGACCTATGAATCCACTTTCACAAGGTGCTCTTTAAAAGTGCTCTGTATGTCAACTGGTCAATGCCTGAGCTGTTGTTTATGCAACATGAAAATACCATCTCGTCTGTAGGTTGATGGCTTCACAGATTTACCTGTTCATTGAAACATATTAAACAATGCAGACAAATGACCCCTTGTGCTGTGTTGGCACTGTTGGGGTGGATTCGGATGGCAGCGCAATGTGTTAGTAAACAGCAGCAGTATTATTGACAGATGTGACATTGATGACAGTGGCAATGCTCAAATGTCAATAACAACAGTGGCAATGACAGCTGTGGCAGGATGTTTCCAAAGTGTATCAACTGAAGATTTCCCCCGACAATCGTTAGCCATTTATTAAAGATGCAAATCAGTAGACGTAAGTACATGTTTTGGTTATGGCAATGGCTGTATACACTATACAAACATCTGATGGGAATTTGTCTATGTGTGTACTCATGAGAAGTTACAAACTTCATACATTTGGTTGACTCATCTCTTTCAATATGCTTATGCTTCGCAATATGAAAAAATATTTATTCATTATATTTCTACCACACAATGGTAGAACGCCAGACTTGGCTGACGGAACCCGGGTTCAAATCCAATTGCTGCCGTATCAAAGCTTTTGACTATTATGTTCCCCCACATTACCACAGTTCACCCAGCTGTAAATGAGTTTCCAGAGCAGTACAAAAGGTGTTGGAATGAATATGTCAGCCAGGGGGTGTTATGTTTTGGTAACCAGAATGATATGTAAAATGTTTTTATTGATACTTTCACTCTACATCCTTCTTGTCAAAGGATATTTGATTTTTATGAGCATGCTGTAGTCTTCTACGTCGTACCTACATACATGCAGAAGTTCCCGCTGGGTATGAAGGAGAGATACCATAGTAGGGACCGTGTTACAGCTCTCAGTGTCTATCTTGCCCCCACATCGGGTGAGTCTCCCTGCTTGCTACATTTGACTAGAATGTTAGAATTAAAAGTTATGAATTCAGACTAATTCATAGAAACTACACTTAAGACTAACGTCTCATTTAGATGTGTTGGTTATATTTGTTACGCTAATGTGCAAGTTGCTCCTTTGAAGCAGGGCTGTTTTGGTATTGTACATTGCTTGTCTGTTTTCAGCCCTGAGAGGGAAATGTATTGAAATAGCCTACCGGACAATTTTGGGAGCTGCGCAGGTGATTCTGCAGCAACCAGAGTCAGTTGGACAGGGCCACAGTTCTTCCAGATGTTCTCTGTACACGCCAATCCCATCACCAAGGTGATGTTGTCAACGAAGCATTGTGTCTCTGGTAGGTCCAATTCTCAAGTATATTTCTATGGAAAATATTCAAATATACATGGAAACGCTTTATTTTATGATAGTGACCATGCCACGTTTATGGGTTGATTTTTAGTGGACCATCAATTACATATAATGTGACAACCTCAGTTATATAAAATATAGAAATAAAAGTTTGGTTTCCTTTTCAAGTAATCCAAATTGAAGCATTGATTATGATCATATCAGGTTTTGTTTGATATGACGCGGCTTATCAGTATCAGGTCCTTGAATAATGGAAAGTGAACCACTGCAGCTCACTGGTGTGTTTGCAATGTGCTCTGAGTACAAATATGTACATACGTGGAACGTGACCTGATTCCTTGGCATGACCAGAACACAGCCCGGCTCAGTGGCCTTGGCATCATTCAAGTTTATCTCCATACAGAGGTTGGAACCACGCCTTCAGTATATCCACAGTAACAACTTTGGTAAGTCACATTGACAGGATCTAGAATTACAATAATTATATATTTCAGTAAATTAGATTATAGATTAAGTTATGTAATGATTTTTTTATTGGAAAACTGGGCACCCCTTTTTGTGAGACTGGGCCCGAACGTTATGAGAAGAAGAATGTTGTTATTTAGGAAAATAAATAAAATTCACATTCGAGGAGCCACCTAAAATTTGCATTTAATCAAGTTACTGAACCAGCAAATTACATTGTTCACTGATTATATATTAACTTATAATCAACTAACTGTAATTCAATTATACGCTTTTATCTGCAAAGACAGCCGAAAATCAACTTCAGTAATTGGACAATTTGCAGACATTCTGTGTGTAATGCAGTAGCAGAACAATATCCAGGATATATTTCTGAAGAGACATTGTCTCATCAACAGTATTTCTGGAATATTGTCCGTGGAGTTAACGATGAGATATTGTCCAGATAATATTGGTAGGTATAAAATCAGAGAGATGATAACTTATATGAATCGTACATTCCGTGGTTGTGCGACTGGGTCACCGAACATACAATGACTCGTGCAACTCTTCTGCTCACCGCCGCTTTCGGGGCATTGTCTTTGGAATTACATGCATTCTGGTTATATGGTTATATTGAGTAGTATAACTTATTACTATTTTCTGAATTGTATCACATGTAAACAAGGGAAAGAGGCATTTGTTTTAATTTTACAATGACACTAAACATTCAAACACTACCACAGCCAGTCACTGTGGAAATACGTGCATATAACACTTTTATAACATTTCACCAATTTATGAATTGGAAGGTATATTTTATGTGCTAACTCCATTTTTACTTGACAACTGTTATAGGCTGTGTAATATCATAATATTTGCATGTGTGTATGTATATTATTCAGGCAATGTTTCGTCCATATTTATATGGACGAACCAATATGGTACATAACTCCTTGTTTCGGTATTTTATGCATGGTTAGAATTTCAACATTCAACTTGTTGCTGCGTTCGATCAGAATCGTCCAGACATGACGTATATTTGATGTCCTCGACAGTCAAAAGAACAAAATGCCATGGTTGGGCAACCTAAACGGACTTTGCCATGTACTGTCAGGGCTATCAAACATGACATAACTAACCGAACTGCACCAGGTATACGGGTGGCTGTCTTGCCCCAGGGTGCACCAAGATGGCTTTTAGGGGTATTTTTTACTGCTGCAAATGTTCATCCTTTTATGGTCGTCGGCACACTGCTTCAAATGTTCATCCTATCATTCCACTATTATTCAACAGATGTGTAATATAGATGTAATGTTTGGTCGAGTTAGAATTATATATATATATATATTTGGAATGGAACCATTGGTTGATTCAGACAGAAAAGGAAGCTATTTAATTAGACAGGTTTTCTTACACCTATGTGTAACAAGATATTTGTAAATGGTGTTTGTAACAGCCTGCATTAATAGAAACTGTAGAAAATTTGTCCCATTCATTTATTGGCCTTTGGGAGGATGAAATGACGACGTCTGTTAATATCATTCCAGACACAATGGGTCAGCTGTGGACTCCATCTCTCGTGAGTAGGGCATCACCACGAAGAAGTGAGTTGGTTGTTGTGCATCCATCAGCTGAGATTTTCCCAGAAGCATATCGTAAGTGAGTGAGGAATATATATTTAGATTTCATTAGTTTATTCTGTTCTGTGATCATGTGCTGGAGCTTCCTTAGCTAATTTATGTGAAAATTAATTAATTTGCTTTGGCTATAATTGATGAAACCATGAAAGAGACGTATCAAGTTCCATCTAATCGTATTTTAACGTCTTTGTTTTTAAATACGTCTGTCCAGATATACAGATTATTGGCGGTTTCATGTAAATTCTCTCAATCCCGCTCAGCCTAAAAAATTGTATGGTAATTAGACTGAATTAATATTACACCATTAATTATTTCAATACTATGCGGGAAAGTTCATTTTGGCAAAAGCTGTACGTGAAAACGCCCACATACAAATGCATTTATTGTTACCGTTGTTACATTTAATGTATGCAAATGTTATAACTTATTATATAATTTAAAAAATAACGTTGCAGTCAGGGGTCCAACAAAATAAAGATATTGCCACATGGTTTCTCCTGGAAGTGTTTAAGGAAAATCAGTGCATACTGTTCTGGCGACACAGCACATGATCAAGTGTTGACTGAATTTATACCATTCAGTGAACCATGTGTAGGTGTTAAATTTATTATTGACCAGACTTGAGCGGATCTACGCACTGGGTAGTGGGTCCAGGATGTGTATGGAAGGAGACAATTTCCTTGCTGAAGCTATCTGCTGCATTTGATACCATTGGTCACAGGACAACTTGTTAAAAGTGTGTCAATATGGTGTGGCATATCTGGAACAGAGCTGGTTCTCATAATATTTAACTGATAGATACAAAAGAATGAAGATAGCGAATTGTTTCTCAGCTGCCCTCCCTACTTCACGTAATGTTCCTCAGGGTATTTCACTCTCTACGCTACTCTACTTGGCTCAGTTATCCAATGTCACAACTTGGATCACTAAATGTATACTAATAGATCACATACCTAAGCAATTTTGGCTACACGAGATACAAATCACTTCCAAAACTAGATCAGAGATTTTCTCCACAAAATCTTCCACGGGATGACAGAGACCACATTAAAGTTAATGCAAGTAAATCCGAGTTTGTTATTATTGATGAGGTAAATTTTGCATGTTTATTTGAATGGATTAGTTGTGCACAATATGTTGCAAGACGTTTCCTGATGTGTCAGACTTTAGATTGCATGTAGAGAAGCACAGTTAAATCAAAACGTGTGGAAAGCATTAGCTTAACAGTGTCGCACCTGGCTGTTCTTCGATGAGAACAAATTTGCATGTTTGCTGGAGTGCCATAAAACACTAATATTATATAGCCTTTTTGTTTTGGGAGTGACGTAGAATGATATAATGAAAGCATTGATTTACTAAAATGCAAGGAAGGACATCAACATAATAATTGACATGTAATTGATTACGGATTGACAGACGTTTGCTACGATGACAATAAAACTGATGCCGATTGACCAACTAATGCGAATCGAGAATAATAACCTTTATCTGAATATGTAATGATTGATGTTCTTTTGTTTAAAAAATAAGAGACCAATGACGTGAGTGACACTTAGCATTACATGCTATTTGGTTGCACCTCCTATCGGTCGGTGGAGAGACCAATCCACAGTCACCGAATCTCTTATAGTTGCATTCGAGCAGCTCTCAGGGGAGAGGTTTGTCGGCCCCCAGACCATGTAGTTCTCCACCCAAACTACTGACAACCCCTATGTGTTGAGCTAGCAACCTCTTATGACAAAACGACTACCCGTTTATATAGTAGGTACAACTTTTAGGTGAATTTATGGTGTGAACTCTTGAAACATGTTCACTTTACATTTAATTGACATAACAAATACTCATTAAAAATTTAGTTAATTAGAATGTTTTTATATGTCATAGTTCATGTTGTAATGCTGCAAAGTGTATAACATGCATAAATAATATTACTAGTCTATGTTATTGATATTGAATTATGCAGATCTAGTGGTGAAATTATGCGCATGCGCCGGAAGTTATCACTCTAAGATGGCGTCTACTAGAACGTTGGCCGTGTAATTGATATCAACAACCCTACAAAACCCTGTCTTAGGAATACAACACACTCCAAGTGGAAAAGGTTTATTATATTGGCAATAGTATCATCGAACAGTTGTGATAACTGGTATGTCTGTTTATTATCTATGCATCTAGCAATTCCCACCGCCGCTACTCTGTGGAACAAATGCACATAACAGTTACGTTAGCCAACAGTCAGTCAAAACGCTTAGAAAGTGTCTCGTCTCCCTGCCAGCAACAGACTAGCCACATTTTCATGCAGCTAATACACAGTCATGAATTTCATCAGAAGCAGAAAAACATAGTTGTCACTAATTAGTAATCTGTCCCAATACATTATTCAAAACTCCATATGAAATGATCAATCGTTTGTAGAATGAATAAAATATGTACCAGAATTAATACCATATCAAACATGTGTACTCCGTAGTATAGATATTATTTATCTACAAAGCCAAATAATGTTTATACACAAACCTTCCGCATTCTGGTAGGTCAAAAAGTCCCTGTTTATAATGCACCTTTTGTTAGTAGCTGTCTCGAATCATCTCTTTCTTCACCAATTTCGTCCGACTGGCTGTTAACGCAATGCATTTCTACCTATCTAGATGAGATCAGCTTTTACAGAGAACACCACAGGAAGCACGCAGCGTGTGCTATTGATATACAACGTATGTTGAAGCAGATAACATGCACTCCAACACGGATGTAGCTCACGAAATGCTATCTTGCACACTCCTCCATAATTCTCCAATTGATCATTCTTCGGTCATGGTAGGCCGTACACCGTATACCAATTTTTGGAAGAAGAATCACCAACTTCGCATGGATTGCTATATAAGACATGCTAAATGCAAGAACTCCCCGCATGCTGGCTGGTAAACAGGAATGAACCATTGTGGTCTGTTGTCTGTGCTGGCTGAAGTAATCAACGAACTACGACACGCATTGTCCATGCGCTCGGACGGCGTTGTCCTGTTTGCATAACATAATCTATTGCAGCACCACGCCTTGACACCTGTCAACGCCCTGAATGATTTTGTAATCCTCACTTAGAAGCGCAATTTCTATGTCGCAATTATTCTGGTATCCTAATTGTATCGACACATGCGTGTTGTTCTATTGAGGATACGTAATCGTTCTGTTTACAGCAATTTTCTCAACATGGTTACACCAAAAAATAATAGTACGCATCAGTTAGTGTACGTTCAGTGTTCAAAGTGTTTTACACTTCACCCCTAGCACACCTGTTCATTCCAACTCCATCTCGACTTCTCTGGGAAGCACTCAGTCATGCTGCAGTTACTGCTGGAAGACCATTCGTACGTATAATCACCACTGCATATAACCAGATACTCATTCATACAAACGAATGAGCTGTGCCAACGTTCGGTGAAACAAATTCATAGCAACTACATTTATGACTAACGTCTCATTTAGATGTGTTGATTATATTTGTTACGCTAATGTGCAAGTTGCTCCTTTGAAGCAGGGCTGTTTTGGTATTGTCCATTGCTCGACTGTTTTCAGCCCTGAGTGGGAAATGTATTGAGATAGCCTACTGGAAAATTTCGGGAGCTGCGCAAATAATTCATTCTGCAGCAACCAGAGTCAGTTGGACAAGGCCACAGCTCTTCAAAACGTTCTCTGTACACACCAATCCCATCACCAGGGTAATGTTTTCAACGAAGCATTGCGTCTCTGGTAGGTCAAATTCTCAAGTATATTTCTTTGGAAAATATTCAAATATACCACACCTTCAGTATATCCACAGTAACAACTTTGGTAAGTCAGGATCTAGAATTTGACAGGATCTAGAATTACAAGAATTAGATATTTCAGTAAATTAGATTATATATTAAGATACGTAATAACTTTTTTTTATTGGAAAACTGGACACCCCCTTTTTTGTGGATCCGATCAGTTGTACTTAGTTGCTTAGTAGCTTTTTACAGCACTCACATCTTTCAGAAGGTACTAGAAACAGCGGTCGCCAAAAACTTAGTCATAATAAAGACATAGTAAAGGGAAACTTGCAGAAAATAAAATATAGATGCCAAACAGTTGTACTTAGTTTCCGATGAAAGACCAATCTGGAGAGGACTTATTGCGAACTAGGTGAGCAGTCATAGTCGCAACCACAGCTGACAGCGAGAGAGAGGCAATATGCATTTTACTACATTTAACAGCCAGTGCATTCTTTCTCCGTTCTCTCAAATTTGTTTGCCTGTCAGGGAAATTCTTCAATATTAACTTACTATTACAACCATTCCCAATTCTTTTAGACAAATGGTCGTTTATTACAAGGAAATGCTTCTAAATGAACTGCCAAAGCATCGTTCTTTGTTCTGGAAAATAGATTGTTTTAAATGGTCAAGCAGCTTTCTGTCAGTTAAAAAAAATTCTAAATTAAGTTATTTTGTAATTTCTGTAAAATATTATAATGATCAAATTACAACACTGACTGATATGTATTGCCTGTATAGACTTGATGTCATCATTCCAGGTGCCACCATCAAACCTCAGTCACAAAAGTCAGTACACAACATGACTACATCAGTGGACGACACAGAGCCTTTCGATTACACAACAATTGACGTACCAGCAGTAAAGACGTCACGACAGGACGGCGTCGGTGTCACCTGGGACAAACCACACAAGGATGAGAACATCGACAGCGTAAGTTCTTGACTCATGCTGATTATTGCACTCACAGCCAAGTCAGTCTTTACGCAGACATTACAGCTTACTTGAAGTGTAAAGTGATTATTGTACTCACAGCCAAGTCAGTCTTTATTCCGACATTACAGCTGACTCGAATTGAAAAATTATTCTTCCACTCACATACCAGTGAGTCTTTATATAGGTCATACAACTGACTCAAAGTGTCAAATAATTATTGCACTCACATACCAGTGAGACTCTATACAGATATAACTGCTGACTTGTAGTGTAAAGTGATTTTTGCACTCGCAACCCGGTTAGTCTTTCACGGACATTACAGCTTATTAGAAGTGTAAAGAGCTCTCTTGTTCTTGCATTAAAAACACGCGGGAAGGAGTTGTAGACCGAACTGCCCCAGGTATATGGGTAGCTGTCTTGCCCCAGGAGGCACCAAGATGGCTTTTTGGGGTATTTTTACTGCTGCAAATTTTGATCTTTTTATGGTCGTCGGCACACTGCTTCAAATGTTCATCCTATCATTCCACTATTATTCAACATATGTGTAATATAGATGTAATGTTTGGTCGAGTTAGAATTATATATATATATATATATTTGGAATGGAACCATTGGTTGATTCAGACAGAAAAGGAAGCTATTTAATTAGACAGGTTTTCTTACACCTATGTGTAACAAGATATTTGTAAATGGTGTTTGTAACAGCCTGCATTAATAGAAACTGTAGAAAATTTGTCCCATTCATTTATTGGCCTTTGGGAGGATGAAATGACGACGTCTGTTAATATCATTCCAGACACAATGGGTCAGCTGTGGACTCCATCTCTCGTGAGTAGGGCATCACCACGAAGAAGTGAGTTGGTTGTTGTGCATCCATCAGCTGAGATTTTCCCAGAAGCATATCGTAAGTGAGTGAGGAATATATATTTAGATTTCATTAGTTTATTCTGTTCTGTGATTATGTGCTGGAGCTTCCTTAGCTAATTTATGTGAAAATTAATTAATTTGCTTTGGCTATAATTAATGAAACCATGAAAGAGACGTATCAAGTTCCATCTAATCGTATTTTAACGTCTTTGTTTTTAAATACGTCTGTCCAGATATACAGATTATTGGCGGTTTCATGTAAATTCTCTCAATCCCGCTCAGCCTAAAAAATTGTATGGTAATTAGACTGAATTAATATTACACCATTAATTATTTCAATACTATGCGGGAAAGTTCATTTTGGCAAAAGCTGTACGTGAAAACGCCCACATACAAATGCATTTATTGTTACCGTTGTTACATTTAATGTATGCAAATGTTATAACTTATTATATAATTTAAAAAATAACGTTGCAGTCAGGGGTCCAACAAAATAAAGATATTGTCACATGGTTTCTCCTGGAAGTGTTTAAGGAAAATCAGTGCATACTGTTCTGGCGACACAGCACATGATCAAGTGTTGACTGAATTTATACCATTCAGTGAACCATGTGTAGGTGTTAAATTTATTATTGACCAGACTTGAGCGGATCTACGCACTGGGTAGTGGGTCCAGGATGTGTATGGAAGGAGACAATTTCTTTGCTGAAGCTATCTGCTGCATTTGATACCATTGGTCACAGGACAACTTGTTAAAAGTGTGTCAATATGGTGTGGCATATCTGGAACAGAGCTGGTTCTCATAATATTTAACTGATAGATACAAAAGAATGAAGATAGCGAATTGTTTCTCAGCTGCCCTCCCTACTTCACGTAATGTTCCTCAGGGTATTTCACTCTCTACGCTACTCTACTTGGCTCAGTTATTCAACGTCACAACTTGGATCACCAAGTGTATGCTAATAAATCACAGACCTATGCTATTTTGGCTTCATGAGATACAAGTCACTTCCAAAACTAGCTCAGGGATTGTCTCCACAAAATCTTCCATTGGATGACAGAGACCACATTAAAGTGAAATGCAAGTAAATCCGAGTTAGTTATTATTGGTGGGGTAAATTTTGCATGTCTATTTGAATCGATTAGGTGCGCACAATATGTTGCAAGACGTTTCCTTATGTGTCAGACTTTAGATTGCATGTAGAGAAGCACAGTTAAATCAAAACGTGTGGAAAGCATTAGCTTAACAGTGTCGCCTGGCTGTTCTTCGATGAGAACAAATTTGCATGTTTGCTGGAGTGCCATAAAACACTAATATTATATAGCCTTTTTGTTTAGGGAGTGACGTAGAGTGATATAATGAAAGCATTGATTTACTAAAATGCAAGGAAGGACATCAACGTAATAATTTACATGTAATTGATTACGGATTGACAGACGTTTGCTACGATGACAATAAAACTGATGCCGATTGACCAACTAATGCGAATCGAGAATAATAACCTGAATCTGAATATGTAATGATCGATGTACGTTTGTTTAAAAAATAAGAGTCCAATGACGTGAGTGACACTTAGCATTATCTGCTATTTGGTTGCACCTCCTATCGGTCGCTGGAGAGACCAATCCACAGTCACCGGGTCTCTTATGGTTACATATCGAGCAGCTCTCAGGGGAGAGATTTGTCGGCCCCCAGACCTTCCTGTAGTTCTCCAGCCAAACTACTGACAATCCCTATATGTCGAGCTTGTAACCTCCTATGACAACACGACAACCCGTTTATATAGTAGGTAAACCTATTTAGCTGAATTTGTGGTGTGAACTCTTGAAACAGGTTAACTTTACATTTAACTGATATAACAACTACTAATTAAACAATTTAGTTAATTAGAATGTTTCTTATATGGCATAGTTCATGTTGTAATGCTGCAAAGTGTATAACATGCATAAATAATATTACTAGTCTATGTTATTGATATTGAATTATGCAGATCTAGTGGTGAAATTATGCGCATGCGCCGGAAGTGATCACTCTAAGATGGCGTCTACTAGAACGTTGGCCGTGTAATTGATATCAACAACCCTACAAAACCCTGTCTTAGGAATACAACACACTCCAAGTGGAAAAGGTTTATTATATTGGCAATAGTATCATCGAACAGTTGTGATAACTGGTACGTCTGTTTATTATCTATGCATCTAGCAATTCCCACCGCCGTTACTTTGTTAACTGTTACGTTAGCCAACAATAAGCCAAAACGCATAGAAAGTGTCTCGTCTCCTTGCCAGCAACAATCTAGCCAAATTTTCGTGCGACTAAGACACAGTGATGAGTTGCATCAGAAGCAGAAAAACATAGTTGTCACTAATAAGTAATCTGTCCCAATACATTAATCAAAACTCCATATGAAATGATAAATCGCTTGTAGAATTAATAAAATATGTATCAGAATTAAAACCATATCAAATATGTGTACTCCGTAGTATAGATATTATTTATCTACAAAGCCAAACAATGTTTATACACAAACCTTCCGCATTCTGGTAGGTCACAAAGTCCCTGTTTATAATGCTCCTTTTGTTAGTAGCTGTCTCGAATCATCTCTTTCTTCACCAATTTCGTCCGACTGGCTGTTAACGCAATGCATTTCTACCTATCTAGATGAGATCAGCTTTTACAGAGAACACCACAGGAAGCACGCAGCGTGTGCTATTGATATACAACGTATGTTGAAGCAGATAACATGCACTCCAACACGGATGTAGCTCACGAAATGCTATCTTGCACACTCCTCCATAATTCTCCAATTGATCATTCTTCGGTCATGGTAGGCCGTACACCGTATACCAATTTTTGGAAGAAGAATCACCAACTTCGCATGGATTGCTATATAAGACAGGCTAAATGCAAGAACTCCCCGCATGCTGGCTGGTAAACAGGAATGAACCATTGTGGTCTGTTGTCTGTGCTGGCGGAAGTAATCAACGAACTACGACACGCATTGTCCATGCGCTCGGACGGCGTTGTCCTGTTTGCATAACATAATCTATTGTAGCACCACGCCTTGACACCTGTCAACGCCCTGAATGATTTTGTAATCCTCACTTAGAAGCGCAATTTCTATGTCGCAATTATTCTGGTATCCTAATTGTATCGACACATGCGTGTTGTTCTATTGAGGATACGTAATCGTTCTGTTTACAGCAATTTTCTCAACATGGTTACACCAAAAAATAATAGTACGCATCAGTTAGTGTACGTTCAGTGTTCAAAGTGTTTTACACTTCACCCCTAGCACACCTGTTCATTCCAACTCCATCTCGACTTCTCTGGGAAGCACTCAGTCATGCTGCAGTTACTGCTGGAAGACCATTCGTACGTATAATCACCACTGCATATAGCCAGATACTCATTCATACAAACGAATGAGCTGTGCCAACGTTCGGTGAAACAAATTCATAGCAACTACATTTATGACTAACGTCTCATTTAGATGTGTTGATTATATTTGTTACGCTAATGTGCAAGTTGCTCCTTTGAAGCAGGGCTGTTTTGGTATTGTCCATTGCTCGACTGTTTTCAGCCCTGAGTGGGAAATGTATTGAGATAGCCTACTGGAAAATTTCGGGAGCTGCGCAAATGATTCATTCTGCAGCAACCAGAGTCAGTTGGACAGGGCCACAGCTCTTCAAAACGTTCTCTGTACACACCAATCCCATCACCAGGGTAATGTTTTCAACGAAGCATTGCGTCTCTGGTAGGTCAAATTCTCAAGTATATTTCTTTGGAAAATATTCAAATATAGCACACCTTCAGTATATCCACAGTAACAACTTTGGTAAGTCAGGATCTAGAATTTGACAGGATCTAGAATTACAAGAATTAGATATTTCAGTAAATTAGATTATATATTAAGATACGTAATAACTTTTTTTATTGGAAAACTGGACACCCCCTTTTTTGTGGATCCGATCAGTTGTACTTAGTTGCTTAGTAGCTTTTTACAGCACTCACAACTGTCAGAAGGTACTAGAAACAGCGGTCGCCAAAAACTTAGTCATAGTAAAGACATAGTAAAGGGAAACTTGCAGAAAATAAAATATAGACGCCAAACAGTTGTACTTAGTTTCCGATGAAAGACCAATCTGGAGAGGACTTATTGCGAACTAGGTGAGCAGTCATAGTCGCAACCACAGCTGACAGCGAGAGAGAGGCAATATGCATTTTACTACATTTAACAGCCAGTGCATTCTTTCTCCGTTCTCTCAAATCTGTTTGCCTGTCAGGGAAATTCTTCAATATTAACTTACTATTACAACCATTCCCAATTCTTTTAGACAAATGGTCGTTTATTACAAGGAAATGCTTCTAAATGAACTGCCAAAGCATCGTTCTTTGTTCTGGAAAATAGATTGTTTTAAATGGTCAAGCAGCTTTCTGTCAGTTAAAAAAAATTCTAAATTAAGTTATTTTGTAATTTCTGTAAAATATTATAATGATCAAATTACAACACTGACTGATATGTATTGCCTGTATAGACTTGATGTCATCATTCCAGGTGCCACCATCAAACCTCAGTCACAAAAGTCAGTACACAACATGACTACATCAGTGGACGACACAGAGCCTTTCGATTACACAACAATTGACGTACCAGCAGTAAAGACGTCACGACAGGACGGCGTCGGTGTCACCTGGGACAAACCACACAAGGATGAGAACATCGACAGCGTAAGTTCTTGACTCATGCTGATTATTGCACTCACAGCCAAGTCAGTCTTTACGCAGACATTACAGCTTACTTGAAGTGTAAAGTGATTATTGTACTCACAGCCAAGTCAGTCTTTATTCCGACATTACAGCTGACTCGAATTGAAAAATTATTCTTCCACTCACATACCAGTGAGTCTTTATATAGGTCATACAACTGACTCAAAGTGTCAAATAATTATTGCACTCACATACCAGTGAGTCTCTATACAGATATAACTGCTGACTTGTAGTGTAAAGTGATTTTTGCACTCGCAACCCGGTTAGTCTTTCACGGACATTACAGCTTATTAGAAGTGTAAAGAGCTCTCTTGCTCTTGCATTAAAAACACGCGGGAAGGAGTTGTAGACCGAACTGCCCCAGGTATATGGGTAGCTGTCTTGCCCCAGGAGGCACCAAGATGGCTTTTTGGGGTATTTTTACTGCTGCAAATTTTGATCTTTTTATGGTCGTCGGCACACTGCTTCAAATATTCATCCTATAATTCCACTAGTATTCAACAGATGTGTAATATAGATGTAATGTTTGGTCGAATTATATATATTTTTGGAATGGAACCATTGGTTGATTCAGACAGAAAAGGAAGCATTTAAGTAGACAGGTTTTCTTACACCTATGTGTAACAAGATATTTGTAAAAAAAATGTGTAACATATTCACATGGCCTGCATTAAAAGAAACTGTAGAAAATTTGACCCATTCATTTATTGGCTTTTGGGATGATGAAATGACGACATCTGTTAATATCATTGCAGACACAATGGGTCAGCTCTTTACTCCATCTCTCGGGAAAGTTCGTTTTGGCAAAAGTGTACCCTGTACGTGAAAACACCCACATACAAATGTATTTATTATTACCTTTGTTAAATTTAATTTATATAAATGTTATAACTTATTGTATTATTAAAAAAAATACCGTTGCAGTCGACGGTCCAACATAATGAAGATATTGCCATATGGTTTCTCCTGGAAGTGTTTAAGGACAATCAATGCAGACTGTTCTGGCGACACAGCAAATGATCAAGTGTTGACTGAATTAATACCATTCAGTGAACCATGTGTAGGTGTTAAATCTGTTATTGACCAGACTTGAGCGGATCTACACACTGGGTAGTGGGTCCAGGAAGTGTATGGAAGGAGACCATTTTCTTGCTGAAGCTATCTGCCGCATTTGATACCATTGATCACAGGACAACTTATTAAAAGTGTGTCAATGTGGTGTGGCATATCTGGAACAGAGCTGGTTCTCATAATATTTAACTGATAGATGCAAAAGAATGAAGATAGCGAATTGTTTCTCAGCTACGCTCCCTACTTCACGTAATGTTCCTCAGGGTGTTTCACATTCTACGCTACTCTACTTGGCTCAGTTATCCAATGTCACAACTTGGATCACTAAATGTATACTAATAGATCACATACCTAAGCAATTTTGGCTACACGAGATACAAATCACTTCCAAAACTAGACGGGATGACAAAGACCACATTAAAGTTAATGCAAGTAAATCCGAGTTTGTTATTATTGATGAGGTAAATTTTGCGTGTTTATTTGAATGGATTAGTTTTGCACAATATGTTGCAAGACGTTTCCTGATGTGTCAGACTTTAGATTGCATGTAGCGAAGCACAGTAAAATCAAAACGTGTGGAAAGCATTAGCTTAACAGTGTCACCTGGCTGTTCTTCGAAGAGAACAAATTTGCATGTGCGCTGGAGTGCCATAAAACACTAATATTATATAGCCTTTTTGTTTTGGGAGTGACGTAGAATGATGTAATGAAAGCATTGACTTACTAAAATGCAAGGAAGGACATCAACATAATAATTGACATGTAATTGATTACGGATTGACAGACGATTGCTACGATGACAATAAAACTGATGCCGACTGAACAACTAATGCGAATCGAGAATAATAACCTTTATCTGAATATGTAATGATTGATGTTCTTTTGTTTAAAAAATAAGAGACCAATGACGTGAGTGACACTTAGCATTACATGCTATTTGGTTGCACCTCCTATCGGTCGGTGGAGAGACCAATCCACAGTCACCGAATCTCTTATAGTTGCATTCGAGCAGCTCTCAGGGGAGAGGTTTGTCGGCCCCCAGACCATGTAGTTCTCCACCCAAACTACTGACAACCCCTATGTGTTGAGCTAGCAACCTCTTATGACAAAACGACTACCCGTTTATATAGTAGGTACATCCTTTTTAGGTGAATTTATGGTGTGAACTCTTGAAACATGTTCACTTTACATTTAATTGACATAACAAATACTCATTAACAAATTTAGTTAATTAGAATGTTTTTTATATGTCATAGTTCATGTTGTAATGCAGCAAAGTGTATAACATGCATAAATAATATTGCTAGTCTATGTTATTGATATTGAATTATGCAGATCTAGTGGTGAAAATTATGCGCATGCGCCGGAAGTGATCACTCTAAGATGGCGTCTACTAGAACGTTGGCCGTGTAATTGATATAAACAACCCTACAAAATCTTGTCTTAGGAATACAACACACTTCAAGTGGAAAAGGTTTATTATATTGGCAATAGTATCATCGGACAGTTGTGTTAACTGGTATGTCTGTTTATTATCTATGCATCTAGCAATTCCCACCGCCGTTACTTTGTTGAACAAATGCACATAACAGTTACGTTAGCCAACAATAAGCCAAAACGCCTAGAAAGTGTCTCGTCTCCTTGCCAGCAACAGTCTAGCCAAATTTTCATGCGACTAATACACAGTCATCAATTTCATCAGAAGCAGAAAAACAACATAGTTGTCACTAATTAGTAAACTGTCCCAATACATTATTCAAAACTCCATATGAAATGATCAATCGTTTGTAGAATGAATAAAATATGTACCAGAATTAATATCATATCAAACATGTGTACTCCGTAGTATAGATATTATTTATCTACAAAGCCAAATAATGTTTATACACAAACCTTCCGCATTCTGGTAGGTCAAAAAGTCCCTAATATAATGCACCTTTTGTTAGTAGCTGTCTCGAATAATCTCTTTCTTTACCAATTTCGTCCGACTGGCTGTCAACGCAATGCATTTCTACCTATCTAGATGAGATCAGCTTTTACAGAGAACACCACAGGAAGCACGCAGCGTGTGCTATAGATATACAATGTATGTTGAAACAGATAACATGCACGCCAACACGGATGTAGCACACGAAATGCTATCTTGCACGCTCCTCCACATTTCTCCAATTGATCATATGTTGAAACAGATAACGTGCACGCCAACACGGATGTAGCACACGAAATGCTATCTTGCACACTCCTCCACATTTCTCCAATTGATCATTCTTCAGTCATGGTAGGCCGTACACCGTATACCAATTTTTGGAAGAAGAATCACCAACTTCGCATGGATTGCTATATAAGACACGTTAAATGCAAGAATTCCCCGCATGCTGGCTGGTAAACAGGAATGAACCCTTGTGGTCTGTTGTCTGTGCTGCGGAGGTAATCAACGAACCAAGACAGGCATTGTCCATGCGCTCGGACGGCGTTGTCCTGTTTGCATCAGATAATCTTTTGCAGCACCACGCTTTGACACCTGTCAACGCCCTGAATGACGTTGTAATCCTCACTTAGAAGGGCAATTTCTACGTCGCAATTATTCTGGTATCCCAATTGTATCGACACATGCGTGTTGTTCTATTGAGGATACGCAATCGTTCTGTTTACAGCAATTTTCTCAACACGGTTACACAAAAAAATAATAGTACGCATCAGTTGGTGTACGTTCAATGTTCTGCTGTAAATGTGATTTAAATGTGGGCAGAAAAGGACAGCTCCTTACATTGGATAAAAATGTATCGCAACTTCTCTGGGAAGCATTTATCCTAATTGTATCGACACATGCATGTTGTAATGTCGGGAATACGTAATCGGGGATGGAAGCAGACAGGGAGGGAGGCAGACAGATACGTATCGTATCCAGTCCTTTGTACTTGATGGCCGTTTATGAATAGACTTAAATCAACCGAATGTTAAAAACAAATGTTTATGGCATTGATACATAAACTCAAAATACTCCTTGTACTTACCATTGACTGAGATGTGTCAATGCATCCAGAAATGATTAATAGAACTTGTGCTTATGATTGATAATCTTTTTTTAGACTTTGCCAAGAGTCTAGGCCTTCCCGATCTCTCAAAGTTGAAAGATGTTTTCAACTTCAATATGAACTCCATCACGCTGAACAAAGTGCTACGTCTCCTTTGTAAGGTATGACACCTGTAACCTGGAACTGACCTCAATGAGTGGACAGCCAGCTTCAAGGTGTTTAAAGAGGACTTCAGTGAGTGATTTTACAGCAAACTAAATTTAGTAATTATTTCACCCAAGTAGTAACTTGTTCATATCTCATTGATCCATTTGGGTATCACAGAAGACAATAAATGAATTAAACAAATGATCTTCTGATTGTGGAAGTGCCTGGAAATCTAGTGTGCATGATCTATCAAATGTCAACAAGAACCTATTAAATTAAATTATGTGACTGGTTTTCAGCTAACATTATGGGCAATGTATTGTTTAGACTTGGTTGTTAAACAAATAATAATGACTTGACAAGCAGGAGTGTTCCATAATGTGTCTACATATATATTGTGCCGCAACTTTATATTTTACAGTTTCTGAAACAAAAAAGCCTAGAGGAGACATGACACTTCCCATGCATGGACACAAACGATAGTCAAGACCAACTAAAAGGATAACAGCCTGACTCTAGCTGTTCTGTTCAGTGTGTGTGTTGCGGGGAGGGGGTGTTTGGAAGGGGGAGCGTTTGTTGTTGCAGCTGCATGGACTGAACTTAATCAGTGTTACTAATCTTGGCTAGATGTAATGTAAACTGTTTAGTATAAAGCCCTCAGTTTTTGTCATTTTGTTTATCAAGACAGCAACAAACGCACATGTGTTCGACATGCTTTCCAATGAAAATGCTACTGGATAAATTGGCTCAAAAGGGAAACTTTTGTTTAGGAAAATCTGATGCCATATGGTCTATATCCCAAATGACCACCGGTAGCGCTAGCCTAGCTAATGATGGAGATGATTCTGTTTCAGTTACAAGTTTTTACATTGCATGCACACAATACTTGTGGTGGGAAAAGCGTTTGTCACCTTCACGTGGTTCCTACTGTGGATCATGATAGCAAACTTTGCTGTCATGTGAACGAAGAACAGCGCACTATCTTGTAAATGACACTATCTTGTAAATCGTGGATATTGTGTTTGTTTTATACTGAGGGGCTTGGTGCTATGCAAAGTCATATCAGTTGCTGACTTGAGACGGTAGGTGCTTAACAAAGGTCTAAAGGAAAATGTGGTTGATACCAAATAAATAAACTGCCACATTATTATCACAGCTTGACATCTAAAATGATGGTGATATGGAGCCTGTTTGTTATGAAGGAAACACATATTTGGCTTTGTTGCAATATTGAGAGTTGCAGTCCAACCCATGTTTGCTGTAGTGACCGACTATGTGCAGCGTAAACATCGTCATGATGGTCTACAACTGAGCCTCCTTTAATATATCTGGCATTTCAAGAGGTAACTCTTTGACAGCCTAAACAGCAAGGTAATGAACATAACAAATTACATGCTTCCTGATGTGCTTTCATTGATATCTAATTTTTTTCCAGTGGGACGGTAGTTTTGTATGTTAGTATGTTGAATCAATCCCCTAACAATGTAGAATATTAGTAGCTGTCACGCCATCTTGGGACCACTACCTGAATAAATGAATTCACATGGACAGTACATGCTCTCGCATTTTTATTTGCAATATTGACAGTTGCACTTCGACCCATGTTTGCTGTTGTGACCGACTATGTGCAGCGGAAACATCGTCATGTCTTCGGGATGGTCTACAGCTGAGCCTTCTTTGCTGTCTCTGACATTTCAAGAGGCACCTCTGAAAGCATAAACAATGTTGGTTAGTGCAACAAGGTAATGAACATAACAAGTTACATGCTACCTGATAATTAGATACCAATGAGAGCATATTATGCTCTTATTGGTATCTAATTTTTCCCCAGTGGGATAACAGTTTTGTATGTTAGTATGCTGAATCAAACCCCTAAGAATGTAGAATATTATATTGCATAACATAGTAGCTGTCACACCATCATGGGACCACTCCCTGAGTAAGTGAATTCACATGGACAGTACATGTTCTCGCATTTTTGATGCATCGGAGAAAGCATCCACTATTCTCTGGATCTCTTCAGCAGAGTGGGCAACCAGTGCACTGTTATCTGCGTATAGCAGCTCTCTCACAAGTATCTAGGTAGTCTTGGTCTTCGCTCTGAAGTGTGCGACGTTGAATAGGTCAGCGCTCTGTCTAGACTGTATATATATAGACGCCATCTCCCATGCCTCGGAAAGCCTCGACGAGCATTGCTGATAGGAAGATGGAGAAGAGCGTGGGGGCCAGTACACAGCCTTGCTTGACACCATTGGTAACACCGAACGTTTCCGAGACTTCCCCTCCAACACTCACATTCGCCATCATTCCCGTATGTAGACCCTCGATCATGGTTGTGAATTTCTCTGGGCATCCATATTTCATCAGTAGCTGCCATAGCCCGGCCCTTCCGACTGTATCAAACGCCTTCGTGAAGTCGACAAATACCATGTATAGTGGTCGGTCCTGCTCAATGCACTTTTCTTGTAGTTGTCGGAGACAAAATATCAAATCCACTGTATATATCATATCCACTATATATATAAAAGGGTATGCAACTAGGAATGACCCCACTCACCTTTCAACATCCGTATCTCGGCGTTGCGATGCGTAATCCGAATACTATAACCTTACACAAATGTCCCAGTGAATAAACTTTCACTATACCTACTTGTCATTAAAAACATATATGGATTTCTTATAAAAAGAGGTACGTTAACGACTGTACGCACAGAAAACCCATCAAACCGCATACGGTAACGTGACAATGTTACCGGAAGTGAGGTGCGACATTCCTTGTTAGCCAATTGTCTACCCAACAAAAGGAGCCAATGATCAGTCTGACACATTCTACAGCATACTGTTATTCGGCACTATACTATTTGGCTATTTATTTGACCTATACTTTTGTTGTCAGCGATTTCTAAACGTTCTTGGAAATATCCCATTTTTCTTTTAATTATCAAGGCATAACACTCATCACGTGAATTAACATACAACTGACGATGTACCTCTAGCTTGGTCCTCTTCCACAGATGGTCTATTTTGCGTCTTCTTTCGCGGGCATCTGCTATATCCGCATCGTACCACGGGTGGGGAATGTTGTTTCGAGTGCATACACTGCGCCACGGAGCGTGTTTATCGAGACACATCGTTAAGTTGTTGTTATACGTCGCCACCAGTTCTTCCACCTGCTGATCTTTACCACACGTTGTCATATCTACACAAACAGACTCTATTTCACTTCTGAGTGCAACGTTGTCAGTGTTCCAAATTGCAGTCAAAATTGCGAGCGTAATTCACAGCAACATGGCATCAACACACATGAAGACCTCCAGTTGACACATTATTTTATTACATTGTATGTAATTTCCTTACAGCTTATCACATCTATGATCAGAGCTGCCATGTTGTGTCGACGAACATGCGAAAGATATTGGCAGGATCCAAACACTGAAAAACGTGATCGCGTATAAGTCTCGCCGCTCACACATTTGGGTGCTGCCGATGTATATCCTATCTTTTTGGGAAGGGATGCAAAGTTGAAGGCCTTCATATTAGCAGATATTTATAACAAACGCGAACACATCTATGGTAAGGTGGAGTTTTATTCGACATAACTGCCAACTTCAATAACTGCCATCGTTGGAGGTTCTTTCGGCGTCGTCGTCATCTTCCTCTTTATCCGACGTCAACGGTTTGTCCGATTCATTAACGCTGCATTGCTGCGTTTCTTGTATCGTTCCGTTCTTAATCCAATGTTTAAGACTGGTGTTATTTTCCTCCCTGTGGCCGCTGATGTTGTTAATGCGTCGTAATCTAGATCTTACTCTAGGTCTGTCAATTTCAAAGTAATCACATTAGAACAGGTCTGGCACTTATTCCCTCTGACACACGGTCCCGTATATTGCGATCCACGTGATCAGTGACGTCATGTCCACAGGTCCACCACACATTCCACATTCCGTCAATTCATTTGTACCTGAATACTAGATCCAAACACTGAAAAATGGCGTTATGTTACTTTAATTTATGGTTATGACGCCTTCAGGTGGCATGGGTAATTTCTGAGATCACTCCTTCGGGTGTGATGGGCCTAGTAGCTTTAATCGTGATTATTAAACCATACAGTGGCGTTGAGGTCAAGATTTTGGTTCCTATAGTACATAGGGCAGATGTTTTTCACTTTACTACTCTCCTGTGCACCATACGGTGTAAATGGTCGGATTGTTATATTGGTCCCTATGGTGTAAAGGGCATGTTCATTTTCATTTGTTCTATTCCGCCATACGGTGTAAATGGTCGGATTGTTATATTGGTCCCTATGGTGTAAAGGGCATGTTCATTTTCATTTGTTCTATTCCGCCATACGGTGTTAATGGTCGGATTGTTATATTGGTCCCTTTGGTGTAAAGGGCATGTTCATTTTCATTTGTTCTATTCCGCCATACGGTGTAAATGGTCGGATTGTTATATTGGTCCCTATGGTGTAAAGGGCATGTTCATTTTCATTTGTTCTATTCCGCCATACGGTGTAAATGGTCGGATTGTTATATTGGTCCCTATGGTGTAAAGGGCATGTTCATTTTCATTTGTTCTATTCCGCCATACGGTGTAAATGGTCGGATTATTATATTGGTCCCCACGGTGTACAGGGCATGTTCACCATACGGTGAAAATAGTTGGACTACGAACGTAGTTCCTACATTTTACAGGGCACGTTAATTTTAATTTTCTTATTCCGCCATACGGTGTAAATGGGCGGACTAGGGGTTTGGCCCTATGGTGTACAGGTCATTTTTAATTTTATTCCGCCATACGGTGTAAATGGTCGGTGTATGATTTTTGGCCCTATGGTGTACAGGACATTTTTAATTTTTGTATTCCGCCATACGGTGTTAATGGTCGGACTAGAGGAATGGCCCTATGGTGTACAGGGCATTTTTAATTTTATTCCGCCATACGGTGTAAATGGTCGGTGTATAATCTTTGGCCCTATGGTGTACAGGGCATTTGTATTTGTCTTATTCCACCATACGATGTAAATGGTCGGTTTATGATCTTTGGCCCTATGGTGTACAGGGCACTTTTATTTTTATTATTCCGCCATACGGTGTAAATTGTCGGTTTATGTTCTTTGGCCCTATGGTGTACAGGGCAGGTTACTTTTAATTTTTCTGGTTCCGCCATACGGTGGGTATGGTGGCTGTGATGGTTTTTCCCATAGTGTACAGGGCATGTTAATCATTAATTGTCTTATTCCGCCATACAGTGTGAATGGTCGGTTTATGCTATCGTTCGAATGCTAGGTAGTGCATGTTAATTTTAATTTCTTGTCCCACCATACATTGTAACTTTCTGACGATACTATGGGTCCCCGTGATGTTCATGGCATGGTAATTTTATTATTCCGCCATTTGGGGTAAATGACCGGTTTACACTATTCATTCCTACGGTGTACAGGGCATTGTAATTTTCATTTGTCTGATTCCACCATACAGTTGGATTACCGGAGCGGGTAACGTTGTAGTTTGTGAGTGGATAATGTTGGTCAAGGGTTAACCGTGGTCCCTATTTTGTAATGACACAGCGTACATAAGGTTCACATTACTACGATTGGGTGCAGTGTTCAACTTGAACAGTAAATGTTACAGCAACGGAGCAACTTCATCTTCTCTTAAGGGCGCGTGCATTCGTTGAGAATACTCACAGTTGTGTAGTAATTGGCATTGTCGCTTGCCAAATCGTCTAGCTGCTTACTGATAATACCGCAGACGATCAGATCGGTACAATAAGCCGTGAACGCATCTTCCAGGTTCGCAAGATTTTATTAACGCAGAACTGTTGATTGTACAACATAGACAGGTTCTCTACCATTGTTCTTGTGTCTCCCATTTAACATTTAAAAGTCTTCAATAAATTTTGTTTTCTAATGGTAAGGTAGGTATGGGCCGGCGTGTCCCATCCTTGCCGATAATTTTGAGTCCAAACTGAACGAGGTGCGTGGTAATTTAGATCGCGCGGACCCGTTGTTTTATGAGTCTATTTCTGGCCTATTTATACCAGAGCTTTCAGAAGAACCCCGCCTCAGTGGAGGCGCGGTTAACCATTTTAGGAAATCGAGAAAGCCGTTATTGGCCGATGTCCAAATACAATCGTCATCCCCGTACATGCTGGAAATGACCGTCGTATGCAAGGTATCGGGTCACCTTCTGAACCCCCCAGGACTGGGAGACCTTCTTGTGTCCTTGGGGACGGTCAGTTGCCAACTAAACTAGTTTCTTATGGCCTGCATTCTAAATCGGGTAAACATTTCTCCCGTTTGACAGTCCAGTTATTATTACAGTCGGGGCGACTCTATCCCTCCCTACTGTGTATACTAAACAATAAGCAAAGCTGCAAACTGGCCAAAAACTAGTTTGCCTTACATAAGTTGTATCAACCTGGGTTTTCTTTATGCTAACGTTAAATCATTGATTAAACATGTCTGCAATGACCGCTATCTCTGTTCTTACAATTTTAGGCTGACCAAACCTTACAATGAGATGCGCGTGATGTGGGAGTTGTCACGTGTAGCGCTGCAACTGGTAAGTCCTACGGGTGGTCACGACGCGGTTGCGTCAGCCTATGTTGATCGCCAGGTGGCGGCATTATCCGTAGTGACCCCCATCGAGTCATCCGGTCGTCCGGCCAACTTCTGCCGTTGGTCGCCAGGTGGTGGCACCTACTGCTCCAGCGCCTGTGCCCTCGACGAGTGGACAAGCCGATATTCACTCTGCCTCCAGTGCTCGTCAAGCGGCGACTTCCGTGGCTCCTGAGCCAGTGCCCTCATCGAATCATCAGGATACTGGCATGGTGGATCCTCCTTGGCCGACAACCGACCGCTTGATGGAGACATCCACTGACCTTCCTGTCCCAGTTTTTTCTATTTCATGCGGTGTAAACGAGGAAACTGGATTAAGCCATGCAGTAAGAATATTGAAAATGTAACTAATCTATGCGGGGGAAGTGGAGCAGTTTTGTCAACCCATGCGGTGAGTAAGCGGATCTAAATTTAGTTAATCCATACAGTGATAGGGAGAAGTTTTTGTTATTTCCATGCGGTGTCATGAGTGTAAATAAAAAGATAACGTTTGCTAAGCCATGTGGTGTAAATGACACAATTGTATTCCATACGTTGAAAATGTTGGGGTTTCTGTATTCCGTGCGGTGAAAACGGAAAGTGACATGGAGAAGTTAACTCTTGTTAAGCCATGTGGTGTAAATGGCACAATTGTATTACGTGCAGTGTAAACGGAGCAATGTCGGTAGTACGTGCGGTGAAAACGGAAAGTGATATGGAGACTTTGTTATTTCCATGCGGTGTAAATGGAAATTAACGTTTAGTAAGCCATGCGGTGTAAATGGCACAATTGTATTCCGTGCGGTGGAAACGGAGCAATTTCTGTAGTCCGTGCAGTGAAAACGGAAAGTGATATGGAAAAGTTCTGTTATTGCCATGCGGTATAAATTGAAATTAACTTTTGGTAAGCCATGCTGTGTAAATAACACATTTATATTCCGTACGGTGTAAACGGAGCAGTTTCGATAGTCCGTGCGGTGTACACGGAGATGGTGGGTTAACCCATGCAATAGGAAATTTATTGAAAATTTCACTAATCCGTGCATTGCAGGCGGAACAGTTTTGTTAACCCAGGCAGCGAGTAAGCGGATGTACATTTGGGTAATACATGCAGTGATATAGAGACGTTTTGTTATTTCCATGCGGTGTATATGAACGCTAACTTTTGTTTAGCCATGCAACTAAATGACACCAGTGTATTCTGTGCGGTGTAAGCGGAGAATTGGTACGGAGAAGGTTTATTTCCATGCGGTGTAAATGGCACAATTGTAGTCCGTGCGGTGAAACGGAGGAGTTTCTATATTCCATGCTGTGTATATGGAAAATTGGGTGAATCCATGAAGTGGACAAATTACTGAAATTTTACTAATCCATGCAGACAAGGCGGAACAGTTTTGTTACCCCTTGCAGGGAGAAAACAGATGTAAATATGTTTGTTTTGTTAGGTCCATGCATTGTAATTGGAGTATAAGTTTTATTAAGGCATGCAGTGCAAATGGCACAATTGTAGAACCCTTTATATTCCGTGCGGCAAATGGAGAAGTTTTTGCATTCCATGTACTATTTAAGCCATATAGTGTAAATGGCACAATTTTCATGATAATATAGGTGACCGTACGTTAACGTTTAGTTATGGTTTAATGGTAGTTCGTGATATGTAATGACACAGCTGATCCTGGGTACCACAATTAATAATTATAGATGCTGCGACAAGTGGCAATCAACAGCGACACCGATGGCGCGTTGAGTCAGCAGGGACTGCAGCAGCTGCATCGACACCACACCTTCAACAATTGGTCAAAAGGCTGGCTAGGTTGCTCCCCATGGATGGCCTGCTGGAAGCGGCCATAAATCTACACGTATCAGTACTGTCGCTTATATGTTGTAGGTGCATAGTGTGACATTGTCGCCGATACTCTGGAGAGTGGCATAAATTATAGTTTAATAATTGTAATTGTTGCTAGTACAATCAGTCGACAGCTTAAACTGGTGTCAGTATGTAGTGGTATTATGGTGGTTGCAATTAAACACAGTAGTAAGCTGGGTCCGCAATCATTACAAGTAAATGACCAGCGTGTTGTAGGCACACCCATGGCTGGGGGATCGAGTACCCCAGCCTTTCTGTTTGTACATGTATGTGTATGGTTAATTCACGGCGGAGTGACCCTCACCGATACCATGTGAATTGTATATAAGTCAGTAGTGGTACAGATAGTACTGGTAGTGGGTAGCTGATAGGCATGATTTACTAATTATGTGTAAACACCTTTTGGGGGCCGGCATGCTTACTGAGATTATTGGATGTATCTTATTTTGATGGTGTATGCTTGCCTAATTTCCTGCTCCTTAATTAATAAATCTAAATGTCATTCTTTGGCCTATTTCAATCTACGCTGGACTTGTGTTGTTATCTTGCATAAATGAATTTATGTGACAGCGGCGCATAAAGGATTTTATGCGAGATAACAAGACAATGAAGGCGATTTGAGGTTATACCTTTTATGGTAGAGAGAGTATTGGCCTAATTACTCGCTCACGCGTATGGATGCACCAACCACGTGACCTAGAGCCTGCCTCTCTCGATTTCCAAGTTAGCTTGTGTCATTGTGAGACCTTTGCGCTGCAAATATTTCCGAATTTCTATTGTTACTGATTAATCGTTATCGCTGAGTTTGTTGATTTTATTGCAAGATCAGTTTTGTTGTTCGGTTTATTCCGCTCCGTTTGAAAAATCCCACCCTCCCTCCCTAATATTGTGTTAATAGTTGTTACCCAGTTGTTATCTAATAAATCAAGTTGTGCATTATGCATGGATACACTGTGAAACACTGAAGACAGAGAGCTAGTTCACAAAGTTTTTTTTTTTTTGACGCTTTTCCCTGTTATAGTTTGGTACACGAGGTTTTGAATTAATGCTTTTCCCTCCACTAAGTTTTCAGTAGTGTACACAGGGTTTTTAGTGCGGGTACTTTTTACGAGTACATTTGTGTGGCTGTTTGGCCCTACCTCTCGGACTGATGTGTTAGTAGTTATTGGTTGACTAATGTCTAGGTATGTAACACCTTTATACATTGTGTGTTGTGTTACCATAATTTTCATTATGAATTGTTCACGAATGTTGGGTGGTTAGCCCACTTTTTTCATTGATCATGTTTGGCTGGGGGATCGAGTACCCCAGCCTTTCTGTTTGTACATGTATGTGTATGGTTAATTCACGGCGGAGTGACCCTCACCGATACCATGTGAATTGTATATAAGTCAGTAGTGGTACAGATAGTACTGGTAGTACTGATAGGCATGATTTACTAATTATGTGTAAACACCTTTTGGGGGCCGGCATGCTTGCTGAGATTATTGGATGTATCTTATTTTGATGGTGTATGCTTGCCTAATTTCCTGCTCCTTAAGTAATAAATCTAAATGTCATTCTTTGGCCTATTTCAATCTACGCTGGACTTGTGTTGTTATTTTGCATAAAAGGTGTTATGTTTCCCAAAAAACTAGGGCACCAGATGAGTGCAATTCGAGTCATTAAAATTTCTATCCGGGACAGCTCTTTATAATACACTGGAAAGAATTGAAAAATGAATAAATCTTTCATTATGTATGCCGTTGCGGTTTATTTAAACACGGGACGAAATATGTTCAATTGTTCTGAAACAGTTAAGGTAACAGCATATTGATATCTGATAATTCCCAATGTCTCATACGTATCAGTCTTCTGGGATCCCATACATATTACACATAAACAAGATAAGACGATTACAAAAGAACGCAGCAAGTTTGATTGAAAGCAACTATGAAGGCATACTCGGAACCGTAATTAATCTCATATAAGAACACAACTAGTCATCACGTTGAATTATCACACTGTCTTTATTAACTTCGAATTTAAAAATGACATGAAAAAACATCTAGCATTTTAATCCAACCTGCACACGCCTGGCTTAAATGCTTCAAGTTTGCTACTACTAGGATGTGTCTGGTTGTGTGTTGATAACGCAACTGGAGTGGAAACGATCTCTAAGGAAGTGTAGAAAGGATATGGTGGAAACCACAAAACATGTTTTGTGGAATAACTAGTTTCTTGTCATAACAAGATAGGTAACCAGATTCTTGATTATAACAAGAACAATTATCTGCTGAACATTGAAAAAATATTAGGCAGATTTTATATCGCCATCTTATAACCCTATCATCAGCTCATCCTGTTATATACATCATTACACGTTGCCTTTCAGTATAAATTATATTCATAGATTATTCAATTGGCTGAATATCTTTAGCTATCCAGTTATGTCCCTACCTCCCCATGGGGTATGTAAAAATGACGTTGTCTCAAGCCATAAGTTTCTGCATGCTAGCACTAACAAAAGCATAGAGTACAACCATTCGCGAAAGGTCACGATATTTAATATGCATGCATACATTGGACAAACACGTGGTGCAGTTCATGCAGAAATTACAAAGAAACACGTTAGAAGGTCCGAATCAACTTTGAACATTTGAAACTGCCGGGTCTATGGGAGCGTAAAAAACACAACTGCACACTTGGAATTCAAAACGCATAATGAAGACCCAACTGCCCGTTTTCACTACATAATATAACGGGGACGCTCCACATAATGACCATAACGACGTGTCCACCTTCCCACGCTGTTAACGGTCAAGCAATTCGAAGTGATCATTGCGCTACTAGGACCGCCCATCCTCGCAGGGTGTTTGTAATAATGAAACTGAGCTAGCTCAGATGTGGAAGCAGAGAAGCAAGGAATATAATAATTTTCATTGCTACAAAAGCAGTTAGCAAGGATTGTCAGAAATGTATACTATTGCCATTATACAAAATGGATTATAATGTGAATTGCATATATTAAAGCTATCTGATTTTGTAAAACTAAAAACTCCCAATATAATGTGTGAAACAAACAAAAAGTTGTTACCAAATAATATGCTGTGGTTATTCAACAGTTTATGACATAACACGTGAAAACTTAAGACAGTTATTTGTAAGAATGACTCTAAAAGCCAAATGTATATCTGTACAAGGTATACAATTATGAAATAAGCAAATTTGGACATATGCAATATAAAATGCGAGAACATGTACTGTCCATGTGAATACATTTATTCAAGTAGTGGTCCCATGATGGTGCGACAGCTACTATGTTATGTAATGTAATATTCTACATTCTTTTGGGTTTGATGGGTTTATCATACAAAACTACTATCCCACTGGAGAAAAAATTACATAACAATGAGAGGAAGCGTGTAACTTGTTATGTTCATTACCTTGTTGCACTAACCAACATTGTCTAGGCTGTCAAAGAAGTACCTTTTGAAATACCAGAGACAGCAAAGGATGCTCAGTTGTAGACCATTCCGAAGACATGACAATGTTCCTGCTGCACATCATTGTTCACAACAGCAAATATGGGTCGGACTGCAAACGTCAATAATGCAACCGAGCCAAATATGTGTTTCCTTCATAACAATCAGGCTGCATATCACCATCATTTAAGACGTCAAGCTGAATGATGTGGCAGTCTAATATTTAGTTGGTATCAACCACATTTCCCTTTTGACACAAAACCGTGTACCTACCATCTCGAGTCAGCAACCGATGACTTCACTGACCACCAAGCCACTATAAAACAAACACAATATCCACAGTTGACAAAATAGTGTCAGTATGCGCTGTTCTTAGTTCACACGACAGCAGTTTGCTGTCGTGATCCACAGTAGGAACCACGAGAAGGTGACACGCGCTTTTCCCACCACAAGTATTGTGTGCATGCAGTATAAGTGTGAAAAGTTGTGCCTGAAACTGAACCATCTCCATCATTAGCTAGGATACCGCTACCAGTGGTCATTGGGGCCCATCTCTGTATCCTTTCAGAATATTGTCGAAGATGTTAGCAACATATCCTATAGAAAGATACATTTCATAATATTAGTATTTTCGTTTACTTTAACATGTTCTCAAGAAAATTGTACTTCTAAAACAAATGGAATTTTTGTTTTGTCGAATATATATTAATTAAATATAATTTTGGAAGAGCATAACATGTCACCATATATAGGCTTTGTCAAAGCTGGTGTGTTTGGTCGCAAAATTATTGACAAGACTGCAAAAAACCTAACCCTAACCCTGGTCTGGTGAGTTTCCTGACATCTTGCAGCACATTCTTGAGTAACAGTTCCTCCTGCAATATTACTGCAGCCTTAGAACCTGAAAATAAAATACTACAAATATTACATATTGCAATATTTTGAGGATTTATTAGGAGTATGGAGATAGGAATATTATAAGATTTGTCCAGTTAATTTCAAAATGGGTTATTCTGTATGAGAAAATTTTCTGTATATTCTAAGCTAAAACTTGAAAAAAAACTGTACATGTCTCTGTTAATTTGTATTCAGTAGTGGCTTCATTACCTGGAACAAGCCACTCTGGTTTGGTTTGTACCAAAAATAATTTAATTGTTAATTGAATTAAAGTTAATTGTTAATTTAATTGGACAATTTGGGAGGTTAATTTAATTGGAACATTTCTGATTTAATCGTAATTTAATTAATTAACTTTTCAAGTTAATTGCCCCATGCAAGGTAGTTTATGCAAAACTATCAGTAACTTTAATAAATGCATTTGTCATATGTAAATGCATCATTACAGTTGTAGATTTTAGTGATAATTACTATCGTAGGTAGACCTTGAATATATGGCATTAAACTACGCTGAATCAATATTATTGACCCCTAATGGCTTTTGCTAGTTGGTGAATAAATAATATTTGCATGGGATCTTTTACTTCACCTGGCATAGACACCAGATAGAAGGGACCAATGGCTTTTACTGTCTCTTCCGAAAGACACAGGCAAAGTGGGGTAAACAAAATTGCCCAAGCTATGAAACGGCGGAGGGGTATCAAACCCCGGTCCCTTCTACCAAAAGCTCGGCGCTCTATCACACGACTACCGTGCCACACTAATGTTGTATTGAAAATCTCAGAGGAATGGAAAACCAAAAATGTACACAATAATACTAACTCTTCATCAATGGACTCCTCATCATTGGTCACTTCTGCAGCATCCAGAATAGAGAGGTCAGATGGTTTCTAGTCACTGGATGACTGTACTGGTGACGACAAGATGAAGGGAGAGGGCGATGGTGGCTCAGCTAATGGGACATCATCACCAGGAGTCTTCTTGGGTTTAGACATTAGACAGGGTGGCTCAAGTTGAATGTCGACAGAGGTATCATCCAAGCTGTACTGTGACCCTGTGTCACATGTCACCACCATGTCTGTCTGAATCTCTGGAATGTAGAATAATCATTTATACAAAAAGAAAGTTCATAATAATTATGTATATTTGCTGACATACAGACTACACGCCAAAGATATAGTGGTAATAATGCTGAGAGAAATACAATTGTGATCTATTTTCTTGTATGGTATATAAAAGTACTAATACTTATGTTGGTAAAGACAGACATTCATGACACAATTCTTTACAAATATTAATGATGTATTCATTCACATTTCCACTGTCTTTTGGCTTCATATATCAGGCACTGTCTTATTTTTAATAGACTTGTCTGGTTTTTGGTCTGCAGGTTGTATAAATCTACCACAGTTGCTACAGGGCTTTCACAAAACCATAAAATTATGATATACTGATGGTCTCACCAGGCTCGAGCTCCCTCCCTAAAATTGCATGCCATAAGTTGTGAACATTTTTAACAGTTAGCTTGAAAATTGTAGATTTTGGGTCATCTTGCCCATGTTAATTTCCCTGCCCTTTCCGCCTGCAACTATAGATAACATATTATGTGTAATTTTTGTAATAGTGGGTAGCAAAAATTCGCAATTGAATTGTTGCACAATTATTCTGATATTTGACACATGGCTGGAAATACCACACACATACATATAGCTGGAGACACCACACACAGACAGATGGCTGGAGACCCCACGCACAGACAGATGGCTGGAGACACCATGCACAGACAGATGGCTGGAGATACCACACACAGACACATGGTTGGAGGCACAACACACAGACACATATCAGGCTGGAGATATATGGCTGGAGGCAATTCACACAGACTGATGGCTGGAGACACCACACATTAAAACATGGTTGGAGACACCACACACAGACACATGGCTGGAGACACCACACACAGACACATAACTGGAAACCCAACACATTAACACATGGCTGGAGACACCACACACTAACACATGGTTGGAGACACCACACACTAACACATGGTTGGGACAGACACATGGTTGGAAACACCACACACATACATATGGCTGGAGACACCACACAAAGATACATGGCTGGAGACACCACACACAGACACTTGGCTGGAGACACCACACACAGACACATGGCTGGAGACACTACGCGCAGATATATGGCTGTAACCAGTTAGTCGTACTACATAAAACATAAAACAGGATGGCATAAACCGTAACCAGTTAGTCGGACCACATAAAGTCCAGTATTGATGATTGGTCAACATTACATTAATGCAAGTAACGATACCTTTTGACAAGTTTGTACAATTTTGAAGAATTCATATAACATCTCAAGATGTGCCTTACCTTAATGACATCTTCACCAAAGTAACCTTCAAACGGCCTGTATTTGAACATTGTAACAACCCAGGCTAGCTTGCATGTTGCAAAATCCGTACCACATGTGTTTGGCAGTGACACCTCCAGTGTAGTGACCGAATCAGAAATTAGTTTGGTGAGTTTATTCCACAGAGGGTGCCTTATATCGCAGGGCTGTGAGCAGTCTTGTTCAATGAGGTTGATGATCTTTACTTGGCAGTACAGCATCAGATTACCATGTTGAGGTGGATCAAACTTCAGTGATACATCATCAGTGTTGTCAGGATTATAAGCAGGAAGGATGTAAGCCATATCTGGGGAAGATGAATACTTCCCACTGTTTTCTTGCATTGTTACCATGGTGACAGATGATGGGGAAAGACACCACATCCTCTCTCAAACATCTGAAGAGTAGGAGAATCTGATGTATTCCTTATGATGACTAACAACTTGCCTTCAACAAAGAGTGCTGGCTCCTCATCAGTCCTGTGTTCCCACACAGTGAAGTAACAGTTTCCCTGTAGCAGTTGGCACACGGAGTATAAGTCAACATGCCATCAAGAGCCAGACTCAGTTGAGAAACATCTGTCACACAAACACAAACACTTCAGCTGTAACCCACATGTCACACAAACACATCAAGAAAACTGTTATGTTGGAACTTAACCATGTTGGAACTTAATCATGGAACTTAACCATTCATATATTAAATCAATGGTAACCTGACTGACGAATTGGTCAAGAAATTTAATGGATGAGAAACTCTAATAGTTTAATAATACAACATTACAATAATCAATATATTCATCAATGAGTTGTTCAAAAAAGTTATCCATCAACGTATTAAAACAACCAATCAGCTAGCCAACACATGAAATTACCCATTCTGTTGGTGAATGAATGTATCAGAACCTCTGTTATTGGATAACTATAACTGTTCAATATACCAGTGCTTCTCATTTCAAAGTCTCCTTTACACAAGTTGTGCAACTTTATTTTAACATCTGTCTAAAAATGTGCTGTATTATGGGGGATATCTCTTTAGCAGTTTTCTTTATTATTTTTGAAGGAATGTCGGATGGCCCTGGCGCTTTGTTGGAGTTTAGAGCTACAAGCTGTTTTATGATGCCGCTCCGATTTCTAGGGTTTGAATTGAGGGAGATGGTGATGGGCCTTTTGTTGGGATAGGAAGTTGTTCATTTGTAAAAAACTGATTTGAAGAGGTCATTGAGAGCATTTGCTTTGTCATGGTCGGCTGTTTTCAAGTCGTTATTTACTTTTAGTACTGGAATGCCAAGATTTTTTGTTTTATTTTGTTTTTTTGATGAAAGACCAAAATTGTTTTGGATTTGTCGTCAAACTTTTTCCCATGTTGTTAATGTAACTGCTATAGGATTTGGTCACTTCTTTGGTGGATAATTTTCTTTAATTTTCCCAATGTTTTTTTTGGCTTTAGCATGAGTTTGGTCCCTTTTTCTCTGTAGGCTAATAATGCTTCTTGTAGTTCAGTGTAGGTGTTGTTTAGATTTTGTCATGGGGCTAGCGATGGATTCTCCTATCAGGTTAGTGTAGTGTTTATGAAAGAAGTCCCAATTTGAGTTTACATCTTGTTTATCTGGTTTTCGAGTAAAGTACTGCTGAGCAAGCTGGGTGCATTTCGCTTCAAGGGATTCCCAGTTTGCAGATCTGTAGTTGTATACTTTGTGTGGTGGTTTTTTTTTCTGAGAATGGCTTCATGATCACTCATGATCACTCAGCCACTGCGTTTATGGTGGAGATAAGGAATGGGTTTGATGTAAGTACTAGGTCTAATATATTTCCGGAATCTAATCGGTTGGGTTCATTTACTATATTAACTAGTCCAAATTCCACAACTATTTCAATTAGTTTGTTATGTTTCACAGTTGTTTGTTGGTTTGTTGCACACACATTCTCTCAGTCAATGTCAGGAAGGTTTAGATCTCCAGCTAGAATGACAGATGGGGTATCTTGTAGCTATGGTATAGGATGGAGAGAGATTCATGTAAGGCTTCTATAGATGTGTAGTCATTTGGTGGTCTGTAGCAGGATGCCAGATAGATATATAGCTTTTTTATGCACAGAGTGTATTTTTGATCAAATAATTTCACAGGTTGTGTTTAGTTTGTCTTGGGGGCTGCTATAATGTCATTTCGGAGTGCTATAAAAACACCTCCACCGTGGATGTTACGATATTTTTGGATTGCTTAAGAATTTGTGGGGAGCACATAGTATGTGGGGATACTTGAGTTGAGTTTGGTTTTAGCTAGAAAGATTATGTCAGGGTTTGTTGAGTTTATTGTTGCCTGCCATAGGGATACTTTGTTAGTGCTCTTGATGCTGAATGCAGTTTATCAGCAGTTTAGGTTTACTTGTTATCTTTGCTCGGTCAGGAGTAGACGTATTAGCTGGATTTGGTGCAAATGTAGGGTTCGTATCATCAGAGATATTTGTGTAGTCACTGCTGTCTGGAAGTGACTCAAGGACTGAGTTATGGTTTGGAGTATTAATGTTGCTGGTGAATAGATACACAGAATAGTTTGGCAATCCACAGCAAGAACAGAACCAAAGCACACTACGATATTTTAATTGTTCTTATGTGGTGTCATTAATTTGGACACATGCAGTATGGTACGAACTGTCACATTGATCACACTGTATGGCATGGTGGTGATCATGTACCTCATGGCTGCAGGTGCCACATGGATATTTTGGAGAGGGATCTGGGGTGGGACCAGGGTTTGTGTGAATGTACCCTGATTGTATTATAAGGCCACACATATATAATAGAGATAGGGTATAGGGCTTAGTTGGCATCATTTTGTTTTTTCTTTGTGGTTGAGAACGTTGGGAATGGTGGCAGGTTTCTTGTCAGCATGGCTGAGAATGTTGTTGTGGAATCCTCATTGTTGGTGGCAATTTGATACAGGTACAGAGGCGAGAGTGGTGTAAAATAAAGTGGTTTTGAATTTTCTTGTGAAAGTATGTATTAGTAGATGTTTGCTATAACTTGCCTTTAGAGGGCTAAAGTCACATTAGATCAAATATGTACTAAGCTGTTTAAAAGTGCATGTGCACGGTTTGGGCTAGTGCGAACATAGACAGATAGTCAGTAGGAAATCTAGATGTGTGTTATGTCTGTGGTCCTCGGCTGACTCAGGAACTCTGGGTATATGAAAATACAGGGGTGGCAATAAAGCACCCGAAGAAGGGCCTGTTTCTTAGTACAAGATGTGATAAAAACAGGGTAGGATTAGAATTTCTAAGCTAAGTGTATCTAGTTTATATTTATAACTAATACACAGTATATTGAAATTTAAATACATGCACTATTTTTAGTTGTATTTGGGATGATTTGGGTTTCGCGAGTTTTAACGACTACAGTTTACATCCGTCATCTTGATTTGTTCAATGTTAAGCAAGGTAAACGCAGCTGATTGAGTAAATTTGGTTTAGGAACGTGTGATCTCTAACGTTATAACACGATTATATTCTGATTTTGACACTGTTGCATATCTGTAAGATTGGGGTGTAAAGAGCCTTTAGAAATGTCACGAACATGTCACTATGAGACAGGATATGAAAAGACAGACACTAATCTGTCATTATGAGACAGGAGTTGACCAGACAGACACTAATACGTCACTATGAGACAGTAGATGACAAGACAAACACGAACCTGTCACTATGAGACAGGAGATGACATAACAGATATAAACATGTCACTATGAGACAGGAGATGACAAGACAGACATAAATATGTCACCATGAGTCAGGAGATGATAATAACACTGTTCCTAAGATGCAATAACTAAAGTAATTTCCTTAAAAAAAAATAATTAATTAGTCACCATGAGACAGGAGATTACAAAATAAACACTAACATGTCGCTATGAGACAGGAGATGACAAGACAGACATTAACCTGTCACTATGAAACAGGACATGAGAGTCATGGGTTAATTTCAATTGTTAATTTAATTAACTCAATTAATTTAATTTAATTAATTGATTTACAAGAAAAGGTAAAGGCTAAATTAGCTTCACCAAAAGGGGTAATTTTATTCTATTTAATTGACAAATTCAAAATTACCTCTCAATTAAGTGCTCATTTAACAGTAGGTATTACTGTATAGTTCAAACCCACGTTACTCAGGCATTTCCAAAAGGCAGTCACCATTCCAGTGATTGGTCTGACAGAGATAAGGTTAAGGTATGTATGAATGGGAGGGAGAATATCTCTCGACATTAATACTGTCTGTACCAACTGGAGTTACCTGGTCATTCAGGCACATGTGAATTGGAGGGAAGGCCTAGACAATAGAATTTCCTCTTTTAGTGTGGTAAGTTAATGACAAATGGTGGCTTCTGCAAATCTACAAAATATTTATCTGGTAACCTGCAGCCAAATGGACCTATGCATTAGACTATGTATCTATATATTTTCGGTATGTCCGCAAGCATACATATAACATGCAGAGAAAAGTAAAATAGCTTCAGTTTGGGTATTTTTACAGCGCCAATTGGTATCAAAAGCAAGCCAATTCAAGTGATACATGAGAAAATTTAAATACTAGTGTATAAAGGGGAAACCTAATGAGTTAGCATTAACACATTGCATAAATAACACTTTGATGCATAGAAATTATGTATGTAGTTACCCGGTTTTGTTAATTTGGTGGTGGAATACTGGTGGAAACTCCACACCCTGCAAACGCTCAGCCACAAATTTACATTCCTTTCAGAAAAGAACATTAATTTTAACAAGCATCTACAACTTTTAAAATGTGATCCAATACCAATTTTTTCTCTGACCCTTCTCCTTCTCTCCCATCGAATGGGGCGTGATAACGTTCCAGATAGAACGTCAGGCTCGCAGTTGTGAAAATCCTAGCTTGAACCGTCTTGCTGCCGTTTCGAAGCTTTGGCAATTTGCTTCACCGAACGTTGCCACAGCTCATTCGTTTGTATAAATGAGTACCTGGCTATATGCAGTTGTGATTACACGTACGAATGGTCTTCGAGCAGTAACTGCAGCATGACTGAGTGCTTCCCAGAGAAGTCGAGATGGAGTTGGAATGAACAGTTGTGCTAGGAGGTGAAGCGAAAAACACTTTGAACACTGAACGTACACTAACTGATGCGTACTATTATTTTTTTGTGTAACCATGTTGAGAAAATTGCTGTAAACAGAACGATTATGTATCCACAATAGAACCACACGCATGTGTCGATAAAATTAGGATGACGTGAGTCTGACTTTGTAATGAGTTGGTTGTATTTAGTCAGTTCTGTGTCATGGCGTGCAACACCCAGAACTGTCATGTTCCTGAGAACAAAAAGAAGAGTTGTGGTTGGATATGGGTTGTCGGAAGAGTTTAAAGTTAACATCGGTTAGAGACAAGGAAATGTACCTTTACTCTTTATCATGGTGGTGGCACTAATCAGCAGGAAGATCAGCATGAAGGATGTTCTCAGGAAGGGGATGTATGCAAATGATCTGGCCATGATAGCAGACAAAAAACAAGAACTACATGAAGTGTTGGAGCAATGGAAGAGGGTGTTCAAGAAGCACGGACCGATAATGAGCCGGGAGAAGACAGAAGAGATGTGGGTTTTACATCAGAGAGAGGACTTGAACATTAGTTTGGAAGATATGGAGTTCAACCAAGTGGATGGCTTTGTGTAACTTGGAGGAATGGTTAATGAGGATGAGCATTCAGAGGTAGAAATGCGATGCCGGATACAACAGGGAGCAAATGCTTCGGGAAAGGTAGAGGGAGTCATGTTGGACAGAAACATTTTGAAAAGGCTGAAAAGGAAAGTCATGAGAGCTTGTGTTACACAAGCATGCCTCAATCTGTTTCTGGAGACATTGGCGTTGACAGAACAACAACAGCAGCTGCAAGGTTGGTTCTGGTTTTGTCGAATAACACGAACAAAGAGGGTTGACGAAAGAAAGATGAACGACCTGACGAAATATGTGATGCAACAAAACAGTTCAACAGGAAGATTGGTGAGAAGCAAGTTGAAATGGGCAGGCCACATGGTAAGCATGGATGCAAATGGGGAACCGTCCATATGGGCCCCCGGGGGTGGGGATTAAATTTTAGAAAGATTTTATTTTGTTTTCTATGTCATCATAAAGATAATAAATATGGCTGCCTTTTTTCATCTCGATACCAGCATTACACCAACTACTGTCCTGTCAGTACACCAGCTTATATTAACTGTGTGGCCGTGATGAGAGTCCTTGTTGACCACCACTGTCTCCGGGCCTGGGAAGCTTTGGTGGAATCTGATCTGGGTTGTCGGAAGAGTTTCCAGTTAACATCGGTTAGAGGCAAGGAAGTGACCCATTATTCTTTATCATGGTGGTGGCACTAATCAGCAGGAAGATCAGCATGAAGGAGGTTCTCAGGAAGGGGATGTATGCAAATGATCTGGCCATGATAGCAGACAAAAAACAAGAACTACACAAAGTGTTGGAGGAATGGAAGAGGGTGTTCAAGAAGCACGGACCGATAATAAGCCGGGAGAAGACAGAAGAGATGTGGGTTTGACATCAGAGAGAGGACTTGAACATTATTTTGGATGATAAGGAGTTCAACCAAGTGGATGGCTTTGTGTAACTTGGAGGAATGGTTAATGAGGATGAGCATTCAGAGGTAGAAATGCGTTGCCGGATACAACAGGGAGCGAATGCTCGGGGAAAGGTAGAGGGAGTCATGTTGGACAGAAACATTTTGAAAAAGCTGAAAAGGAAAGTCCTTAGAGCATGTGTTACACAAGCATGCCTTAATCTGTATCTGGTGACAGTGGCGTTGACAGAACAACAACAGCAGCTGCATGGTTGGTTTTGGTTTGTCGAATAACACGAACAAAGAGGTTTGACGAAAGAAGGATGAACGACCTGAGGAAATATGTGATGCAACAAAACAGTTCAACAGGAAGATTGGTGAGAAGCAAGGTGAAATGGGTAGGCCACATGGTAAGGATGGATGCAGACATACTAGTAAAGAGAGTGGAAGAGAAAGGTGAAAAAACATCAAGGATGCAAGAAAAGGGGAACGAACAGCTAAGATCGAAGGACTGCGTGCGGTGGAATATGAAAAGGTTGGGGGAAGATGAAAGATACAGAGGGGAAGATGAAAGATGGAGAGGGGGCACCCGATAGAAAAGTATGGAAAGAAAAAACAAAAAGAGTGACTCGACAATATTTTACCTGAACCTAACGCATGAACATCAGTGAAAAAAGAGCAAAAGCACCTTTAGTTTGGTAAAACATAGTTATGTTTAATAAATCCAATAACATGGTCAACATTTTGATAAGCAGTGAATAAATTGCTTATGAGAAAAAACATTATTTAAAATAATATTTGCTAAATATTTACAAAATCAATCTCTCATATGTATCTCTGTTTGAGCAATATGCATTTTAACATTTATACTTTTCTTGACTACAGCATGCTCATAAAAATCAAATATCCTTTGACAAGAAGGATGTACAGTGAAAGTATAAATAAAAACATTAAACAAATCAATCTGGTTACCAAAACATAAACCATTACTACTCAGCGCAAATACTGATTTATTAGAACAACTGTAAAAGTTAGTTTCTCAATCTAATGTGACATTCTCCCCTCCCCCACAATTCATTGTTACAGTTTTTGCAATGTCTGTTTCACTCATAATCCAATGAATTTGCAAGAGCACCATGAATGGCCTGCTTCCAAGGCGGTTATGTCTACTTATGACACCAACCTGTACCAACACACAAAGTGGGGATAGGCAAGCGCGATCCGATTGAAGTCACCCTTGATATTGCAGAACTGTCATGTTCCTGAGAACAAAAAGAAGAGTTGTGGTTGGATATGGGTTGTCGGAAGAGTTTAAAGTTAACATCGGTTAGAGGCAAGGAAATGACCCTTTACTCTTTATCATGGTGGTGGCACTAATCAGCAGGAAGTTCAGCAAGAAGGATGTTCTCAGGAAGGGGATGTATGCAAACGATCTGGCCATGATAGCAGACAAAAAACAAGAACTACAGGAAGTGTTGGAGCAATGGAAGGGTGTGTTCAAGAAGGAAGGACCGATAATGAGCCGGGAGAAGACAGAAGAGATGCGGGTTTGACATCAGATAGAGGACTTGAACATTAGTTTGGATGATAAGGAGTTCAACCAAGTGGATGGCTTTGTGTAAGTTGGAGGAATGGTTAATGAGGATGAGCATTCAGAGGTAGAAATGCGATGCCGGATACAACACGGAGCGAATGCTTGGGGAAAGGTAGGGGGAGTCATGTTGGACAGAAACATTTTGAAAAAGCTGAAAAGGAAAGTACAGAGAGCCTGTGTTGCACATGCATGCTTTAATATGTATCGGGAAACAGTGGCGTTGACAGAACAACAACAGCAGCTGAAAGTTGGTTCTGGTTTTGTGGAATAACACGAACAAAGAGGGTTGACGAAAGAAAGATGAACGACCTGGCGAAATATGTGATGCAACAATACAGTTCAACCGGAAGATTGGTGAGAAGCAAGTTGTAATGGGCAGGCCACATGGTAAGCATGGATGCAGACACACTAGTAAAGAGAGTGGAAGAAAAAGGTGAAAAAACATCAAGGATGCAAGAAAAGGGAAACGAACAGCTAAGATCGAAGGACTGCGTGAGGTGGGATATGAGAAGATCGGGGGAAGATGAAAGATGGAGAGGAGGAAGATGAAAGATGGAGAGGGGGCAGCCGATAGAAAACTATGTAAAGAAAAAACAGAAAGAGGGAAACGACAATATTTTACCTGAACCTAACCCATGAACATCAGTGAAAAAAGAGGAAAAGCACCGTTAGTTTGGTAAAAAAAAGTTATGTTTAATAAATCCAATAATATGGTCAACATTTTCATAATCAGTGTATAAATTGCTTATGAGAAAAAACATTATTTCAATAGAATGTTTGCTAAATATTTACAAAAGCAATCTCTCATATGTATCTTTGTTTGAGCAATATGCATTTTACCATATGGTTGTACTCATATAAACGGCGTACTTTTCTTGACTATAGCATGCTCATAAAAAAATCAAATATCCTTTGACAAGAAGGATGTTCAGTGAAAGTATAAATAAAAACATTAAACAAATCAATCTGGTTACCAAAACATAAGCCATTACTACTCAGCGCAAATACTGATTTATTAGAACAACTGTGAGCTCACTGTAAATCCAACACGCCGCTAACTTTGTCTATTGCCAGGGCGGCTTCGCGATAATTTCGCGCTAAGTTTGCAGTCAACTGTTGAAACAAGTCGAAGACGAGTGGGGATTGCGTCTCTACATCGGTGATCGCGACGACGTCGGCGCCTCGAAAATAGGAGGCTTCGACAACGGCGACAATGTGGTCGTATGTTTGATGCGACAGTTCATCGACGACAGCGAACTCATGACGACGGCGCTCGGCAGCATCAAACCGCTGCCCAAATACATATTTGCCTTGCTCGACGTCACCCAATCTTCATCCATTCGCCCACGTCTACAGCAACTGCTCTTACAAGACTCTGCCTCCATCCAGGTCAAGTGAAGCACTGGTGCACGACTCCGACGTCTTTTTGATGCGATACCAATGCTAGTTTCGTTCCAGGACACACGTTAGATGATGTAAACATTATAGCAAACAATCAATCATCTTTGATATAGCATTCAACGCTCCCCATCAAAGACACTGCGTGCGACACAAGTGTTGACTTTGTACCAGGATACACGTGTGTAACAAACACTGATACGCAGACACGCTTCCCTGCCGACGTTTAATAAAAGCCTCATGCCGTGATATGAGCTGGTATGCGCATTGAGCTATTGAGGTCTATGTTGCAACATTTGTTTTTGCGTGGTTTATTATTTTATTTTTCGTACTAGTGTTAGCAGTAAGATGCGCGCATGAGTAAGCTACAGCGTTTTGCGAACCATGGCCATATTAAATATTGCTAAACACTTGTACATGTCTGCATTAACAAACAAGCGGCATATCTCCCTCCCGCGCTGCCTCCTCTCCCTTCTTCGCTTCTTCTCTGACCCTTCTCCTTCTCTCCCATCGAATGGGGTTTGACAAAGTTCCAGATAGAACGTCAGGCTCCCAGTCGTGAAAACCCTAGCTTGAACCGTCTTGCTGCCGTTTCGAAGCTTTGGCAATTTGTTTCACCGAACGTTGCCACAGCTCATTCGTTTGTATGAATGAGTATCTGGCTATATGCAGAGGTGATTATACGTACGAATGGTCTTCGAGCAGTAACTGCAGCATGACCGAGTGCTTCCCAGAGAAGTCGAGATGGAGTTGGAATGAACAGGTGTGCTAGGGGTGAAGTGTAAAACACTTTGAACACTGAACGTACACTAACTGATGCGTACTATTATTTTTTTGGTGTAACCATGTTGAGAAAATTGCTGTAAACAGAACGATTACGTATCCTCAATAGAACAACACGCATGTGTCGATACAATTAGGATACCAGAATAATTGCGACATAGAAATTGCGCTTCTAAGTGAGGATTACAAAATCATTCAGGGCGTTGACAGGTGTCAAGGCGTGGTGCTGCAATAGATTATGTTATGCAAACAGGACAACGCCGTCCGAGCGCATGGACAATGCGTGTCGTAGTTCGTTGATTACTTCCGCCAGCACAGACAACAGACCACAATGGTTCATTCCTGTTTACCAGCCAGCATGCGGGGAGTTCTTGCATTTAGCCTGTCTTATATAGCAATCCATGCGAAGTTGGTGATTCTTCTTCCAAAAATTGGTATACGGTGTACGGCCTACCATGACCGAAGAATGATCAATTGGAGAAATATGAAGGAGTGTGCAAGATGGCATTTCGTGAGCTACATCCGTGTTGGAGTGCATGTTATCTGCTTCAACATACGTTGTATATCAATAGCACACGCTGCGTGCTTCCTGTGGTGTTCTCTGTAAAAGCTGATCTCATCTAGATGGGTAGAAATGCATTGCGTTGACAGCCAGTCGGACGAAATTGGTGAAGAAAGAGATGATTCGAGACAGCTACTAACAAAAGGAGCATTATAAAAAGGGACTTTGTGACCTACCAGAATGCGGAAGGTTTGTGTATAAACATTATTTGGCTTTGTAGATAAATAATATCTATACTACGGAGTACATATATTTGATATGGTTTTAATTCTGATACATATTTTATTCATTCTACAAACGATTGATCATTTCATATGGAGTTTTGATTAATGTATTGGGACAGATTACTTATTAGTGACAACTATGTTTTTCTGCTTCTGATGCAACTCATGACTGTGTCTTAGTCGCACGAAAATTTGGCTAGACTGTTGCTGGCAAGGAGACGAGACACTTTCTATGCGTTTTGGCTTATTGTTGGCTAACGTAACAGTTAACAAAGTAACGGTGGTGGGAATTGCTAGATGCATAGATAATAAACAGACATACCAGTTATCACAACTGTTCGATGATACTATTGCCAATATAATAATCCTTTTCCACTTGGAGTGTGTTGTATTCCTAAGACAGGGTTTTGTAGGGTTGTTGATATCAATTACACGGCCAACGTTCTAGTAAACGCCATCTTATAGTGATCACTTCCGGCGCATGCCTATAATTTCACAACTAGATCTGCATAATTCAATATCAATAACATAGACTAGTAATATTATTTATGCATGTTATACACTTTGCAGCATTACAACATGAACTATGCCATATAAGAAACATTCTAATTTACTAAATTGTTTAATTAGTAGTTGTTATATCAGTTAAATGTAAAGTTAACCTGTTTCAAGAGTTCACTCCACAAATTCAGCTAAATAGGTTTACCTACTATATAAACGGGTTGTCGTGTTGTCATAGGAGGTTACAAGCTCAACATATAGGGATTGTCAGTAGTTTGGCTGGAGAACTACAGGAAGGTCTGGGGGCCGACAAATCTCTCCCCTGAGAGCTGCTCGATATGTAACCATAAGAGACCCGGTGACTGTGGATTGGTCTCTCCAGCGACCGATAGGAGGTGCAACCAAATAGCAGATAATGCTAAGTGTCACTCACGTCATTGGACTCTTATTTTTTAAACAAAAGTACATCGATCATTACATATTCAGGTTATTATTCTCGATTCGCATTAGTTGGTCAATCGGCATCAGTTTTATTGTCATCGTAGCAAACGTCTGTCAATCCGTAATCAATTACATGTAAATTATTACGTTGATGTCCTTCCTTGCATTTTAGTAAATCAATTCTTTCATTATATCACTCTACGTCACTCCCTAAACAAAAAGGCTATATAATATTAGTGTTTTATGGCACTCCAGCAAACATGCAAATTTGTTCTCATCGAAGAACAGCCAGGCGACACTGTTAAGCTGATGCTTTCCACACGTTTTGATTTTACTGTGCTTCTCTACATGCAATCTAAAGTCTGACACATAAGGAAACGTCTTGCAACATATTGTTCGCACCTAATCGATTCAAATAGACATGCAAAATTTACCCCACCAATAATAACTAACTCGGATTTACTTGCATTTAACTTTAATGTGGTCTCTGTCATCCAATGGAAGATTTTGTGGAGACAATCCCTGAGCTAGTTTTGGAAGTGATTTGTATCTCATGTAGCCAAAATAGCATAGGTATGTGATTTATTAACTTGGTGATCCAACTTGTGACGTTGGATAACTGAGCCAAGTAGGGTAGCGTAGAGAGTGAAACTCCCTGAGGAACATTACGTGAAGTAGGGAGCGTAGCTGAGAAACAATTCGCTATCTTCATTCTTTTGCATCTATCAGTTAAATATTATGAGTACCAGCTCTGTTCCAGATATGCCACACCACATTGACACACTTTTAATAAGTTGTCCTATGACCAATGGTACCAAATGCGGCAGATAGCTTCAGCAAGAAAATGGTCTCCCTCCATACACTTCCTGGACCCACCCAGTGTGTAGATCCGCTCAAGTCTGGTCAATAACAGATTTAACACCTACACATGGTTCAGTGAATGGTATTAATTCAGTCAACACTTGATCATTTGCTGTGTCGCCAGAACAGTCTGCATTGATTGTCCTTAAACACTTCCAGGAGAAACCATATGGCAATATCTTCATTATGTTGGACCGTCGACTGCAACGGTATTTTTTTTAATAATACAATAAGTTATAACATTTATATAAATTAAATTTAACAAAGGTAATAATAAATACATTTGTATGTGGGCGTTTTCACGTACAGGGTACACTTTTGCCAAAATTAACTTTCCCGCATAGTATTGAAATAATTAATGGTGTAATATTAATTCAGTCTAAATATATATTCCTTGCTCACTTACCATATGCTTCTGGGAAAATCTCAGCTGATTGATGCACAACAACCAACTCACTTCTTCGTGGTGACGTACTACTCACGAGAGATGGAGTAAAGAGCTGACCCATTATGTCTGCAATGATATTAACAGATGTCGTCATTTCATTATCCCAAAAGCCAATGAATGAATGGGTCAAATTTTCTACAGTTTCTTTTAATGCAGGCCATGTGAATATGTTACACATTTTTTTTACAAATATCTTGTTACACATAGGTGTAAGAAAACCTGTCTACTTAAATGCTTCCTTTTCTGTCTGAATCAACCAATGGTTCCATTCCAAAAATATATATAATTCGACCAAACATTACATCTATATTACACATCTGTTGAATACTAGTGGAATGATAGGATGAACATTTGAAGCAGTGTGCCGACGACCATAAAAGGATCAACATTTGCAGTAGTAAAAATACCCCAAAAAGCCATCTTGGTGAACCCTGGGGCAAGACAGCTACCCATATACCTGGGGCAGTTCGGTCTACAACTCCTTCCTGCGTGTTTTTAATGCAAGAGCAAGAGAGCTATTTACACTTCTAGTAAGCCGTAATGTCCGTGAAAGACTAACCGGTTGCGATTGCAAAAATCACTTTACACTACAAGTCAGCTGTTATATCTGTATAGAGATTCACTGGTATGTGAATGCAATAATTATTTGACACTTTGAGTCAGTTGTATGGCCTATATAAAGACTCACTGGTATGTGAGTGGAAGAATAATTTTTCAATTCGAGTCAGCTGTAATGTCGGAATAAAGACTGACTGGGCTGTGAGTACAACAATCACTTGACACTTCAACTAAGCTGTAATATCTGTGTAAAGACTGACTTGGCTGTGAGTACAACAATCACTTTACACTTCAAGTAAGCTGTAATATCTGTGTAAAGACTGACTGGGCTGTGAGTACAACAATCACTTTACACTTCAAGTAAGCTGTAATGTCTGCGTAAAGACTGACTTGGCTGTGAGTGCAATAATCAGCATGAGCCAAGAACTTACGCTGTCGATGTTCTCATCCTTGTGTGGTTTGTCCCAGGTGACACCGACGCCACCCTGTCGTGACGTCTTTACTGCTGGTACGTCAATTGTTGTGTAATCGAATGGCTCTGTGTCGTCCACTGATGTAGTCATGTTGTGAACTGACTTTTGTGACTGAGGTTTGATGGTGGCACCTGGAATGATGACATCAAGTCTATACAGGCAATACATTTCAGTCAGTGTTGTAATTTGATCATTATAATATTTTACAGAAATTACAAAATAACTTAATTTAGAATTTTTTTTTTAACTGACAGAACGCTGCTTGACCATTTAAAACAATCTATTTTCCAGAACAAAGTACGATGCTTTGGCAGTTCATGTAGAAGCATTTCCTTGTAATAAACGACCATTTGTCTAAACGAATTGAGAATGGTTGTACTAGTAAGTTAATACTGAAGAATTTCCCTGACAGGCAAACAGATTTGAGAGAACGGAGAAAGGATGCACTGGCTGTTAAATGTAGTAAAATGCATATTGCCTCTATCTCGCTGTCAGCTGTGGTTGCGACTATGACTGCTCACCTAGTTCGCAATAAGTCCTCTCCAGATTGGTCTTTCATCGGAAACTAAGTACAACTGTTTGGCGTCTATATTTTATTTTCTGCAAGTTTCCCTTTACTATGTCTTTACTATGACTAAGTTTTTGGCGAACGCTGTTTCTAGTACCTTCTGACAGTTGTGAGTGCTGTAAAAAGCTACTAAGCAACTAAGTACAACTGATCGGATCCACAAAAAAGGGGGTGTCACGTTTTCCAATAAAAAAAGTTATTACGTATCTTAATATATAATCAAATTTACTTACATATCTAATTCATTCAAATTCTAGATCCTGACTTACCAAAGTTGTTACTGTGGATATACTGAAGGTGTGGTTCCACCCTCTCTATGGAGATAAACTTGAATGATGCCAAGGCCATTGAGCCGGGCTGTGTGCTGGTCATGCCAAGGAATCAGGTCACGTTCCACGAATGTACATGGTTGTACTCAGAGCACACTGCAAACACAGCAGTGAGCTACAGTGATTCACTTTCAATATTTCAAGGCCCTGATACTGGTAAGCCGCTTGAAAAGAAAACCAGGCTTTTACTTGTATATTTTATAAAACTTTGGATGTCACAGTATATGTAAATGATGGCCCACTAAAAATCAACCCATAAATGTGTCATGGTCATCATCATGATACAAAGCTTTTCTAGGTATATTTGAATATTTTCCAAAGAAATATACTTGAGAATTGGACCTACCAGAGACGCAATGCTTCGTTGAAAATATCACCCTGGTGATGGGATTGGTGTGTACAGAGAACGTTTTGAAGAGCTGTGGCCCTGTCCAACTGACTCTGATTGCTGCAGAATGAATCATTTGCGCAGCTCCCGAAATTGTCCAGTAGGCTATCTCAATACATTTCCCACTCAGGGCTGAAAACAGTCGAGCAATGGACAATACCAAAACAGCCCTGCTTCAAAGGAGCAACTTGCACATTAGCGTAACAAATATAATCAACACATCTAAATGAGACGTTAGTCATAATTGTAGTTGCTATGAATTAGTCGGAATTCATAACGTTTAGTTCTAACATTCTAGTCAAATGTAGCAAGCAGGGAGACTCACCCGTTTTGGGGCGAGATAGACACTGAGGGCTGTAACACAGTCCCTACTATGGTATCTCTCCTTCATACGCAGCGGGAACCTCTGCATGTCTGTAGGTAGCACCCAGAAACAACAACACTCAATCAGCTTTAGTTTTCAATGTCTGCATACACATATTCTGTGTACTATATCTAACATATCAAGAAGTTTATGCTGGTCTGTCTGTTGTGTCCTATTCCCCTTCTGCCGAACATGGATGGTCAAATGGGGAACCGTCCATATGGGCCCCCGGGGGTGGGGATTACATTTTTTAAATATTTTATTTTGTTTTCTATGTCATCATAAAGATAATAAATATGGCTGCTTTTTTCATCTCGTTACCAGCATTACACCAACTACTGTCCTGTCAGTACACCAGCTTATATTAACTGTGTGGTCGTGATGAGAGTCTTTGTTGACAACCACTGTCTCCGGGCCTGGGAAGCTTTGATGGAATCTGATCTGGTTTGTCGGAAGAGTTTCCAGTTAACATCGGTTAGAGGCAAGGAAGTGACCCATTATTCTTTATCATGGTGGTGGCACTAATCAGCAGGAAGATCAGCATGAAGGATGTTCTCAGGAAGGGGATGTATGCAAACTATCTGGCCATGATAGCAGACAAAAAACAAGAACTACATGAAGTGTTGGAGGAATGGAAGAGGGTGTTCAAGAAGCACGGACCGATAATGAGCCGGGAGAAGACAGAAGAGATGTGGGTTTGACATCAGAGAGAGGACTTGAACATTACTTTGGATGATAAGGAGTTCAACCAAGTGGATGGCTTTGTGTAACTTGGAGGAATGGTTAATGAGGATGAGCATTCAGAGGTAGAAATGCGATGCCGGATACAACAGGGAGCGAATGCTTCGGGAAAGGTAGAGGGAGTCATGTTGGACAGAAACATTTTGAAAAAGCTGAAAAGGAAAGTCCTTAGAGCATGTGTTACACAAGCATGCCTTAATCTGTATCTGGAGACAGTGGCGTTGACAGAACAACAACAGCAGCTGCAAGGTTGGTTTTGGTTTTGTCGAATAACACGAACAAAGAGGGTTGACGAAAGAAGGATGAACGACCTGAGGAAATATGTGATGCAACAAAACAGTTCAACAGGAAGATTGGTGAGAAGCAAGGTGAAATGGGCAGGCCACTTTGTAAGGATGGATACAGACATACTAGTAAAGAGAGTGGAAGAGAAAGGTGAAAAAACATCAAGGATGCAAGAAAAGGGGAAAGAACAGCTAAGATCGAAGGACTGCGTGCGGTGGAATATGAGAAGGTCGGGGGAAGATGAAAGATGGAGAGGGGGAAGATGAAAGATGGAGAGGGGGCAGCCGATAGAAAAGTATGGAAAGAAAAAACAGAAAGAGTGACTCGACAATATTTTACCTGAACCTAACCCAAGAACATCAGTGTAAAAAGAGCAAAAGCACATTTAATTTGGTAAAACACAGTTATGTTTAATAAATCCAATAATATGGTCAACATTTTGATAAGCAGTGAATAAATTGCTTAAGAGAAAAAACATTATTTAAATATAATATTTGCTAAATATTTACAAAATCAATCTCTCATATGTATCTCTGTTTGAGCAATATGCATTTTACCATATGGTTGTACTTATATAAACGACGTACTTTTCTTGACTACAGCATGCTCATAAAAATCAAATATCCTTTGACAAGAAGGATGTACAGTGAAAGTATAAATAAAAACATTAAACAAATCAATCTGGTTACCAAAACATAAACCATTACTACTCAGCGCAAATACTGATTTATTAGAACAACTGTAAAAGTTAGTTTCTCAATCTAATGTGACATTCTCCCCTCCCCCACAATTCATTGTTACAGTTTTTGCAATGTCTGTTTCACTCATAATCCAATGAATTTGCAAGAGCACCATCAATGGCCTGCTTCCAAGTCGGTTATGTCTACTTATGACACCAACCTGTACCAACACACAAAGTGGGGATAGGCAAGCCCGATCCGATAGAAGTGACCCTTGATATTGTTCACTCTCGGTCCACCAAAATTGTTCCTGGCTGCCGCAGCACCTGTAAAAAGACCTAAAGTAAAGGCATGTTTATGTTTACACAGCACTGTATCCACTCATTGGGATTGTTCAACGTGCTTAACAGTTCACTCCCTGACTGACCTGTTCATTCCAACACATTTTGTACTTATCTGGGAGTCTGACTTTAAATGATTTGGTTGTATTTAGTCAGTTCTGTGTCATGGCGTGCAACACCCAGAACTGTCATGTTCCTGAGAACAAAAAGAAGAGTTGTGGTTGGATATGGGTTGTCGGAAGAGTTTAAAGTTAACATCGGTTAGAGGCAAGGAAATGACCCTTTACTCTTTATCATGGTGGTGGCACTAATCAGCAGGAAGTTCCGCAAGAAGGATGTTCTCAGGAAGGGGATGTATGCAAACGATCTGGCCATGATAGCAGACAAAAAAACAAGAACTACAGGAAGTGTTGGAGCAATGGAAGGGTGTGTTCAAGAAGGAAGGACCGATAATGAGCCGGGAGAAGACAGAAGAGATGCGGGTTTGACATCAGATAGAGGACTTGAACATTAGTTTGGATGATAAGGAGTTCAACCAAGTGGATGGCTTTGTGTAAGTTGGAGGAATGGTTAATGAGGATGAGCATTCAGAGGTAGAAATGCGATGCCGGATGCAACAGGGAGCGAATGCTTGGGGAAAGGTAGAGGAAGTCATGTTGGACAGAAATATTTTGAAAAAGCTGAAAAGGAAAGTCCAGAGAGCTTCTGTTACACAAGCATGCCTTAATCTGTATCTGGTGACAGTGGCGTTGACAGAACAACAACAGCAGCTGCATGGTTGGATTTGGTTTGTCGAATAACACGAACAAAGAGGTTTGACGAAAGAAGGATGAACGACCTGAGGAAATATGTGATGCAACAAAACAGTTCAACAGGAAGACTGGTGAGAAGCAAGGTGAAATGGGTAGGCCACATGGTAAGGATGGATGCAGACATACTAGTAAAGAGAGTGGAAGAGAAAGGTGAAAAAACATCAAGGATGCAAGAAAAGGGGAACGAACAGCTAAGAACGAAGGACTGCGTGCGGTGGGATATGAGAAGATCGGGGGAAGATGAAAGATGGAGAGGGGGAAGATGAAAGATGGAGAGGGGGCAGCCGATAGAAAAGTATGGAAAGAAAAAACAGAAAGAGTGACTCGACAATATTTTACCTGAACCTAACCCATGAACATCAGTGTAAAAAGTGCAAAAGCACCTTTAGTTTGGTAAAACACAGTCACGTTTAATAAATATCATAATATGGTCAACATTTTGATAAGCAGTGAATAAATTGCTTATGAGAAAAAACATTATTTAAATATAATACTTGCTAAATATTTACAAAATCAATCTCTCATATGTATCTCTGTTTGAGCAATATGCATTTTACCATATGGTTGTACTTATATAAACGACGTACTTTTCTTGACTACAGCATGCTCATAAAAATCAAATATCCTTTGACAAGAAGGATGTACAGTGAAAGTATAAATAAAAACCTTAAACAAATCAATCTGGTTACCAAAACATAAACCATTACTACTCAGCGCAAATACTGATTTATTAGAACAATTGTAAAAGTTAGTTTCTCTATCTAATGTGACATTCTCCCCTCCCCCACAATTCATTGTTACAGTTTTTGCAATGTCTGTTTCACTCATAATCCAATGAATTTGCAAGAACACCATAAATGGCCTGCTTCCAAGTCGGTTATGTCTACTTATGACACCAACCTGTACCAACACACAAAGTGGGGATAGGCAAGCCCGATCCGATAGAAGTGACCCTTGATATTGTTCACTCTCGGTCCACCAAAATTGTTCCTGGCTGCCGCAGCACCTGTAAAAAGACCTAAAGTAAAGGCATGTTTATGTTTACACAGCACTGTATCCACTCATTGGGATTGTTCGACGTGCTTAACAGTTCACTCCCTGGCTGACCTGTTCATTCCAACACATTTTGTACTTATCTGGGAGTCTGACTTTAAATGAGTTGGTTGTATTTAGTCAGTTCTGTGTTATGGCGTGCAACACCCAGAACTGTCATGTTCCTGAGAACAAAAAGAAGAGTTGTGGTTGGATATGGGTTGTCGTAAGAGTTTAAAGTTAACATCGGTTAGAGGCAAGGAAATGACCCTTTACTCTTTATCATGGTGGTGGCACTAATCAGCAGGAAGTTCAGCAAGAAGGATGTCCTCAGGAAGGTGATGTATGCAAACGATCTGGCCATGATAGCAGACAAAAAACAAGAACTACAGGAAGTGTTGGAGCAATGGAAGGGTGTGTTCAAGAAGGAAGGACCGATAATGAGCCGGGAGAAGACAGAAGAGATGCGGGTTTGACATCAGATAGAGGACTTGAACATTAGTTTGGATGATAAGGAGTTCAACCAAGTGGATGGCTTTGTGTAAGTTGGAGGAATGGTTAATGAGGATGAGCATTCAGAGGTAGAAATGCGATGCCGGATACAACACGGAGCGAATGCTTGGGGAAAGGTAGAGGAAGTCATGTTGGACAGAAATATTTTGAAAAAGCTGAAAAGGAAAGTCCAGAGACCTTGTGTTACACAAGCATGCCTTAATCTGTATCTGGTGACAGTGGCGTTGACAGAACAACAACAGCAGCTGCATGGTTGGTTTTGGTTTGTCGAATAACACGAACAAAGAGGTTTGACGAAAGAAGGATGAACGACCTGAGGAAATATGTGATGCAACAAAACAGTTCAACAGGAAAATTGGTGAGAAGCAAGGTGAAATGGGCAGGCCACATTGTAAGGATGGATACAGACATACTAGTAAAGAGAGTGAAAGAGAAAGGTGAAAAAACATCAAGGATGCAAGAAAAGGGGAACGAACAGCTAAGATCGAAGGACTGCGTGCGGTGGGATATGAGAAGATCGGGGGAAGATGAAAGATGGAGAGGGGGAAGATGAAAGATGGAGAGGGGGCAGCCGACAGAAAAGTATGGAAAGAAAAAACAGAAAGAGTGACTCGACAATATTTTACCTGAACCTAACCCATGAACATCAGTGAAAAAAGAGGAAAAGCACCTTTAGTTTGGTAAAACACAGTTATGTTTAATAAATCCAATAATATGGTCAACATTTTGATAAGCAGTGAATAAATTGCTTACGAGAAAAAACATTATTTAAATATAATATTTGCTAAATATTTACAAAATCAATCTCTCATATGTATCTCTGTTTGAGCAATATGCATTTTACCATATGGTTGTACTTATATAAACGACGTACTTTTCTTGACTACAGCATGCTCATAAAAATCAAATATCCTTTGACAAGAAGGATGTAGAGTGAAAGTATAAATAAAAACATTAAACAAATCAATCTGGTTACCAAAACATAAACCATTACTACTCAGCGCAAATACTGATTTATTAGAACAACTGTAAAAGTTAGTTTCTCAATCTAATGTGACATTCTCCCCTCCCCCACAATTCATTGTTACAGTTTTTGCAATGTCTGTTTCACTCATAATCCAATGAATTTGTAAGAGCACCATAAATGGCCTGCTTCCAAGTCGGTTATGTCTACTTATGACACCAACCTGTACCAACACACAAAGTGGGGATAGGCAAGCCCGATCCGATAGAAGTGACCCTTGATATTGTTCACTCTCGGTCCACCAAAATTGTTCCTGGCTGCCGCAGCACCTGTAAAAAGACCTAAAGTAAAGGTATGTTTATGTTTACACAGCACTGTATCCACTCATTGGGATTGTTCAACGTGCTTAACAGTTCACTCCCTGGCTGACCTGTTCATTCCAACACATTTTCTCAGATTACAAATATTATGTCCAAAATGGCGGCTATTTTGTTTGGTTCATGTATCACATTTGCAGGAAGCGTATCTCTGGAAGTACTTATGCCAGCAAAATAATGTTTACATTGTTATATTCAGCATACTAATTTCTAATAGCATGCCAAAGGAAATATCTATGTGACTCATAGTTTTAAAGTATCAGAAGTATTGATGGTAAACAAATCTTTGACGGCTGTTTTCTCAAAAACGTGTTTTCTGCATTTGGAAAAAGGATATCTGTGTGAGTAATTATGCTATCCAAATAAGGTTTTGAATGTTGCATTCAGCATACCCTACTCGTCACAATGACCAGAGAGATTTTAAAAATCATCAACAGTTTGAAAGATAAACCCGTATTTATTGCCAAAAACAAAGTTTTTTTTCGCACTTTACAAAAAAAAATTATAAAAAATAAAAACACAACATTTTAACAAATGCTCTGGTCATTGTACAGTAGAATGTGTATTGAACATGGATTTATGAGAATTATAATCATATATTTGTTCAATAAAAAATGGCAGTGTTTCCAAATTTGCTAATTTTTTCTCAAAATGGCGGACATTTTGTTTGTTACCATGGAAACGGGGGTCTGGCTGACAAAAGTTCAATATATTTTTACTCAGTAAGACCCATTCTATACTTTTGGCCGAAGAAATTACAAGATTTGCAGAAATAAAAAAATTATCCTATCTACCTGCCATGTGTGGCCTTAAAAGTATTGATGATTTTTTTTTAAAGTCTGGTAATTTGCACAGAATATGTATGCTGAATGCAACTTTCCAAACCTTGTTTGGATGGCATTATTATTCCCAGAGATATCCTATTTGTAAATAGTATTTGTTTTTGACTGCCTTTACAGATTCAAGAAAACATCACCTGTGCCCAGTCCAAACAAAAGCGTGTATACAGCAGGAAAATGGCGAAAGGAGTACAGGTGTTTAATTTCAAGGAGGGTGATCACGTGTTGCGTCGCAACATGGTGAAGGCGAACACTAAGGGTAATAATTGTAAAAATTACTTTTCAATGAGATGGAAACCAGTGGTTCACACACCAGACGTAAAATATAATTATTTTGTCAATTATAATTTTTTTATCACAATGCTTGCTCGGAGAGTTAATGGGAGCAGATACCGTACAGCGGAGTCTATCCCAGAGCACTGTCACCAGATCTATTAAAAGCGAGATGCAAGAATGTGAGGACGAGACATTCTACAATATTGATGGTAACTGAGCAAGCTGATGATTGACAACTCATCAAACAAATGCCTCTTTTTATAGTCACACCTCTTGACAAAAATACTTCTCACTTGGCTGCTTATTATTATTTTACATATTACTATTAGCATTAAAATAAAAATATGCATATTTTGGTGATGTTAGGATGCATGTCAGTTATCTCATTTTAATGAACTATACCACATTATGCTTGTCTGATGCAGGTGGTAAGCTGGAGGCCAACTGGCTCGGTCCATACTTAGAGAAGGACGGGGTGCTGTTGAAGCGCAAAGTGAACTTTGGCCAGCTCAAGCCATATTTAGATCGCACGTTTCATGAAGGTATAGTAAACTTATCTGTTTTTTATATGTATTTTTAGTAATGTTTTTTTATTGTTTTTGTCTTGGTTGGGGGCTGCATATTTCTTCCCATTGTATCAAATAACAGGCATGAGGTGATTAACTTCACCTAATCATTAACTTAATAATTAATGAGTACTGCCTGCCCAGCTGCTGCACTCATTTCAACTACCACCCGCCCAGCTGCTGCAATCGTGACGACTACCACCCGACCAGCTGCTGCAAACGTGACGACTAGCACCCGCCCAGCTGCTGCAATCGTGACGACTACCACCCACCCAGCTGCAGCAATCGTGACGACTACCACCCGCCCAGCTGCTGCAATCGTGACGACTATCACCCACCTGCCCACATGCTGCAATCGTGACGACTACCACCCGCCCAGCTACTGCAATCGTGACGACTACCACCCGCCCAGCTGCTGCAATCGTGATGACTACCACCCGCCCAGCTGCTGCACTCGTCTCGACTAACACCCGCCCAGCTGCTGCAATCGTGACGACTACCACCCACCCGCCCACCTGCTGCAATCGTGACGACTACCACCCGTCCAGCTACTGCAATCGTGACGACTACCACCCGCCCAGCTGCTGCAATCGTGATGACTACCACCCGCCCAGCTGCTGATAAACGACCAAGCAATTTCCTGGAATGGCCGGCTTGCAAAACCCAGTTCTCGGTGCCGTTCTGCAGGTCGCTGTTGCGAGTGGACCGTTTGTGCAGGTACTGCATGATGGAGAACTGCACAGGGTAACTGTCGCCACTCCACCACCCCACGTGGATGCAGATGTCATCGTTTATGACTCGCTCAACAGAAGTGTCAACATGCACTGCAAAATGCAGATTGCATCACTGCTGTGAACAACACCCTCAAGAATCAGGTGTGTTGCTGACACCAGTCAGTGACAGAGTGGGGTCATTGATTGTGGGCTCTACGCCATTGCAGCAGCAACATCTGTGTGTTATGAGGAATTCCCCAGTGGCGAGTACGATCAGGTTGCAATGCGTGGACGCGAACCTGCATTGAACGTGCTGTCATGACACACTTCCCAAGCAGCATGAGGTTAGACTTAATGTGTAACTTAATAATTGCCATGATATTGAAGAGTACGCATTTATGCCATGATATTGAAGAGTACGGGTGTTAGTTCACACCAGGATGCATTTATATAACGCGAGTGGGATCTTTAATTTCCCTTGGCATAAACAGTAGATGTAAAATATATGTATGTGAAAATTATACATGTGTACTTATATATTCAATGTGGTTGAAATACATTGAAAGATACTGGTATAGTTGAAATGTTTTCATGTAGGAAATTGTTGACAATTTCTGCTGATTCTTTTGGTTGGATAGGCTGTAATATTTTCACCAAAATATAATAAAAACCACATTCTCTGATATTATACATACTCAGCAAATGTTTCACTTTGTTTGGATAGGCCTGCAGACACGTGTGCACATCGGAGTCACGATTGTGAAAAGGATGACTGACTTCTCACAGAAAAAGTGCTATGTTAAGGTAAATGTCTGTTTTTTTCATAACACAATAGTGAGAAATTATTTTTCTTGTCATTATGACTAAAATGTCTTTGTGCATCATTATGCAGGCAATTTCCAAACAAACAGATCACATCTGCTTAGGTACGTATCCTAATTAAAGGTGCTTAATCAATTTGTTTTTTGTTTTGGTGCATTTTTGTCCAATTCAACAACAGGAATAAATATCGGGCTTTTGACATGCCGCGATAACACACTTTGGTGAAAGTGATAATTTTTGCACCAATAAATCTGATAACGAGTTGATGCAGCACCTATTGTTTTTGTTTGCAGACAAATTGTTGCTTTGTTGTTGCAAATTAGACTTAAGTTTATGTTCATCTAACCTTTTGTTGTGACGGGTCACTTTAACGTTCATTCTGTTGCATGTTTAGTTTAAGACCACAGATTTTTATAGTATATTTTGACAGATAGGTAAGTACTATCCAACATTCTTCTTTATAACTATAAATACAGTCAACCTTGCATATGTCAGATTCTCAAGTCGTATCTTCGCTCAGCTTGGACACAATTCCGACTTGGAATGTATTTATTTCCCATACGAAATCTATGTCTAAGTCGGATCTTCACCTAACTCGGATTAAATCGCTTGGTCGCTTGATTCCGACTTATGTGAGGTTTATTGTAAGTCTACACTTGTCAAGGGCTAGAAATACATCAAATAATCTACTTGTCCGCAGGCAGTTATAATAAAAAAAACATTTTCTGACAACTGGTATCATTAATTTAGAGCCCAGCGATTGTAGTGAATTATCTAATACAGTGTGCAAATGATTTCTTTAAAGCTGTTTGTTTTAAATATTTTTTACATGATTTTTTTTCAGATTTCCTTTCACTGGACGATGACTTGGTGGAGTGGAATCCTGACAAAGTTGCCCCACATGTACGAGAGGCCTACGCTCTCATTACAACATGCACAAAGAGACAGTTTGCTGATAAGGTAGCAACCCTTAAGACAGTAATGGTAAACGTAAAATGGCAAATTCAAACACTTCATAACTTGGCTAATATTTTATGGATTTTGAAGAACTTTCCATCAATATTAGTATGGACATCTATCATGCAAATTATGTATTCTATCATCCCTAATTCATTTGCATATCCCTCATTTTCATATCCAAATGTAAAAATGTGACTATTAAAATACATGTCTGCCAATGTCACTCTATTATACAGTAGTCACATATTAATGGAATTTTGCAGGGTTTGAAATTATAAGATGTTAAATTTTTATATGTGTTTACAGGTGAGGGACATTATGCTCAGCGACCTTCAGGACATGTTCACATTCCAAGTTAGCTATTATAATATATGTTATAATTAGAATCTTCAGGCTTTAAATTTCAAAACAAGCCATCACCATGTAGCACCTATAGTACCAATGTCCAAAAAAGTGTAGAAATGGATTTTTGGAGGTCCGAGAAAAAAATGTTAAGTAATATTTTCTTATTGTATGCATAGGGAGATATTTTCCATCAAGTGTTCAAGTTTAATATGCATTATTTTTGTTGTAACTGTTACTTAAAGTCATGCCTGATTTTCATCACTCTTAGTGGGAGCAATCCATGGTAACATTTTCGTTAGCCTGACTATAATTCACGGCTTGAGAGGCAAGACACAATTTTACTAAATGTACATTATAACCCCTATAATTATAAGGAGTGCAGACAGGAGCCTCAAGATCTTACACAAAAATAATGATCATTCTTTAAAACAAAAGTAGTGTTGTCAAATTGCTTTTGCGTATACATTGTAGGAATTGCAGTCACATTTATATTTATACATCAAACTAAGTGCTACATATCTCTACAAATGATATTTGATCTGTTTTTATGGCAGGCCACGTTCCAGCGAAGTATGCACGACATTGTGTAGCACTGAGGGGACAACGCCTTAGACTATTGACCGACTATGCTGCCCTTGCCTCGGCATGTCCTGGGGTAAGATACCAAACAATGCTATTGAGGTATGTTATAGTGAAACATTTGCTCTTGAAATATATGGTAGATTTTCACTTATGCAGGTGGGCCACCTCGCTGTCTTTGTCACCCACCTCGTCCAGTATTTGCCAAAATTGCCACCTCACAGCTATTTCTTGTGCTCATATTTTTTCTGTTTATTAAAAATAAATTAACAAATAAAAAAAGTTGTGAAAGCATCACTAAAGTAAATAGCAGGTCGTGTATGCATTAGATACCTTATCCAATATATCAGTGTCTATGGGCTTGCCATGGACATCATGCACTTTGAAGGGTCAGAACAAAAGTGAGGTTGACAAATGGACAAATTGTAAAGTTTTTATTTCAGTTTCCTTCTAACTTCAATGGAAAACACTATTTTGAAGTTAGGTTTTGAAAACATTTAAGTTTTGTTACAATGCAAATCGTTGTGCTTTATTTGTTCTATCTATACCTTCCTTTCTTTTTAATAACCTTTTGGTTATGATGCATTGCTTATAGATGGTATTTATTAAATAATTTATTGTTGACACATTTCACGTTTTAGGTTGTGGAAACACTGCTCATACAGGCAAAGAGGGCATGTGAGACAACAATCATAACAGGGTTGTACTCCACCGAAACCCTGTATCTGGTGCCAGACAATTTGAGGAAATTGTCATCTCTGTAAGTTACAAAAATAAGGGTAATTTATTTAATTATACGTGAATACATTTATGTACAATATATGGCACACTTCTTTTTTTAACTCTGTACATCATGTGTTATGAACACCTGGATTATGAAGCTTTTAAGGTGTAAGTAGGAATAATCTAATGATATATGCTCACTAGATGTAACACCACTGCAGTCTTTTAAAAGTGCTTCTCAATATAATGGCTCGTCAAATCTGACATTATTTTACTTCAAACTCTCTACTATGTGAATAGCCTATTTGAATTTCATATTCAGAATAATGAAGGTCCATGAATGGATTAAAAAATCTGCATGTCATTGACACATTGCTAACTTCAAATAACAAATTCACAAAGCAACACACTTATAATAGAGGTGTTATTCTAACAGTATTCCTTGAAGACTACTGGGTCAATTGTATGTTTCTTCTGTATTAGGCTGTGCAGGATTTCTCATCATAATAATAATAACATTTATTTTGTTCAGCGCCACATCCAATATTGTTCACAGAGCTTTACAGTTGCATTATATGTGTAATTCATTCCATTGCAGCGCATCGTACAAGAGGCTTGTTGTCGAACCATTTCTGTTTGGTCAAACACTTCAAGCCCTTGGCCTGAAAGAAGAACACGCCAATGCAATCGTTGGTTAGCTAGATGTGACACTATCAATTGCACTAAGCCTCGTTATGTTAATTTGTCGTCATTTGTATTCGCTGCCGATTGTGCTGACTTAGCAGACCCACTCTTTGATTGAATCGTCTTATAAGTAATGTTATGTAAGACTTCAAATTGTTGCACTGGTGTGCATGAATAAACTGTGTGACAATTGATTTGACGTTTACTTCTACTCAAATAATGCACTCACAATCTAGGATAAATATGATCAATGCTAAACATGTATCATTGGGCATAATAATACAATTATTACTATTATATTTATGAAAGCCATTTTAATAAATTGTACCCATTCATTCATGACTCATACATACACATATTCTCTCCCAATTCATTACTGTGTGATATAAACGGGGCATTGTCAGTATTTAGGATCCTAAGCCTGTTGGTCTACTCACTCTGAACTGCATATGCAGCTGCCATGGCATTTTTAATATACAACTATGTGGCAACACAATTTCTGTGTACAAAATATGCAGTACACAACACCATAACGCTGAATGCCAATACCATACAATACCCATTAGCATGTTTTACAAATTTGATCCAGTCAATCAAAAATACTAGGACAACTAAAAAATTAACAAGCACAATTGCATGGTGAATCTATAGATTTCACCCAGTATAGTAATTATACACTAATTATATCCTTAGTAAATTAATTATCTGATGCATGCAACATAAAACGTTTAATTGAACTTAACTTTGCACAATCATGTGCAGAATAACAGTTATCAACTTATAATGACCACGAACTATACAACAGGAAATAACAGTCATTCCCATATTCTTAAATGTAGGCTAATTGCAGTGACATTAGCCCCAACTATTCATGCATAAAAAAATCGATCAACCAATTCACTTTATTGTCCTAAAAGGATAGTTATTTTACAGCTCAAAAAAATCTAATATATATCATGTAAAAAACATTTTAAGATGTGAAAATAGTCGTATGTATTTTTTTTATTAATACAATTTAAAGCATTCATGTATACATATGGTAATTATATAATAAATTAGTATCAAAAGCAAGCTTTACATTCAACTAGCAACATATAACAGTCAAATAATTCAGACCAAACGTTTTGTTTATGTAGCCTACTGGATATATCGCCTACTGAAATATTAATTTTGGTTTATTTGTTTCCTCTCTTGCATTTCAACACAGCACAGGTTATAGGTCAAAAACTACCAAATGTCGATGTTCCTCCCATCTTGGGCAGACCTACAGAATTAATTGTTGTAAACATCTTTGTCAAAATAATTACCAACGCTAATAGATTTCTATCCACGATTAACCTTTGTCCACTACGTAACACTGTTAAAAAATTATTGTTCCATACATTAGGCATGATACCTATCATAATAATGTTGGTTTTAAAATGTGGAAGTCACATTTTCTCATGAGGGTGTGACCCAATAGAATAATTTAAATTTGTATGAACGGTCGTAATTTAAGACCACTTGTATTATTTAGGTTGCTTGTATCATAAGACATTATTAATTATGGGACAACGGAAAGACACGGTTTACGTACTCAACTCCGTATTTCCCTTCTCAAAGTTTTTTCGCTACTGGGATAGTTGGTTTGTAGATATGAAATAAACAAATGTCAATAACAGTATTGTCACATCTTTAGCATTAATAGACATGGTTTTCTGGGATGACTTCTGCAAAATGTGTGTGTGCGTGTGCGTGTGTGTGATTCCAAGATTCCACCACACCGCTTATCAGAAATAATACTTTTGCACGTTATTTATTTTAGTTTGCAGGCCTATGGTACGTTATAATAGTATCTTCATTTATTGTTATTTTTCCACTTTCTCTATCTTTCTCTCTCTTCTAAGAAGACCTTGATAGCATGGTCCATATTTGGTATATCCACATTATTAGACCGTCAAGAAAGCAAGTGTCTCCAAGTGGAAAGCCAATAGTTATGTTTCACCTACCGCATATTTACGGTGTTCATAACGAACTCTGAGAAGTCAACCAGCAACGCATCGCCGCCTACCAAGAGGAATGTGTATGCAAAAGTTCCATCCCTGTGACGAAACTGTGTTTCAATTGTGCTGTTTGATAATGCAGGAACATTTCTGGAATGTTCCTTCTTCTCTCGTAGAAGGAATGGGATTATATCAAGGTCTAAGGAATTAAATACGGGCGAATGTGTAGATATTAAAATGTAAGCGTACGGGCCGCTAGCTACATGTACACGTCCACGTACACTTACATGTTTCACGTGCTGAACCTCTGTTAGTATGTTGTTTAGAGGCGACGTACGTCAGTTCAGAATAGTCGTTGGTTTGGACATAATTGTTGTCTATGTACATTTGTGATTGTTTGGGATATTACTCAGAACTTCAGAATTATATTATGTGCAGTCATGTATTATAATTGCATCGTTGTTTTAAAGATTTCCTTAGACATCAGACAAATAAGGGATTGTAGTATAAGTTCGCAAAGTCCTAAACACTATACGTGTTTCTGACTTTGCAAACTTATGCGACCACCCATAACATGGGTAAATTAAGATACGGCGATAGCGGTTTGTTATGTTTATGCATGTGACCGGTTTTCATTCACGGCCATAGACCTGGAAATTAAGTTAGGCCTGCCATTTTGATTTGTTCATCATCCTGTTGCGTAGTCACATTGTATTATTCTTTGTGGGGTTGACGTTAATTACCGTGTATACTAATTACCGCTTGTCATACGGGTTAACTGGCGGACTCCATGTCCTTCACCCTTATTATTGTGTCCGTCATGTTAGTCTTAAATAGTATATAACGATTCAAAAAAAGCGTATGTGTGTATATCCTTGAATCCGGTTGATTTCCTCTCTCCTTGGTCTTCTCTATTTCTTTCCAGGCTTCCTTCTTTTCGCATACTGCCTCTGTACCTTCACAGAGGCAGCCCCTATAGTGAAGTATGCTAACAATGTATGCTAACAATGCCCCTATAATGAAGAGAGCGTGTGGACAACGACTACGTAATTCGGTTGGGTGGGCAACTAGTTCCTGTAACATTACTGCACGTGCAGTTTTATATGGTTTTCAGTCTCTGCTAAGTACAAATCTATTTCGCCAAACACAAATGTTCCAAACCACCCATTGCTCAAAACTGTAGTTGATGAAACTAAAAGGGAGTACAACATTATACATTATTCTTCCCCTATTGTTCACTTTATGCGATTAGATAGGACTTCGCTCTGCTTTGTATTTGTTCTTATTGTATAGAGTTACAATAAATTTGAATTGAATTTTTTAGTACAGTCGACTAAACTGATTCATTCAGACAGAGGTACTTTTATGTGGATTAAATATATCCATTTAGCAGGTCCATAAACAACTGTTTTATTCAAATTTGTGCTTAGTGTAAGGTGAAAACGTCGTGCTACTTCACTGAATAAAAGTGTTCTCTCCCCTTTGCAGGCAAATTCCAAATGTATGTTGTCATGAACAACCTGTTCTTCATTGGCAATCAACTCGCAGCACTCAGTAGGACAGGCAAGGTCAGGGTGTGGCACGCCATGACACTGAACTGGCAGTTAAATATATCATGATTGCTGCACTCAGTATGACATGCAAGGTCGGGGTGTGGCATACAATGAAAGAACTTGCAGGTAAATCTCTCACCGTGGAAGATTTTTCGCTCACATTGGCTCCATTCAATATGACAGGCAATGTCGGGGTATGGCATGGCATGGCACAGAACTGGCAGGTAAATCATACGGTGGCTGCACTCAACAGGGCAGGCAAGGTCGGGGTGTGCCATGCCATGACACGACACAGAACTGGCAGGTAAGGCTCCTCGTGATGGCCAATCAGTGGTCTCTAGGGGGTCGCAGCGGAGATAGTTTTGTATAAGTATATGGACAAATGAAATGTTATGCAAATGAGCAAAATTGCACCAGCAATTCGCTATTTCTATGAGGATGTTGTTTCATCATATTTTAATTGTCATTGTCAATAACTGAAGCTTTATATTTATTTGTCATCACGATTAACATGCTTTGCGTTATAACCGTGACAAAACAGATAAATAAAACACAGTGTGCATGTTTTTTATGCTAGAAAATAAGAAAATATTAGTAGGGGCATTGAAAAACGTGTTGTTGTTGTTCGTACAAGAGAAAGCTTGATTCTCTTTTCAATTAATCCAAATTGAAGCATTGATTATGATTACAGCTAAAGTCATATTAGTCTGGATGGATACGGTTAGGACACAGCTAATTTCCATGGCATGATCAGCACACAGCCTGGCTTGATGCCCTTGGCATCATTCAAGGTCATCTCCATAGAGAACGTGGAACCACACCTTCAGTATATCCACAGTAACGGCTTTGGTAAGTCACATTGAGAGGATCTTGAATTACAAGCATTAGATATTTAAGTAAATTAGTATATATAATGTTACGTAATAATTTTTTTTATATACCTTCCATTGTGCTGTTTTCTAGAAAGTGCTGTCTGTGTGGAAATATGGATAACTATAGTTGCTATTCTTGGTGTTTTATTGGGAAACTGGGCACCTCTTTGTTGTTAGTGTGGACCCGCCTGTTATGTGAAGAGGAATGCTTTTATTTAAGAAAAAAATAACAACTCCTAATAATTCTTACATCCGTAAATACAAATTATAATAATTATACATACATCAACCAATCAAAAGTGTATAATGGATAGACAAAATCATGGCATGCAATAGGAGCATAAGTTGATAAGACAATAGGGTCATGAGATACATGAATTTAATAGTAAAATTCGAGGAGCCACCTTAATTTTTTTATTAACTCAAATTACTGGGCCAGCAATTTGCATTTTTGACTGATGTGACTGCTTAAATAATAAATTACTAACTGTAATTCATTGTACGTCTCCAAAGACAGTCAAAATAAACCTCAGTAACTGGACAATTTGCAGACATTCTGTATATATAAAGCAGTAGAAGAACAATATCCAGGATATATTTTGTCTAATAAACAGTATTTCCGGAATAGAGTCCATGTATTTAAAGATAGGATATTGTCCAGATAATATTGGTAGGGATACAATCATGCGGAAACGTTAACTTATATATGGTCTGACTCATGACGTCGGACGGAGCAGGCCGCGTTTCGTTGAGCTCTCGTGTGACGATGTTCTCTTGTTACAAATGCGACGGAAAATAATGAAGTTATCTAATGGCATCGAACTTCCAACGATCCGTACGATGAATCTGGTGAGATAAACATTCACAATACCCTAAGATGGGGGTGGATTTGCACATAATCTATGGGTCTGTCAGATTCAGCGTGCTGCCATATTGAACGTCCATCTTGGACATGCCACATTTGACACACCTATCAGACGTGTAACCAACGACAATAAGACATCATGCCGCCCAAGCATCGCCAAAAAAAGCTCGTCAGAGGCTACTCGCTTTGAAGGTATTGACAATGAACTACTAAAACTTACCTTTATTGCAACTCTGAGTGACATTGATGTTATAAAACAATTGTAACGAGCTCTGTTCCCGCAAGAGATTGCTGACAAAATAGACTACTTAGCAGCTCAGACTGGTAGAGGCGACTTGTTAGAATCGGCCAACGACAGCATCGAGCAATATTCTAGAAGATCCAATTTGAGAATAGAAGGAATACCCGAATCTGTAGGTATTTGTGAAATTGAAAATGCAATCCCAGACATTGTCAATGATCATATGAAGTTAACCTCAGTCCTGCAGTCTCAGAGAGATTGAGCGAGCGCACAGAATTGGCCGCCCTAAAACGGATGGCGGGCGACCACGCACTAAGATTTTTACACTAAATAGCGAACGTCGGAGGGACATACACAGCTCGAATCAACCTAAAACATCACAATACAGCCTCGGGTCTAAACCTTCGTTTATTTGTTAATGAACACCTCACGAAAACTCGTTCTGAACTTCTGTATGAACTTGGAAAAAAATGAACTGATTTCTCACTGTTGGTCTTTCAACAGGAATATCTTGTACACAGACACTCAGGGTGTTGTCCATCAAGTACGAAGTAAACAGGACGCATGCTTCAAGGTGCGCAGTGTTTGACGCCTGCGTTACGTAACTCCTGTGAACATTCCCGAGACACAGCTGCGTCAAATGACGTAAGCATTGTCTGGCACTTGCACACTTGCACACCTTCAATTAATATAACCTATCCATGTTATACGGATAGATGATTTATTACAGAGTATCATTTTATTTTTCAGACTAAATACAATTACAGTACTATTTAGTTATGCTGATTTGTAGTTGGTACATGCCAAATCAAGGCAGTAGGTTAATATATTACTATTGTTTTTGTTTTAAAAACAATTTTTCGATATCAAGAATATAACCACCTAAGCCTATGTGCGCATATCATTTAATGGGCACGTGAGATTATTAATGATTGGCAGACCTATCTCACCATTGTATTGTGACTTGTATTATCACCATTACTCTCGGTACCTCGATGGTAAGCACGTTGAACAATCCCAAGGACTGGATAGCGTGCTGTATAACAACGTACCTTTACCTGAGGTTTTCTTACAGGTGTTGGGGTAGTTTTTTGGTGGACCGAGAGTAAATAGTATAAAGGATCACTTCAATCGGATCGTTGTTGCCTATCCCCATTTTGTGTGTTTACACAAGTAGGTGTCATAATGTCGAATTTCTGCGAATTGCTATTATATGAACTATTTTCCTGAATATGGTGAAGTAAATGTTAGAGTGTATATAGACGAATTGCATCGACAAGTTATGCAATAATAGTATCCAAGTGTGGTGTGGGAGCCCACATTGGAAGTTTATTGTTAGGCATGGGGCATGACCAGGTTATGCAATAATTGTACCCATTATGTTTTCGCTTTTGGCGTGGTACATTATATTAAAAGGGGTATCAACGTAATGGGACCGTCCACGACACGTTCGTCGTCTCCAAGTCATGTTGACGGCCGACTTACAGAGCGTTCAGCCGACTGTTCAACTGCCTTCCCCGCGCGCGCGACACCAGTACGTCCGCACGAGCTATCGTCACGACACGTTAGCCGTCGTCACGACACGTTAGCCGTCTCCACGACATATTGCCGGCTGACATACTGTACGTCCAGCTGACCGCTCAACTGTCTTCCCCGTGTGTGACACCAGAGCGTCCGCGTCAGCCGTCGTCATGAAACATCGCCGTCTCCACGATCTATTGACATCTGGCTTACTATCGTCCGGCCGACAACAACCTCGACATCACTGCGGTTGAACGTATTCTGCTGCCGGTGAGATTATGTGACCGCCCAGCAAACACATAACATTTTTATAACATTTGATAAAGGTTATATACATGTTATAACGAAAACATTTTTCAATTACATTTCTAAATGTAAATAAAATGTTATGTAAAATTTCAGAAACATCATACAGATGTTTTTAAGATAACGTAATTTTACAGTTTCCAGTGATGTTTTTAAAACATCATTAAAACATTCCCATCAAACACAATAATGTTTTAAAAACATCAGAAAAATGTTTCCTCAAATGTCATAATAATGTATTTTTAATGTTATAATGATATCAAAATGTGCCGACTTGGGAACATTTGAAAAACCTTTTTGAACAATGTTTTATTAAAACATATATATAACATCATAAAAACATGTTTGACAAAGGAACATAAACATCAAAAAAATTTTATTTTAATGTTTTATTAAAAATTTCACTTTGAAAGGTATCAAAAAACCTTTGATTTTATGGCTAAACCCAGCAAACACAATACTGTTTTAAAAACACCAGAACAATGTATTCTAAAATGTCATAAAAATGTTTTTTTAATGTTATAATAATATCAAAATGTGCCATCTTGGAAACATTTGAAAAACGTTTTTGAACAATGTTTTATTAAAACATATATATAACATCATAAAAACATGTTTGACAAAGGAACATAAACATCACAAAAATTTTATTTTAATGTTTTATTAAAAAATTCACTTTGAAAGGTATCAAAAAAGCTTTGATTTTATGGCTAAACCCAGCAAACACAATACTGTTTTAAAAACATCAGAAAACTGTTTTCTAAAATGTCATAAAGATGTTTTTTTAATGTTATAATAATATCAAAATGTGCAATAATGGCAATAGACAAAGTTAGCGGCGTGTTGGATTAACAGTGAGCTCACAGTTGTTCTAATAAATCAGTATTTGCGCTGAGTAGTAATGGCTTATGTTTTGGTAACCAGATTGATTTGTTTAATGTTTTTATTTATACTTTCACTGTACATCCTTCTTGTCAAAGGATATTTGATTTTTTATGAGCATGCTGTAGTCAAGAAAAGTACGTCATTTATATGAGTACAACCATATGGTAAATGCATATTGCTCAAACAAAGATACATATGAGAGATTGATTTTGTAAATATTTAGCAAATATTCTATTGAAATAATGTTTTTTCTCATAAGCAATTTATACACTGCTTATGAAAATGTTGACCATATTATTGGATTTATTAAACATAACTTTTTTTTACCAAACTAACGGTGCTTTTCCTCTTTTTTCACTGATTTTCATGGGTTAGTTTCAGGTAAAATATTGTCGTTTCACTCTTTCTGTTTTTTCTTTACATAGTTTTCTATCGGCTGCCCCCTCTCCATCTTTCATCTTCCTCCTCTCCATCTTTCATCTTCCCCCGATCTTCTCATATCCCACCTCACGCAGTCCTTCGATCTTAGCTGTTCGTTTCCCTTTTCTTGCATCCTTGATGTTTTTTCACCTTTTTCTTCCACTCTCTTTACTAGTATGTCTGCATCCATGCTTACCATGTGGCCTGTCCATTACAACTTGCTTCTCACCAATCTTCCGGTTGAACTGTTTTGTTGCATCACATATTTCGTCAGGTCGTTCATCTTTCTTTCGTCAACCCTCTTTGTTCGTGTTATTCGACAAAACCAGAACCAACTTTCAGCTGTTGTTGTTGTTCTGTCAACGCCACTGTCTCCAGATACATATTAAGGCATGCATGTGTAACACAAGCTCTCAGGACTTTCCTTTTCAGCTTTTTCAAAATGTTTCTGTCCAACATGACTCCCCCTACCTTTCCCCAAGCATTCGCTCCCTGTTGTATCCGGCATCGCATTTCTACCTAGGGAATAGGACACAACAGACAGACCAACATAAACTTCTTGATATGTTAGATATAGTACACAGAATATGTGTATGCAGACATTGAAAACTAAAGCTGACTGAGTGTTGTTGTTTCTGCGTGCTACCTACAGACATGCAGAAGTTCCCGCTGCGTATGAAGGAGAGATACCATAGTAGGGACTGTGTTACAGCCCTCAGTGTCTATCTCGCCCCCAAAACGTTGAGTCTCCCTGCTTGCTACATTTGACTAGAATGGTAGAACTAAACGTTATGAATTCTGACTAATTCATAGCAACTACAATTATGACTAACGTCTCATTTAGATGTGTTGATTATATTTGTTACGCTAATGTGCAAGTTGCTCCTTGGAAGCAGGGCTGTTTTGGTATTGTCCATTGCTCGACTGTTTTCAGCCCTGAGTGGGAAATGTATTGAGATAGCCTACTGGACAATTTCGGGAGCTGCGCAAATGATTCATTCTGCAGCAACCAGAGTCAGTTGGACAGGGCCACAGCTCTTCAAAACGTTCTCTGTACACACCAATCCCATCACCAGGGTGATGTTTTCAACGAAGCATTGCGTCTCTGGTAGGTCCAATTCTCAAGTATATTTCTTTGGAAAAGATTCAAATATACCTAGAAAAGCTTTGTTTCATGATGATGACCATGTCACATTTATGGGTTGATTTTTAGTGGGCCATCATTTACATATACTGTGACATCCAAAGTTCTATAAAATATACAAGTAAAAGCTTGGTTTTCTTTTCAAGTAATCCAAGTTGAAGCATTGATTATGATCATATCAGCTTTAGTTTGATATGACGCGGCTTACCAGTATCAGGGCCTTGAAATATTGAAAGTGAATCACTGTAGCTCACTGCTGTGTTTGCAGTGTGCTCTGAGTACAACCATGTACATTCGTGGAACGTGACCTGATTCCTTGGCATGACCAGCACACAGCCCGGCTCAGTGGCCTTGGCATCATTCAAGTTTATCTCCATAGAGAGGGTGGAACCACACCTTCAGTATATCCACAGTAACAACTTTGGTAAGTCAGGATCTAGAATTTGACAGGATCTAGAATTACAAGAATTAGATATTTCAGTAAATTAGATTATATATTAAGATACGTAATAACTTTTTTTATTGGAAAACTGGACACCCCCTTTTTTGTGGATCCGATCAGTTGTACTTAGTTGCTTAGTAGCTTTTTACAGCATTCACAACTGTCAGAAGGTACTAGAAACAGCAGTCGCCAAAAACTTAGTCATAGTAAAGACATAGTAAAGGGAAACTTGCAGAAAATAAAATATAGACGCCAAACAGTTGTACTTAGTTTCCGATGAAAGACCAATTTGGAGAGGACTTATTGCGAACTAGGTGAGCAGTCATAGTCGCAACCACAGCTGACAGCGAGAAAGAGGCAATATGCATTTTACTACATTTAACAGCCAGTGCATCCTTTCTCCGTTCTCTCAAATCTGTTTGCCTGTCAGGGAAATTCTTCAATATTAACTTACTAGTACAACCATTCTCAATTCTTTTAGACAAATGGTCGTTTATTACAAGGAAATGCTTCTAAATGAACTGCCAAAGCATCGTTCTTTGTTCTGGAAAATAGATTGTTTTAAATGGTCAAGCAGCTTTCTGTCAGTTAAAAAAAAATTCTATATTAAGTTATTTTGTAATTTCTGTAAAATATTATAATGATCAAATTACAACACTGACTGATATGTATTGCCTGTATAGATTTGATGTCATCATTCCAGGTGCCACCATCAAACCTCAGTCACAAAAGTAAGTACACAACATGACTACATCAGTGGACGACACAGAGCCTTTCGATTACACAACAATTGACGTACCAGCAGTAAAGACGTCACGACAGGGCGGCGTCGGTGTCACCTGGGACAAACCACACAAGGATGAGAACATCGACAGCGTAAGTTCTTGACTCATGCTGATTATTGCACTCACAGCCAAGTCAGTCTTTACGCAGACATTACAGCTTACTTGAAGTGTAAAGTGATTATTGTACTCACAGTCAAGTCAGTCTTTATTCCGACATTACAGCTGACTCGAATTGAAAAATTATTCTTCCACTCACATACCAGTGAGTCTTTATATATGTCATACAACTGACTCAAAGTGTCAAATAATTATTGCACTCACATACCAGTGAGTCTCTATACAGATATAACAGCTGACTTGTAGTGTAAAGTGATTTTTGCACTGGCAACCCGGTTAGTCTTTCACGGACATTACAGCTTACTAGAAGTGTAAAGAGCTCTCTTGCTCTTGCATTAAAAACACGCGGGAAGGAGTTGTAGACCGAACTGCCCCAGGTATATGGGTAGCTGTCTTGCCCCAGATGGCTTTTTGGGGTATTTTTACTGCTGCAAATGTTGATCCTTTTATGGTCGTCGGCACACTGCTTCAAATGTTCATCCTATCATTCCACTAGTATTCAACAGATGTGTAATATAGATGTAATGTTTGGTCGAATTATATATATTTTTGGAATGGAACCATTGGTTGATTCAGACAGAAAAGGAAGCATTTAAGTAGACAGGTTTTCTTACACCTATGTGTAACAAGATATTTGTTTAAAAAAATGTGTAACATATTCACATGGCCTGCATTAAAAGAAACTGTAGAAAATTTGACCCATTCATTTATTGGCTTTTGGGATGATGAAATGACGACATCTGTTAATATCATTGCAGACACAATGGGTCAGCTCTTTACTCCATCTCTCGTGAGTAGTACGTCACCACGAAGAAGTGAGTTGGTTGTTGTGCATTTATCAGCTGAGATTTTCCCAGAAGCATATGGTAAGTGAGCAAGGAATATATATTTAGACTGAATTAATATTACACCATTAATTATTTCAATACTATGCGGGAAAGTTCATTTTGGCAAAAAGTGTACCCTGTACATGAAAACGCCCACCTACAAATGTATTTGTTATTACCTTTGTTAAATTTAATTTATATAAATGTTATAACTTATTGTATTATTAAAAAAAATACCGTTGCAGTCGACGGTCCAACATAATGAAGATATTGCCATATGGTTTCTCCTGGAAGTGTTTAAGGACAATCAATGCAGACTGTTCTGGCGACACAGCAAATGATCAAGTGTTGACTGAATTAATACCATTTACTGAACCACATGTAGGTGTTAAATCTGTTATTGAACAGACTTGAGCGGATCTACACACTGGGTAGTGGGTCCAGGAAGTGTATGGAAGGAGACCATTTTCTTGCTGAAGCTATCTGCAACATTTGATACCATTGGTCACAGGACAACTTATTAAAAGTGTGTCAATGTGGTGTGGCATATCTGGAACAGAGCTGGTTCTCATAATATTTAACTGATAGATGCAAAAGAATGAAGATAGCGAATTGTTTCTCAGCTACGCTCCCTACTTCACGTAATGTTCCTCAGGGTGTTTCACTCTCTACGCTACTCTACTTGGCTCAGTTATCCAACGTCACAACTTGGATCACCAAATGTATGCTAATAAATCACAGACCTATGCTATATTGGCTACATGAGATACAAATCACTTCCAAAACTAGCTCAGGGATTGTCTCCACAAAATCTTCCATTGGATGACAGAGACCACATTAAAGTTAAATGCAAGTAAATCCGAGTTAGTTATTATTGGTGCGGTAAATTTTGCATGTCTATTTGAATCGATTAGGTGCGCACAATATGTTGCAAGACGTTTCCTTATGTGTCAGACTTTAGATTGCATGTAGAGAAGCACAGTAAAATCAAAACGTGTGGAAAGCATTAACTTAACAGTGTCGCCTGGCTGTTCTTCGATGAGAACAAATTTGCATGTTTGCTGGAGTGCCATAAAACACTAATATTATATAGCCTTTTTGTTTAGGGAGTGACGTAGAGTAATATAATGAAAGCATTGATTTACTAAAATGCAAGGAAGGACATCAACGTAATAATTTACATGTAATTGATTACGGATTGACAAACGTTTGCTACGATGACAATAAAACTGATGCCGATTGACCAACTAATGCGAATCGAGAATAATAACCTGAATCTGAATATGTAATGATCGATGTACTTTTGTTTAAAAAATAAGAGTCCAATGACGTGAGTGACACTTAGCATTATCTGCTATTTGGTTGCACCTCCTATCGGTCGCTGGAGAGACCAATCCACAGTCACCGGATCTCTTATGGTTACATATCGAGCAGCTCTCAGGGGAGAGATTTGTCGGCCCCCAGACCTTCCTGTAGTTCTCCAGGCAAACTACTGACAATCCCTATATGTTGAGCTTGTAACCTCCTATGACAACACGACAACCCGTTTATATAGTAGGTAAACCTATTTAGCTGAATTTGTGGTGTGAACTCTTGAAACAGGTTAACTTTACATTTAACTGATATAACAACTACTAATTAAACAATTTAGTTAATTAGAATGTTTCTTATATGGCATAGTTCATGTTGTAATGCTGCAAAGTGTATAACATGCATAAATAATATTACTAGTCTATGTTATTGATATTGAATTATGCAGATCTAGTGGTGAAATTATGCGCATTCGCCGGAAGTGATCACTCTAAAATGGCGTCTACTAGAATGTTGGCCGTGTAATTGATATCAATAACCCTACAAAACCCTGTCTTAGGAATACAACACACTTCAAGTGGAAAAGGTTTATTATATTGGCAATAGTATCATCGAACAGTTGTGATAACTGGTATGTCTGTTTATTATCTATGCATCTAGCAATTCCCACCGCCGTTACTTTGTTAACTGTTAAGTTAGCCAACAATAAGCCAAAACGCATAGAAAGTGTCTCGTCTCCTTGCCAGCAACAGTCTAGCCAAATTTTCGTGCGACTAAGACACAGTCATGAGTTGCATCAGAAGCAGAAAAACATAGTTGTCACTAATAAGTAATCTGTCCCAATACATTAATCAAAACTCCATATGAAATGATCAATCGTTTGTAGAATGAATAAAATATGTATCAGAATTAAAACCATATCAAATATGTGTACTCCGTAGTATAGATATTATTTATCTACAAAGCCAAACAATGTTTATACACAAACCTTCCGCAGTCTGGTAGGTCACAAACTCCCTGTTTCTACTGCTCCTTTTGTTAGTAGCTGTCTCGAATCATCTCTTTCTTCACCAATTTCGTCCGACTGGCTGTCAACGCAATGCATTTCTACATATCTAGATGAGATCAGCTTTTACAGAGAACACCACAGGAAGCACGCAGCGTGTGCTATTGATATACAACGTATGTTGAAGCAGATAACATGCACTCCAACACGGATGTAGCTCACGAAATGCTATCTTGCACACTCCTCCATATTTCTCCAATTGATCATTCTTCGGTCATGGTAGGCCGTACACCGTATACCAATTTTTGGAAGAAGAATCACCAACTTCGCATGGATTGCTATATAAGACAGGCTAAATTTAACAAGATTTAACAAGATTTGCCATCCAAGCCAAAGGCCCAGATGGCAAGTGGACAAGGAAGCCATTGGCTTATCGAGAGTCCAACAATGTTCACCTACTTATAACCCGCCCTTCTGATATATGTGTCAACCTTGTTTTTAAACATATTCACGCTGCTAGCAGTTACACAATCTGTAGACAGTTTGTTCCATTCATTTACTGTCCTCTGTGAGAACGAGTGCTTCCTGATGTCCAATCTACATTGATCCTTTACTAATTTTACCTCATGTCCTCTAGTTCTGCTATCCTTCTTGAGTGAGAAAAACATATTTCTATCAATATTTTCATACCCATTCAATATCTTAAAAACTTCAATCTGATCTCCTCTTAACCTCCTTGTCTCTAGAGTTGTTAAACCACATTCTTTCAGGCGTTCTTCATAACTAAGGTCTCTAAGTTCTGGAATCATTTTAGTTGCTCTCCTTTGTATGCGTTCAAGCGTATCTATATCCTTCTTACGATATGGTCTCCATGCTTGTATACAGTATTCTAAATGAGGTCTAACTATTGCTTTATAAAGAGGTATAATTAACTTTTTTCCCTTGTATGTTATGTTTCTTCTAATCAATCCAAGAATTTGATTACCCTTTGAAGCTGCAATACCACACTGCTCTGAAACTTTCATATCAGCGCTTATTGTAACTCCTAAGTCCTTTTCTTTTACAGTAGTACCAAGAACAGTAGCTCCCATTTTATAGTTTACATTCAAGTTCCCATGTCCTGTATGTAGGCATTTACATTTCCCAAAATTGAACAGCATCTGCCATTTCTCAGACCATTTCACTAATCTGTCTAGATCGTTTTGTAAATGTTGTTTATCACCATCAGTATTAACCTTTCTAAACAGTTTTGTGTCGTCCGCAAATTTCAGTACGTTACTTGTTATACTGTCGTCCAAGTCATTGATATAAATTAAGAATAATATAGGTCCTAATACTGATCCTTGAGGTACCCCACTCAAAACCGATTTCCAATTTGAAACTTCGCCATCTACTACAACTCGTTGTCTTCTGTCAGTCAGCCATTGTTCTATCCAGTCAGTTATGCTATCCCCGATACCATGGGCTTTTAATTTAAGTAGCAATCTTTGATGTGGCACTTTGTCAAAAGCTTTCTGAAAATCTAAGTAGATAATATCTACTGGCGATCCCTCGTCTATCCACTTAGTGATTTCTTCCAAAAACATAACACATTTGTTAAGCATGACCTCGCTTTAAGGAATCCATGTTGAGATGAATTTAATAATTTATGCTTAACGAGGAAGTCCACTATATGATCTTTAATTAACCTTTCTAATAATTTACAAATCACTGACGTTAAACTCACTGGTCTGTAATTCTCTGACTTATTTCTCGAACCCTTTTTAAATAATGGTATGATGTTTGCTTCTTTCCATTCAAACGGAACAACTCCCTCTTTTAATGACAAGTTGAATACTCTTGCAAGTGGTATACTGATTTGATCTACTGTTTCCATTAGTAATTTTGGAGGAATCCCATCCACTCCCGGTGATTTGTTATCCTTCATTGCCTTTATTTTCCTAGCTACCAATTCTGGAGTTACAACTAACGGTCCTAAATAGTCAGATTTAGTCCCCTGAAATTTAGCATCAGCAACTGGTAATGAACTAATATCTTCTTTTGTAAACACTGAACTGAAGTAACCATTTAGGTCTTCCGCCATTAAAAACCCCTGTGATATTATATTTCCAGCACTGTCTTCTAGAGGTCCAACCTTGTCTTGTACGTTTTGTTTACTCCTGACATATGCATAAAAACTCTTGCTGTCAGTTTTTATGTTACATGCCAGTTTTGCTCATAGCTTCTTTTAGATTGTCTGATTTCAGTTGTAGCTGCATTAAGTGCCTCTTTGTATTTTGCATAGTCTTCTTCCTTTCTGGTACGCCTATAAACCCTCCACATAGTTTGTTTTAGCATTATTTTTCTAATTGCCTCTTTTGACACGTGTTTCTTTCTACACCGTTTTCCTTGTTTTCGGAAGGGAACAAATTTATCAATGATACTCTCAATTTCATATTTTAGAATATTCCAACATTCAATTGCAGTCTTATTCATCAGCATGTTATTCCAATCTAGCTGTGCTAAGTATTTTCTCATATCTTTGTAGTTACCTTTGTGGAAGTTTCTCTTGTACGTTTTCTTATTTTTACTTTCTGATTTTACATTGATGTCAAAATGTATTTGATTATGGTCACTATTACCCAATGGTTCAAATATTTTTACATTGTCCACTAATTCTTTTTGTGATGACAAAACTATATCTAATACATTTTCTCCCCTGGTTGGTTCTAGTACGTGCTGAGTAAGAAAGCTATCCTGGATTAAACATAGAAATTGTTGATCCTCAATCCCTGTGCTCTCTAGAGAATTCCATTGTATGTGTCCATGGTTAAAATCTCCCATTATGATACATTCCCCTTTACTAACTTCCTTTATAGCGTTTTTTATTTTTGTGTTGTCCTCTTCTGCAAGAACTCCCCGCATGCTGGCTGGTAAACAGGAATGAACCATTGTGGTCTGTTGTCTGTGCTGGCGGAAGTAATCAACGAACTACGACACGCATTGTCCATGCGCTCGGACGGCGTTGTCCTGTTTGCATAACATAATCTATTGCAGCACCACGCCTTGACACCTGTCAACGCCCTGAATGATTTTGTAATCCTCACTTAGAAGCGCAATTTCTATGTCGCAATTATTCTGGTATCCTAATTGTATCGACACATGCGTGTTGTTCTATTGAGGATACGTAATCGTTCTGTTTACAGCAATTTTCTCATCATGGTTACACCAAAAAAATAATAGTACGCATCAGTTAGTGTACGTTCAGTGTTCAAAGTGTTTTACACTTCACCCCTAGCACACCTGTTCATTCCAACTCCATCTCGACTTCTCTGGGAAGCACTCAGTCATGCTGCAGTTACTGCTCGAAGACCATTCGTACGTATAATCACCACTGCATATAGCCAGATACTCATTCATACAAACGAATGAGCTGTGGCAACGTTCGGTGAAACAAATTGCCAAAGCTTCGAAACGGCAGCAAGACGGTTCAAGCTAGGGTTTTCACGACTGGGAGCCTGACGTTCTATCTGGAACGTTGTCACACCCCATTCGATGGGAGAGAAGGAGAAGGGTCAGAGAAGAAGCGAGGAAGGGAGAGGAGGCAGCGCGGGAGGGAGATATGCCGTTTGTTTGTTAATGCAGACATGTACAAGTGTTTAGCAATATTTAATATGGCCATGGTTCGCACCACGCTGTAGCTTACTCATGCGCGCATCTTACTGCTAACACTAGTACGAAAAGTAAAATAATAAACCGCGCAAAAACAAATGTTGCAACATAGACCTCTATAGCTCAATGCGCATACCAGCTCATATCACGGCATGAGGCTTTTATTAAACGTCGGCAGGGAAGCGTGTCTGCGTATCAGTGTTTGTTACACACGTGTATCCTGGTACAAAGTCAACACTTGTGTCGCACGCAGTGTCTTTGATGGGGAGCGTTGAATGCTATATCAAAGATGATTGATTGTTTGCTATAATGTTTACATCATCTAACGTGTGTCCTGGAACGAAACTAGCATTGGTATCGCATCAAAAAGACGTCGTTGTTCCGTTTGCATGGAAAGAAGCAAACATCATACCATTATTTAAAAAGGGTTCGAGAAATAAGTCAGAGAATTACAGACCAGTGAGTTTAACGTCAGTGATTTGTAAATTATTAGAAAGGTTAATTAAAGATCATATAGTGGACTTCCTCGTTAAGCATAAATTATTAAATTCATCTCAACATGGATTCCTTAAAGCGAGGTCATGCTTAACAAATGTGTTATGTTTTTTGGAAGAAATCACTAAGTGGATAGACGAGGGATCGCCAGTAGATATTATCTACTTAGATTTTCAGAAAGCTTTTGACAAAGTGCCACATCAAAGATTGCTACTTAAATTAAAAGCCCATGGTATCGGGGATAGCATAACTGACTGGATAGAACAATGGCTGACTGACAGAAGACAACGAGTTGTAGTAGATGGCGAAGTTTCAAATTGGAAATCGGTTTTGAGTGGGGTACCTCAAGGATCAGTATTAGGACCTATATTATTCTTAATTTATATCAATGACTTGGACGACAGTATAACAAGTAACGTACTGAAATTTGCGGACGACACAAAACTGTTTAGAAAGGTTAATACTGATGGTGATAAACAACATTTACAAAACGATCTAGACAGATTAGTGAAATGGTCTGAGAAATGGCAGATGCTGTTCAATTTTGGGAAATGTAAATGCCTACATACAGGACATGGGAACTTGAATGTAAACTATAAAATGGGAGCTACTGTTCTTGGTACTACTGTAAAAGAAAAGGACTTAGGAGTTACAATAAGCGCTGATATGAAAGTTTCAGAGCAGTGTGGTATTGCAGCTTCAAAGGGTAATCAAATTCTTGGATTGATTAGAAGAAACATAACATACAAGGGAAAAAAAGTTAATTATACCTCTTTATAAAGCAATAGTTAGACCTCATTTAGAATACTGTATACAAGCATGGAGACCATATCGTAAGAAGGATATAGATACGCTTGAACGCATACAAAGGAGAGCAACTAAAATGATTCCAGAACTTAGAGACCTTAGTTATGAAGAACGCCTGAAAGAATGTGGTTTAACAACTCTAGAGACAAGGAGGTTAAGAGGAGATCAGATTGAAGTTTTTAAGATATTGAATGGGTATGAAAATATTGATAGAAATATGTTTTTCTCACTCAAGAAGGATAGCAGAACTAGAGGACATGAGGTAAAATTAGTAAAGGATCAATGTAGATTGGACATCAGGAAGCACTCGTTCTCACAGAGGACAGTAAATGAATGGAACAAACTGTCTACAGATTGTGTAACTGCTAGCAGCGTGAATATGTTTAAAAACAAGGTTGACACATATATCAGAAGGGCGGGTTATAAGTAGGTGAACATTGTTGGACTCTCGATAAGCCAATGGCTTCCTTGTCCACTTGCCATCTGGGCCTTTGGCTTGGATGGCAAATCTTGTTAAATCTTGTTAAATTTAGCCTGTCTTATATAGCAATCCATGCGAAGTTGGTGATTCTTCTTCCAAAAATTGGTATACGGTGTACGGCCTACCATGACCGAAGAATGATCAATTGGAGAAATATGGAGGAGTGTGCAAGATAGCATTTCGTGAGCTACATCCGTGTTGGAGTGCATGTTATCTGCTTCAACATACGTTGTATATCAATAGCACACGCTGCGTGCTTCCTGTGGTGTTCTCTGTAAAAGCTGATCTCATCTAGATAGGTAGAAATGCATTGCGTTGACAGCCAGTCGGACGAAATTGGTGAAGAAAGAGATGATTCGAGACAGCTACTAACAAAAGGAGCATTATAAAAAGGGACTTTGTGACCTACCAGAATGCGGAAGGTTTGTGTATAAACATTGTTTGGCTTTGTAGATAAATAATATCTATACTACGGAGTACACATATTTGATATGGTTTTAATTCTGATACATATTTTATTCATTCTACAAACGATTGATCATTTCATATGGAGTTTTGATTAATGTATTGGGACAGATTACTTATTAGTGACAACTATGTTTTTCTGCTTCTGATGCAACTCATGACTGTGTCTTAGTCGCACGAAAATTTGGCTAGACTGTTGCTGGCAAGGAGACGAGACACTTTCTATGCGTTTTGGCTTATTGTTGGCTAACGTAACAGTTAACAAAGTAACGGCGGTGGGAATTGCTAGATGCATAGATAATAAACAGACATACCAGTTATCACAACTGTTCGATGATACTATTGCCAATATAATAAACCTTTTCCACTTGAAGTGTGTTGTATTCCTAAGACAGGGTTTTGTAGGGTTGTTGATATCAATTACACGGCCAACGTTCTAGTAGACGCCATCTTAGAGTGATCACTTCCGGCGCATGCGCATAATTTCACCACTAGATCTGCATAATTCAATATCAATAACATAGACTAGTAATATTATTTATGCATGTTATACACTTTGCAGCATTACAACATGAACTATGCCATATAAGAAACATTCTAATTAACTAAATTGTTTAATTAGTAGTTGTTATATCAGTTAAATGTAAAGTTAACCTGTTTCAAGAGTTCACACCACAAATTCAGCTAAATAGGTTTACCTACTATATAAACGGGTTGTCGTGTTGTCATAGGAGGTTACAAGCTCAACATATAGGGATTGTCAGTAGTTTGCCTGGAGAACAACTACAGGAAGGTCTGGGGGCCGACAAATCTCTCCCCTGAGAGCTGCTCGATATGTAACCATAAGAGATCCGGTGACTGTGGATTGGTCTCTCCAGCGACCGATAGGAGGTGCAACCAAATAGCAGATAATGCTAAGTGTCACTCACGTCATTGGACTCTTATTTTTTAAACAAAAGTACATCGATCATTACATATTCAGATTCAGGTTATTATTCTCGATTCGCATTAGTTGGTCAATCGGCATCAGTTTTATTGTCATCGTAGCAAACGTTTGTCAATCCGTAATCAATTACATGTAAATTATTACGTTGATGTCCTTCCTTGCATTTTAGTAAATCAATGCTTTCATTATATTACTCTACGTCACTCCCTAAACAAAAAGGCTATATAATATTAGTGTTTTATGGCACTCCAGCAAACATGCAAATTTGTTCTCATCGAAGAACAGCCAGGCGACACTGTTAAGTTAATGCTTTCCACACGTTTTGATTTTACTGTGCTTCTCTACATGCAATCTAAAGTCTGACACATAAGGAAACGTCTTGCAACATATTGTGCGCACCTAATCGATTCAAATAGACATGCAAAATTTACCGCACCAATAATAACTAACTCGGATTTACTTGCATTTAACTTTAATGTGGTCTCTGTCATCCAATGGAAGATTTTGTGGAGACAATCCCTGAGCTAGTTTTGGAAGTGATTTGTATCTCATGTAGCCAATATAGCATAGGTATGTGATTTATTAGCATACACTTGGTGATCCAAGTTGTGACGTTGGATAACTGAGCCAAGTAGAGTAGCGTAGAGAGTGAAACACCCTGAGGAACATTACGTGAAGTAGGGAGCGTAGCTGAGAAACAATTCGCTATCTTCATTCTTTTGCATCTATCAGTTAAATATTATGAGAACCAGCTCTGTTCCAGATATGCCACACCACATTAACACACTTTTAATAAGTTGTCCTGTGACCAATGGTATCAAATGTTGCAGATAGCTTCAGCAAGAAAATGGTCTCCTTCCATACACTTCCTGGACCCACTACCCAGTGTGTAGATCCGCTCAAGTCTGTTCAATAACAGATTTAACACCTACATGTGGTTCAGTGAATGGTATTAATTCAGTCAACACTTGATCATTTGCTGTGTCGCCAGAACAGTCTGCATTGATTGTCCTTAAACACTTCCAGGAGAAACCATATGGCAATATCTTCATTATGTTGGACCGTCGACTGCAACGGTATATTTTTTAATAATACAATAAGTTATAACATTTATATAAATTAAATTTAACAAAGGTAATAATAAATACATTTGTATGTGGGCGTTTTCACGTACAGGGTACACTTTTGCCAAAATGAACTTTCCCGCATAGTATTGAAATAATTAATGGTGTAATATTAATTCAGTCTAAATATATATTCCTTGCTCACTTACCATATGCTTCTGGGAAAATCTCAGCTGATAAATGCACAACAACCAACTCACTTCTTCGTGGTGACGTACTACTCACGAGAGATGGAGTAAAGAGCTGACCCATTGTGTCTGCAATGATATTAACAGATGTCGTCATTTCATCATCCCAAAAGCCAATAAATGAATGGGTCAAATTTTCTACAGTTTCTTTTAATGCAGGCCATGTGAATATGTTACACATTTTTTTAAACAAATATCTTGTTACACATAGGTGTAAGAAAACCTGTCTACTTAAATGCTTCCTTTTCTGTCTGAATCAACCAATGGTTCCATTCCAAAAATATATATAATTCGACCAAACATTACATCTATATTACACATCTGTTGAATACTAGTGGAATGATAGGATGAACATTTGAAGCAGTGTGCCGACGACCATAAAAGGATCAACATTTGCAGCAGTAAAAATACCCCAAAAAGCCATCTGGGGCAAGACAACTACCCATATACCTGGGGCAGTTCGGTCTACAACTCCTTCCCGCGTGTTTTTAATGCAAGAGCAAGAGAGCTCTTTACACTTCTAGTAAGCTGTAATGTCCGTGAAAGACTAACCGGGTTGCCAGTGCAAAAATCACTTTACACTACAAGTCAGCTGTTATATCTGTATAGAGACTCACTGGTATGTGAGTGCAATAATTATTTGACACTTTGAGTCAGTTGTATGACATATATAAAGACTCACTGGTATGTGAGTGGAAGAATAATTTTTCAGTTCGAGTCAGCTGTAATGTCGGAATAAAGACTGACTTGACTGTGAGTACAATAATCACTTTACACTTCAAGTAAGCTGTAATGTCTGCGTAAAGACTGACTTGGCTGTGAGTGCAATAATCAGCATGAGTCAAGAACTTACGCTGTCGATGTTCTCATCCTTGTGTGGTTTGTCCCAGGTGACACCGACGCCGCCCTGTCGTGACGTCTTTACTGCTGGTACGTCAATTGTTGTGTAATCGAAAGGCTCTGTGTCGTCCACTGATGTAGTCATGTTGTGTACTGACTTTTGTGACTGAGGTTTGATGGTGGCACCTGGAATGATGACATCAAATCTATACAGGCAATACATATCAGTCAGTGTTGTAATTTGATCATTATAATATTTTACAGAAATTACAAAATAACTTAATATAGAATTTTTTTAACTGACAGAAAGCTGCTTGACCATTTAAAACAATCTATTTTCCAGAACAAAGAACGATGCTTTGGCAGTTCATTTAGAAGCATTTCCTTGTAATAAACGACCATTTGTCTAAAAGAATTGAGAATGGTTGTACTAGTAAGTTAATATTGAAGAATTTCCCTGACAGGCAAACAGATTTGAGAGAACGGAGAAAGGATGCACTGGCTGTTAAATGTAGTAAAATGCATATTGCCTCTCTCTCGCTGTCAGCTGTGGTTGCGACTATGACTGCTCACCTAGTTCGCAATAAGTCCTCTCCAAATTGGTCTTTCATCGGAAACTAAGTACAACTGTTTGGCGTCTATATTTTATTTTCTGCAAGTTTCCCTTTTCTGTGTCTTTACTATGACTAAGTTTTTGGCGACCGCTGTTTCTAGTACCTTCTGACAGTTGTGAGTGCTGTAAAAAGCTACTAAGCAACTAAGTACAACTGATCGGATCCACAAAAAAGGGGGTGTCCAGTTGTCCAATAAAAAAAGTTATTACGTATCTTAATATATAATCTAATTTACTGAAATATATAATTCTTGTAATTCTAGATCCTGTCAAATTCTAGATCCTGACTTACCACAGTTGTTACTGTGGATATACTGAAGGTGTGGTTCCACCCTCTCTATGGAGATAAACTTGAATGATGCCAAGGCCACTGAGCCGGGCTGTGTGCTGGTCATGCCAAGGAATCAGGTCACGTTCCACGAATGTACATGGTTGTACTCAGAGCACACTGCAAACACAGCAGTGAGCTACAGTGATTCACTTTCAATATTTCAAGGCCCTGATACTGGTAAGCCGCGTCATATCAAACTAAAGCTGATATGATCATAATCAATGCTTCAACTTGGATTACTTGAAAAGAAAACCAAGCTTTTACTTGTATATTTTATAGAACTTGGGATGTCACAGCATATGTAAATGATGGCCCACTAAAAATCAACCCATAAATGTGACATGGTCATCATCATGAAACAAAGCTTTTCCAGGTATATTTGAATATTTTCCAAAGAAATATACTTGAGAATTGGACCTACCAGAGACGCAATGCTTCGTTGAAAACATCACCCTGGTGATGGGATTGGTGTGTACAGAGAACGTTTTGAAGAGCTGTGGCCCTGTCCAACCGACTCTGGTTGCTGCAGAATGAATCATTTGCGCAGCTCCCGAAATTGTCCAGTAGGCTATCTCAATATATTTCCCACTCAGGGCTGAAAACAGTCGAGCAATGGACAATACCAAAACAGCCCTGCTTCAAAGGAGCAACTTGCACATTAGCGTAACAAATATAATCAACACATCTAAATGAGACGTTAGTCATAATTGTAGTTGTTATGAATTAGTCAGAATTCATAACGTTTAGTTCTACCATTCTAGTCAAATGTAGCAAGCAGGGAGACTCAACGTTTTGGGGCGAGATAGACACTGAGGGCTGTAACACAGTCCCTACTATGGTATCTCTCCTTCATACGCAGCGGGAACTTCTGCATGTCTGTAGGTAGCACGCAGAAACAACAACACTCAATCAGCTTTAGTTTTCAATGTCTGCATACACATATTCTGTGTACTATATCTAACATATCAAGAAGTTTATGTTGGTCTGTCTGTTGTGTCCTATTCCCTAGGTAGAAATGCGATGCCGGATACAACACGGAGCGAATGCTTGGGGAAAGGTAGGGGGAGTCATGTTGGACAGAAACATTTTGAAAAAGCTGAAAAGGAAAGTCCTGAGAGCTTGTGTTACACATGCATGCCTTAATATGTATCTGGAGACAGTGGCGTTGACAGAACAACAACAACAGCTGAAAGTTGGTTCTGGTTTTGTCGAATAACACGAACAAAGAGGGTTGACGAAAGAAAGATGAACGACCTGACGAAATATGTGATGCAACAAAACAGTTCAACCGGAAGATTGGTGAGAAGCAAGTTGTAATGGACAGGCCACATGGTAAGCATGGATGCAGACATACTAGTAAAGAGAGTGGAAGAAAAAGGTGAAAAAACATCAAGGATGCAAGAAAAGGGAAACGAACAGCTAAGATCGAAGGACTGCGTGAGGTGGGATATGAGAAGATCGGGGGAAGATGAAAGATGGAGAGGAGGAAGATGAAAGATGGAGAGGGGGCAGCCGATAGAAAACTATGTAAAGAAAAAACAGAAAGAGTGAAACGACAATATTTTACCTGAAACTAACCCATGAAAATCAGTGAAAAAGAGGAAAAGCACCGTTAGTTTGGTAAAAAAGTTATGTTTAATAAATCCAATAATATGGTCAACATTTTCATAAGCAGTGTATAAATTGCTTATGAGAAAAAACATTATTTCAATAGAATATTTGCTAAATATTTACAAAATCAATCTCTCATATGTATCTTTGTTTGAGCAATATGCATTTACCATATGGTTGTACTCATATAAATGACGTACTTTTCTTGACTACAGCATGCTCATAAAAAATCAAATATCCTTTGACAAGAAGGATGTACAGTGAAAGTATAAATAAAAACATTAAACAAATCAATCTGGTTACCAAAACATAAGCCATTACTACTCAGCGCAAATACTGATTTATTAGAACAACTGTGAGCTCACTGTTAATCCAACACGCCGCTAACTTTGTCTATTGCCATTATTGCACATTTTGATATTATTATAACATTAAAAAAACATCTTTATGACATTTTAGAAAACAGTTTTCTGATGTTTTTAAAACAGTATTGTGTTTGCTGGGTTTAGCCATAAAATCAAAGCTTTTTTGATACCTTTCAAAGTGAATTTTTTAATAAAACATTAAAATAAAATTTTTGTGATGTTTATGTTCCTTTGTCAAACATGTTTTTATGATGTTATATATATGTTTTAATAAAACATTGTTCAAAAACGTTTTTCAAATGTTTCCAAGATGGCACATTTTGATATTATTATAACATTAAAAAAACATTTTTATGACATTTTAGAATACATTGTTCTGATGTTTTTAAAACAGTATTGTGTTTGCTGGGTTTAGCCATAAAATCAAAGGTTTTTTGATACCTTTCAAAGTGAAATTTTTAATAAAACATTAAAATAAAATTTATGTGATGTTTATGTTCCTTTGTCAAACATGTTTTTATGATGTTATATATATGTTTTAATAAAACATTGTTCAAAAATGTTTTTCAACTGTTTTTAAAACATTATTGTGTTTGATGGGAATGTTTTAATGATGTTTTATAAACATCACTGAAAACTGTAAAATTACGTTATCTTAAAAACATCTGTATGATGTTTCTGAAATTTTACATAACATTTTATTTACATTTAGAAATGTAATTGAAAAATGTTTTCGTTATAACATGTATATAACCTTTATCAAATGTTATAAAAATGTTATGTGTTTGCTGGGCGGTCACATAATCTCACCGGCAGCAGAATACGTTCAACCGCAGTGATGTCGAGGTTGTTGTCGGCCGGACGATAGTAAGCCAGATGTCAATAGATCGTGGAGACGGCGATGTTTCATGACGACGGCTGACGCGGACGCTCTGGTGTCACACACGGGGAAGACAGTTGAGCGGTCAGCTGGACGTACAGTATGTCAGCCGGCAATATGTCGTGGAGACGGCTAACGTGTCGTGACGACGGCTAACGTGTCGTGACGATAGCTCGTGCGGACGTACTGGTGTCGCGCGCGCGGGGAAGGCAGTTGAACAGTCGGCTGAACGCTCTGTAAGTCGGCCGTCAACATGACTTGGAGACGACGAACGTGTCGTGGACGGTCCCATTACGTTGATACCCCTTTTAATATAATGTACCACGCCAAAAGCGAAAACATAATGGGTACAATTATTGCATAACCTGGTCATGCCCCATGCCTAACAATAAACTTCCAATGTGGGCTCCCACACCACACTTGGATACTATTATTGCATAACTTGTCGATGCAATTCGTCTATATACACTCTAACATTTACTTCACCATATTCAGGAAAATAGTTCATATATTAGCAATTCGCAGAAATTCGACATTATGACACCTACTGGTGTAAACACACAAAATGGGGATAGGCAACAACGATCCGATTGAAGTGATCCTTTATACTATTTACTCTCGGTCCACCCAAAAAACTACCCCAACACCTGTAAGAAAACCTCAAGTAAAGGTACGTTGTTATACAGCACGCTATCCAGTCCTTGGGATTGTTCAACGTGCTTACCATCGAGGTACCGAGAGTAATGGTGATAATACAAGTCACAATACAATGGTGAGATAGGTCTGCCAATCATTAATAATCTCACGTGCCCATTAAATGATATGCGCACATAGGCTTAGGTGGTTATATTCTTGATATCGAAAAATTGTTTTTAAAACAAAAAACAATAGTAATATATTAACCTACTGCCTTGATTTGGCATGTACCAACTACAAATCAGCATAACTAAATAGTACTGTAATTGTATTTAGTCTGAAAAATAAAATGATACTCTGTAATAAATCATCTATCCGTATAACATGGATAGGTTATATTAATTGAAGGTGTGCAAGTGTGCAAGTGCCAGACAATGCTTACGTCATTTGACGCAGCTGTGTCTCGGGAATGTTCACAGGAGTTACGTAACGCAGGCGTCAAACACTGCGCACCTTGAAGCATGCGTCCTGTTTACTTCGTACTTGATGGACAACACCCTGAGTGTCTGTGTACAAGATATTCCTGTTGAAAGACCAACAGTCAGAAATCAGTTCATTTTTTTCCAAGTTCATACAGAAGTTCAGAACGAGTTTTCGTGAGGTGTTCATTAACAAATAAACGAAGGTTTATACCCGAGGCTGTATTGTGATGTTTTAGGTTGATTCGAGCTGTGTATGTCCCTCCGACGTTCGCTATTTAGTGTAAAAAATCTTAGTGCTGGTCGCCCGCCATCCGTTTTAGGGCGGCCAATTCTGTGCGCTCGCTCAATCTCTCTGAGACTGCAGGACTAAGGTTAACTTCATATGATCATTGACAATGTCTAGGATTGCATTTTCAATTTCACAAATACCTACAGATTCGGGTATTCCTTCTATTCTCAAATTGGATCTTCTAGAATATTGCTCGATGCTGTCGTTGGCCGATTCTAACAAGTCGCCTCTACCAGTCTGAGCTGCTAAGTAGTCTATTTTGTCAGCAATCTCTTGCGGGAACAGAGCTCGTTACAATTGTTTTATAACATCAATGTCACTCAGAGTTGCAATAAAGGTAAGTTTTAGTAGTTCATTGTCAATACCTTCAAAGCGAGTAGCCTCTGACGAGCTTTTTTGGCGATGCTTGGGCGGCATGATGTCTTATTGTCGTTGGTTACACGTCTGATAGGTGTGTCAAATGTGGCATGTCCAAGATGGACGTTCAATATGGCAGCACGCTGAATCTGACAGACCCATAGATTATGTGCAAATCCACCCCCATCTTAGGGTATTGTGAATGTTTATCTCACCAGATTCATCGTACGGATCGTTGGAAGTTCGATGCCATTAGATAACTTCATTATTTTCCGTCGCATTTGTAACAAGAGAACATCGTCACACGAGAGCTCAACGAAACGCGGCCTGCTCCGTCCGACGTCATGAGTCAGACCATATATAAGTTAACGTTTCCGCATGATTGTATCCCTACCAATATTATCTGGACAATATCCTATCTTTAAATACATGGACTCTATTCCGGAAATACTGTTTATTAGACAAAATATATCCTGGATATTGTTCTTCTACTGCTTTATATATACAGAATGTCTGCAAATTGTCCAGTTACTGAGGTTTATTTTGACTGTCTTTGGAGACGTACAATGAATTACAGTTAGTAATTTATTATTTAAGCAGTCACATCAGTCAAAAATGCAAATTGCTGGCCCAGTAATTTGAGTTAATAAAAAAATTAAGGTGGCTCCTCGAATTTTACTATTAAATTCATGTATCTCATGACCCTATTGTCTTATCAACTTATGCTCCTATTGCATGCCATGATTTTGTCTATCCATTATACACTTTTGATTGGTTGATGTATGTATAATTATTATAATTTGTATTTACGGATGTAAGAATTATTAGGAGTTGTTATTTTTTTCTTAAATAAAAGCATTCCTCTTCACATAACAGGCGGGTCCACACTAACAACAAAGAGGTGCCCAGTTTCCCAATAAAACACCAAGAATAGCAACTATAGTTATCCATATTTCCACACAGACAGCACTTTCTAGAAAACAGCACAATGGAAGGTATATAAAAAAATTATTACGTAACATTATATATACTAATTTACTTAAATATCTAATGCTTGTAATTCAAGATCCTCTCAATGTGACATACCAAAGCCGTTACTGTGGATATACTGAAGGTGTGGTTCCACGTTCTCTATGGATATGACCTTGAATGATGCCAAGGGCATCAAGCCAGGCTGTGTGCTGATCATGCCATGGAAATTAGCTGTGTCCTAACCGTATCCATCCAGACTAATATGACTTTAGCTGTAATCATAATCAATGCTTCAATTTGGATTAATTGAAAAGAGAATCAAGCTTTCTCTTGTACGAACAACACGTTTTTCAATGCCCCTACTAATATTTTCTTATTTTCTAGCATAAAAAACATGCACACTGTGTTTTATTTATCTGTTTCGTCACGGTTATAACGCAAAGCATGTTAATCGTGATGACAAGTAAATATAAAGCTTCAGTTATTGACAATGACAATTAAAATATGATGAAACAACATCCTCATAGAAATAGCGAATTGCTGGTGCAATTTTGCTCATTTGCATAACATTTCATTTGTCCATATACTTATACAAAACTATCTCCGCTGCGACCCCCTAGAGACCACTGATTGGCCGTCACGAGGAGCCTTACCTGCCAGTTCTGTGTCGTGTCATGGCATGGCACACCCCGACCTTGCCTGCCCTGTTGAGTGCAGCCACCGTATGATTTACCTGCCAGTTCTGTGCCATGGCATGCCATACCCCGACATTGCCTGTCATATTGAATGGAGCCAATGTGAGCGAAAAATCTTCCACGGTGAGAGATTTACCTGCAAGTTCTTTCATTGTATGCCACACCCCGACCTTGCATGTCATACTGAGTGCAGCAATCATGATATATTTAACTGCCAGTTCAGTGTCATGGCGTGCCACACCCTGACCTTGCCTGTCCTACTGAGTGCTGCGAGTTGATTGCCAATGAAGAACAGGTTGTTCATGACAACATACATTTGGAATTTGCCTGCAAAGGGGAGAGAACACTTTTATTCAGTGAAGTAGCACGACGTTTTCACCTTACACTAAGCACAAATTTGAATAAAACAGTTGTTTATGGACCTGCTAAATGGATATATTTAATCCACATAAAAGTACCTCTGTCTGAATGAATCAGTTTAGTCGACTGTACTAAAAATTCAATTCAAATTTATTGTAACTCTATACAATAAGAACAAATACAAAGCAGAGCGAAGTCCTATCTAATCGCATAAAGTGAACAATAGGGGAAGAATAATGTATAATGTTGTACTCCCTTTTAGTTTCATCAACTACAGTTTTGAGCAATGGGTGGTTTGGAACATTTGTGTTTGGCGAAATAGATTTGTACTTAGCAGAGACTGAAAACCATATAAAACTGCACGTGCAGTAATGTTACAGGAACTAGTTGCCCACCCAACCGAATTACGTAGTCGTTGTCCACACGCTCTCTTCATTATAGGGGCATTGTTAGCATACATTGTAAGCATACTTCACTATAGGGGCTGCCTCTGTGAAGGTACAGAGGCAGTATGCGAAAAGAAGGAAGCCTGGAAAGAAATAGAGAAGACCAAGGAGAGAGGAAATCAACCGGATTCAAGGATATACACACATACGCTTTTTTCAATCGTTATATACTATTTAAGACTAACATGACGGACACAATAATAAGGGTGAAGGACATGGAGTCCGCCAGTTAACCCGTATGACAAGCGGTAATTAGTATACACGGTAATTAACGTCAACCCCACAAAGAATAATATAATGTGACTACGCAACAGGATGATGAACAAATCAAAATGGCAGGCCTAACTTAATTTCCAGGTCTATGGCCGTGAATGAAAACCGGTCACATGCATAAACATAACAAACCGCTATCGCCGTATCTTAATTTACCCATGTTATGGGTGGTCGCATAAGTTTGCAAGAGTCAGAAACACGTATAGTGTTTAGGACTTTGCGAACTTATACTACAATCCCTTATTTGTCTGATGTCTAAGGAAATCTTTAAAACAACGATGCAATTATAATACATGACTGCACATAATATAATTCTGAAGTTCTGAGTAATATCCCAAACAATCACAAATGAACATAGACATGAACGTTGTTTAGACACAAACGTCAACAATTATGTCCAAACCAACGACTATTCTGAACTGACGTACGTCGCCTCTAAACAACATACTAACAGAGGTTCAGCACGTGAAACATGTAAGTGTACGTGGACGTGTACATGTAGCTAGCGGCCCGTACGCTTACATTTTAATATCTACACATTCGCCCGTATTTAATTCCTTAGACCTTGATATAATCACATTCCTTCTACGAGAGAAGAAGGAACATTCCAGAAATGTTCCTGCATTATCAAACAGCACAATTGAAACACAGTTTCGTCACAGGGATGGAACTTTTGCATACACATTCCTCTTGGTAGGCGGCGATGCGTTGCTGGTTGACTTCTCAGAGTTCGTTATGAACACCGTAAATATGCGGTAGGTGAAACATAACTATTGGCTTTCCATTTGGAGACACTTGCTTTCTTGACGGTCTAATAATGTGGATATACCAAATATGGACCATGCTATCAAGGTCTTCTTAGAAGAGAGAGAAAGATAGAGAAAGTGGAAAAATAACAATAAATGAAGATACTATTATAACGTACCATAGGCCTGCAAACTAAAATAAATAACGTGCAAAAGTATTATTTCTGATAAGCGGTGTGGTGGAATCTTGGAATCACACACACGCACACGCACACACACATTTTGCAGAAGTCATCCCAGAAAACCATGTCTATTAATGCTAAAGATGTGACAATACTGTTATTGACATTTGTTTATTTCATAGCTACAAACCAACTATCCCAGTAGCGAAAAAACTTTGAGAAGGGAAATACGGAGTTGAGTACGTAAACCGTCTTTCCGTTGTCCCATAATTAATAATGTCTTATGATACAAGCAACCTAAATAATACAAGTGGTCTTAAATTACGACCGTTCATACAAATTTAAATTATTCTATTGGGTCACACCCTCATGAGAAAATGTGACTTCCACATTTTAAAACCAACATTATTATGATAGGTATCATGCCTAATGTATGGAACAATAATTTTTTAACAGTGTTACGTAGTGGACAAAGGTTAATCGTGGATAGAATTATTAGCGTTGGTAATTATTTTGACAAAGATGTTTACAACAATTAATTCTGTAGGTCTGCCCAAGATGGGAGGAACATCGACATTTGGTAGTTTTTGACCTATAACCTGTGCTGTGTTGAAATGCAAGAAAGGAAACAAATAAACCAAAATTAATATTTCAGTAGGCGATATATCCAGTAGGCTACATAAACAAAACGTTTGGTCTGAATTATTTGACTGTTATATGTTGCTAGTTGAATGTAAAGCTTGCTTTTGATACTAATTTATTATATAATTACCATATGTATACATGAATGCTTTAAATTGTATTAATAAAAAAATACATACGACTATTTTCACATCTTAAAATGTTTTTTACATGATATATATTAGATTTTTTTGAGCTGTAAAATAACTATCCTTTTAGGACAGTAAAGTGAATTGGTTGATTGATTTTTTTATGCATGAATAGTTGGGGCTAATGTCACTGCAATTAGCCTACGTTTAAGAATATGGGAATGACTGTTATTTCCTGTTGTATAGTTCGTGGTCATTATAAGTTGATAACTGTTATTCTGCACATGATTGTGCAAAGTTAAGTTCAATTAAACGTTTTATGTTGCATGCATCAGATAATTAATTTACTAAGGATATAATTAGTGTATAATTACTATACTGGGTGAAATCTATAGATTCACCATGCAATTGTGCTTGTTAATTTTTTAGTTGTCCTTGTATTTTTGATTGACTGGATCAAATTTGTAAAACATGCTAATGGGTATTGTATGGTATTGGCATTCAGCGTTATGGTGTTGTGTACTGCATATTTTGTACACAGAAATTGTGTTGCCACATAGTTGTATATTAAAAATGCCATGGCAGCTGCATATTCAGTTCAGAGTGAGTAGACCAACAGGCTTAGGATCCTAAATACTGACAATGCCCCGTTTATATCACACAGTAATGAATTGGGAGAGAATATGTGTATGTATGAGTCATGAATGAATGGGTACAATTTATTAAAATGGCTTTCATAAATATAATAGTAATAATTGTATTATTATGCCCAATGATACATGTTTAGCATTGATCATATTTATCCTAGATTGTGAGTGCATTATTTGAGTAGAAGTAAACGTCAAATCAATTGTCACACAGTTTATTCATGCACACCAGTGCAACAATTTGAAGTCTTACATAACATTACTTATAAGACGATTCAATCAAAGAGTGGGTCTGCTAAGTCAGCACAATCGGCAGCGAATACAAATGACGACAAATTAACATAACGAGGCTTAGTGCAATTGATAGTGTCACATCTAGCTAACCAACGATTGCATTGGCGTGTTCTTCTTTCAGGCCAAGGGCTTGAAGTGTTTGACCAAACAGAAATGGTTCGACAACAAGCCTCTTGTATGATGCGCTGCAATGGAATGAATTACACATATAATGCAACTGTAAAGCTCTGTGAACAATATTGGATGTGGCGCTGAACAAAACAAATGTTATTATTATTATGATGAGAAATCCTGCACAGCCTAATACAGAAGAAACATACAATTGACCCAGTAGTCTTCAAGGAATACTGTTAGAATAACACCTCTATTATAAGTGTGTTGCTTTGTGAATTTGTTATTTGAAGTTAGCAATGTGTCAATGACATGCAGATTTTTTAATCCATTCGTGGACCTTCATTATTCTGAATATGAAATTCAAATAGGCTATTCACATAGTAGAGAGTTTGAAGTAAAATAATGTCAGATTTGACGAGCCATTATATTGAGAAGCACTTTTAAAAGACTGCAGTGGTGTTACATCTAGTGAGCATATATCATTAGATTATTCCTACTTACACCTTAAAAGCTTCATAATGCAGGTGTTCATAACACATGATGTACAGAGTTAAAAAAAGAAGTGTGCCATATATTGTACATAAATGTATTCACGTATAATTAGATAAATTACCCTTATTTTTGTAACTTACAGAGATGACAATTTCCTCAAATTGTCTAGCACCAGATACAGGGTTTCGTTGGAGTACAACCCTGTTATGATTGTTGTCTCACATGCCCTCTTTGCCTGTATGAGCAATGTTTCCACAACCTAAAACGTGAAATGTGTCAACAATAAATTATTTAATAAATACCATCTTTAAGCAATGCATCATAACCAAAAGGTTATTAAAAAGGAAGGTAGGTATAGATAGAACAAATAAAGCACAACGATTTGCATTGTAACGAAACTGAAATGTTTTCAAAACCTAACTTCAAAATAGTGTTTTCCATTGAAGTTAGAAGGAAACTGAAATAAAAACTTTACAATTTGTCCATTTGTCAACTTCACTTTTGTTCTGACCCTTCAAAGTGCATGATGTCCATGGCAAGCCCATAGACACTGATATATTGGATAAGGTATCTAATGCATACACGACCTGCTATTTACTTTAGTGATGCTTTCACAACTTTTTTTATTTGTTAATTTATTTTTAATAAACAGAAAAAATATGAGCACAAGAAATAGCTGTGAGGTGGCAATTTTGGCAAATACTGGACGAGGTGGGTGACAAAGACAGCGAGGTGGCCCACCTGCATAAGTGAAAATCTACCATATATTTCAAGAGCAAATGTTTCACTATAACATACCTCAATAGCATTGTTTGGTATCTTACCCCAGGACATGTAGAGGCAAGGGCAGCATAGTCGGTCAATAGTCTAAGGCGTTGTCCCCTCAGTGCTACACAATGTCGTGCATACTTCGCTGGAACGCGGCCTGCCCTAAAAACAGATCAAATATCATTTGTAGAGATACGTAGCACTTAGTTTGATGTATAAATATAAATGTGACTGCAATTCTTACAATGTATACGTAAAAGCAATTTGACAACACTACTTTTGTTTTAAAGAATGATCATTATTTTGTGTAAGATCTTGAGGCTCCTGTCTGCACTCCTTATAATTATAGGAGTTATAGTGTACATTTAGTAAAAATTGTGTCTTGCCTCTCAAGCCGAGAATTATAGTCAGGCTAACGAAAATGTTACCATGGATTGCTCCCACTAAGAGCGATGAAAATCAGGCATGACTTTAAGTAACAGTTACAACAAAAATAATGCATATTAAACTTGAACACTTGATGGAAAATATCTCCCTATGCATACAATAAGAAAATATTACTTAACATTTTTTTCTCGGACTTCCAAAAATCCATTTCTACACTTTTTTGGACATTGGTCCTATAGGTGCTACATGGTGATGGCTTGTTTTGAAATTTAAAGCCTGAAGATTCTAATTATAATATATATTATAATAGCTAACTTGGAATGTGAACATGTCCTGAAGGTCACTGAGCATAATGTCCCTCACCTGTAAACACATATAAAAATTTAACATCTTATAATTTCAAACCCTGCAAAATTCCATTAATATGTGACTACTGTATAATAGAGTGACATTGGCAGACATGTATTTTAATAGTCACATTTCTACATTTGGATATGAAAATGAGGGATATGCAAATGAATTAGGGATGATAGAATACATAATTTGCATGATAGATGTCCATACTAATATTGATGGAAAGTTCATCAAAATCCATAAAATATTAGCCAAGTTATGAAGTGTTTGAATTTGCCATTTTACGTTTACCATTATTGTCTTAAGGGTTGCTACCTTATCAGCAAACTGTCTCTTTGTGCATGTTGTAATGAGAGCGTAGGCCTCTCGTACATGTGGGGCAACTTTGTCAGGATGCCACTCCACCAAGTCATCGTCCAGTGAAAGGAAATCTGAAAAAAATCATGTAAAAAATATTTAAAACAAACAGCTTTAAAGAAATCATTTGCACACTGTATTAGATAATTCACTACAATCGCTGGGCTCTAAATTAATGATACCAGTTGTCAGAAAATGTTTTTTTTATTATAACTGCCTGCGGACAAGTAGATTATTTGATGTATTTCTAGCCTTTGACAAGTGTAGACTTACAATAAACCTCACATAAGTCGGAATCAAGCGACCAAGCGATTTAATCCGAGTTAGGTGAAGATCCGACTTAGACATAGATTTCGTATGGGAAATAAATACATTCCAAGTCGGAATTGTGTCCAAGCTGAGCGAAGATACGACTTAGGAGAATCTGACATATGCAAGGTTGACTGTATTTATAGTTATAAAGAAGAATGTTGGATAGTACTTACCTATCTGTCAAAAATATACTATAAAAATCTGTGGTCTTAAACTAAACATGCAACAGAATGAACGTTAAAGTGACCCGTCACAACAAAAGGTTAGATGAACATAAACTTAAGTCTAATTTGCAACAACAAAGCAACAATTTGTCTGCAAACAAAAACAATAGGTGCTGCATCAACTCGTTATCAGATTTATTGGCGCAAAAATTATCACTTTCACCAAAGTGTGTTATCGCGGCATGTCAAAAGCCCGATATTTATTCCTGTTGTTGAATTGGACAAAAATGCACCAAAACAAAAAACAAATTGATTAAGCACCTTTAATTAGGATACGTACCTAAGCAGATGTGATCTGTTTGTTTGGAAATTGCCTGCATAATGATGCACAAAGACATTTTAGTCATAATGACAAGAAAAATAATTTCTCACTATTGTGTTATGAAAAAAATAGACATTTACCTTAACATAGCACTTTTTCTGTGAGAAGTCAGTCATCCTTTTCACAATCGTGACTCCGATGTGCACACGTGTCTGCAGGCCTATCCAAACAAAGTGAAACATTTGCTGAGTATGTATAATATCAGAGAATGTGGTTTTTATTATATTTTGGTGAAAATATTACAGCCTATCCAACCAAAAGAATCAGCAGAAATTGTCAACAATTTCCTACATGAAAACATTTCAACTATACCAGTATCTTTCAATGTATTTCAACCACATTGAATATATAAGTACACATGTATAATTTTCACATGCATATATTTTACATCTACTGTTTACGCCAAGGGAAATTAAAGATCCCACTCGCGTTATATAAATGCATCCTGGTGTGAACTAACACCCGTACTCTTCAATATCATGGCATAAATGCGTACTCTTCAATATCATGGCAATTATTAAGTTACACATTAAGTCTAACCTCATGCTGCTTGGGAAGTGTGTCATGACAGCACATTCAATGCAGGTTCGCAAGTGTCCACGCATTGCAACCTGATCGTACTCGCCACTGGGGAATTCCTCATAACACACAGATGTTGCTGCTGCAATGGCGTAGAGCCCACAATCAATGACCCCACTCTGTCACTGACTGGTGTCAACAACACACCTGATTCTTGAGGGTGCTGTTCACAGCAGTGAAGCAATCTGCATTTTGCAGTGCATGTTGACACTTCTGTTGAGCGAGTCATAAACGATGACATCTGCATCCACGTGGGGTGGTGGAGTGGCGACAGTTACCCTGTGCAGTTCTCCATCATGCAGTACCTGCACAAACGGTCCACTCGCAACAGCGACCTGCAGAACGGCACCGAGAACTGGGTTTTGCAAGCCGGCCATTCCAGGAAATTGCTTGGTCGTTTATCAGCAGCTGGGCGGGTGGTAGTCATCACGATTGCAGCAGCTGGGCGGGTGGTAGTCGTCACGATTGCAGTAGCTGGACGGGTGGTAGTCGTCACGATTGCAGCAGGTGGGCGGGTGGGTGGTAGTCGTCACGATTGCAGCAGCTGGGCGGGTGGTAGTCGTCACGATTGCAGTAGCTGGACGGGTGGTAGTCGTCACGATTGCAGCAGGTGGGCGGGTGGGTGGTAGTCGTCACGATTGCAGCAGCTGGGCGGGTGTTAGTCGAGACGAGTGCAGCAGCTGGGCGGGTGGTAGTCATCACGATTGCAGCAGCTGGGCGGGTGGTAGTCGTCACGATTGCTGCAGCTGGGTGGGTGGTAGTCGTCACGATTGCAGCAGCTGGGCGGGTGCTAGTCGTCACGTTTGCAGCAGCTGGTCGGGTGGTAGTCGTCACGATTGCAGCAGCTGGGCGGGTGGTAGTTGAAATGAGTGCAGCAGCTGGGCAGGCAGTACTCATTAATTATTAAGTTAATGATTAGGTGAAGTTAATCACCTCATGCCTGTTATTTGATACAATGGGAAGAAATATGCAGCCCCCAACCAAGACAAAAACAATAAAAAAACATTACTAAAAATACATATAAAAAACAGATAAGTTTACTATACCTTCATGAAACGTGCGATCTAAATATGGCTTGAGCTGGCCAAAGTTCACTTTGCGCTTCAACAGCACCCCGTCCTTCTCTAAGTATGGACCGAACCAGTTGGCCTCCAGCTTACCACCTGCATCAGACAAGCATAATGTGGTATAGTTCATTAAAATGAGATAACTGACATGCATCCTAACATCACCAAAATATGCATATTTTTATTTTAATGCTAATAGTAATATGTAAAATAATAATAAGCAGCCAAGTGAGAAGTATTTTTGTCAAGAGGTGTGACTATAAAAAGAGGCATTTGTTTGATGAGTTGTCAATCATCAGCTTGCTCAGTTACCATCAATATTGTAGAATGTCTCGTCCTCACATTCTTGCATCTCGCTTTTAATAGATCTGGTGACAGTGCTCTGGGATAGACTCCGCTGTACGGTATCTGCTCCCATTAACTCTCCGAGCAAGCATTGTGATAAAAAAAAATTATAATTGACAAAATAATTATATTTTACGTCTGGTGTGTGAACCACTGGTTTCCATCTCATTGAAAAGTAATTTTTACAATTATTACCCTTAGTGTTCGCCTTCACCATGTTGCGACGCAACACGTGATCACCCTCCTTGAAATTAAACACCTGTACTCCTTTCGCCATTTTCCTGCTGTATACACGCTTTTGTTTGGACTGGGCACAGGTGATGTTTTCTTGAATCTGTAAAGGCAGAAAAAATTAATACAATTTACAAATAGGATATCTCTGGGAATAATAATGCCATCCAAACAAGGTTTGGAAAGTTGCATTCAGCATACATATTCTGTGCAAATTACCAGACTTTAAAAAAAAAATCATCAATACTTTTAAGGCCACACATGGCAGGTAGATAGGATAATTTTTTTATTTCTGCAAATCTTGTAATTTCTTCGGCCAAAAGTATAGAATGGGTCTTACTGAGTAAAAAATATATTGAACTTTTGTCAGCCAGACCCCCCGTTTCCATGGTAACAAACAAAATGTCCGCCATTTTGAGAAAAAATTGGCAAATTTGGAAACACTGCCATTTTTTATTGAACAAATATATGATTATAATTCTCATAAATCCATGTTCAATACACATTCTACTGTACAATGACCAGAGCATTTGTTAAAATGTTGTGTTTTTATTTTTTATAATTTTTTTTTGTAAAGTGCGAAAAAAAACTTTGTTTTTGGCAATAAATACGGGTTTATCTTTCAAACTGTTGATGATTTTTAAAATCTCTCTGGTCATTGTGACGAGTAGGGTATGCTGAATGCAACATTCAAAACCTTATTTGGATAGCATAATTACTCACACAGATATCCTTTTTCCAAATGCAGAAAACACGTTTTTGAGAAAACAGCCGTCAAAGATTTGTTTACCATCAATACTTCTGATACTTTAAAACTATGAGTCACATAGATATTTCCTTTGGCATGCTATTAGAAATTAGTATGCTGAATATAACAATGTAAACATTATTTTGCTGGCATAAGTACTTCCAGAGATACGCTTCCTGCAAATGTGATACATGAACCAAACAAAATAGCCGCCATTTTGGACATAATATTTGTAATCTGAGAAACACTGTAATTTCTTCTTGAATAAAGTTATCGTCGTAATTCTTGCATAACTATATTCAGTAAACATTCTGTTTCACAACTAGTAGGAAACATTTGTAAAAAAGAGGAGTGTTTTTTTTATGACACAAAAATACATTATTTTTGGTAACTAATACTGATGTATTTATTTTTATATATTTTTATTATTTAAAAAATATTTCCTATCAGTTACGTAGAGAAGAATAACCTGAATCTTACACAACACTTGAAATCTTATTTGGCTAGCACAAAACGTTATGTTGGTTGCATCATTACTTTCAGAGAAACTTCATACTAATGTGGTACATGGTTTTGATAAAGTTGTCACAAAATGAATACAGGATAAGGAAGTGACTGTGCATGCAGGTTGGCATAACAAATGCACACAGGGCCAACAACATAACTAAGGTCCACTGAACATCAAACATGTAACGTTCACAGTTGAAGAGCAGGGTCATTGTGTCGTTGATAACAAATGGCGATGGCTTCTTGTTGCTTGGCAACTCCGGTGACGAGTATGTGTTGCCACACTTGTGACACGCCAGCTCAAGACGCAGCGCAAATCCCATACGCTTTGCTTCAGACGTTGTTGCGCACAGTGCCAGTTGCAATTGACACTGTGGACATTCCACCAACTCCAACAGCGTGTCAAGCTTGTTGAGGTCTAGAAGACACCAGCGAGGCGAGCAAGCCGAGAACAAATGCAAAAAAATTTTTTACATACCATTTGTAAATTGTAATCAATATATGTTTGTTGTCATAAAATATTAAAGTGTAATGAAGTGTGTGTGTGTGTGTGTGTGTGTGCGTGTGTTTCTGTACGCACACACATCTGTCTATGGACATATCATTAGGATATGGCTAAGACTATTTTCCTAAGAATGAAACTAAGTCAGGATAAAAAGGTAATATCGAATATTGTCAGGGCAAGTAAAAATAAATTTCTCAATGATTTTTAAACATTATGGCATTGGTTACAAACTTAGGTTACCCCATGTTTCCACATACAATATAGGAATAATACAATTACTTTGTTGTGTAAAAGTAAAAACTTTTAATAAATGTCAAAGTCCCCATATTGTAGCTATTACTTACCATTTGTGTCGTCAGAAGGCACCAAATCTTCCTGATCACTGGCCGCCTTCAGTAGAGCCAGTTTGCTACTACTGACACTTTGTAACGGACAGCCCCGTTCGTCGATCGACGTAGTAGATCGTGGCATCGCACTTGCCGACAGCGCAATATCGCCCGTAGCTGTCACCGGCTTCGACGCTGGATGGCGGCAATTGCGCGCCGCCCGCAGTTGCTGCGCGTTAATGACGCGTTTCTTACGGCCAAATGTGTTCTTTGTACAATGTTTTGCTACTTTTTGCTTTGTGGGACAGCCATTCTCAAAAATTATTTCGTTGACAATTTCTACGAATTCAACACACGCCATGATTGTTTATATTCGGAAGTAGCAACATATTGCATCTTGGGGGAAATAGGCCGGCGGAAACCCGCGAAGTTCAAGCGGAACGTCACGAGACATCACGACGCCATTTGCATACGCAGCAGACAAATCCGAATACCTTATTAGGCAATGTTCGGCGGTTTTAGGCGGCATGTTTGAGACGTTCTGTATGTATTATGGTAAAAGGGGCACGGTTTAGACATAAACTGATGGATAGATGACAGATCAAGGATTCTATTCATACCAAACAAGATGGCGAACAGCGAAAAGACGGACACGTTGCTAAGGTGTAAAGATCGTTTATTTTCAAGCGTATGAAGAGTCGCCATGACAAAACCAAGATTTTAGTTGTTGGTAGGGTAACTTTATTCACGAAATACAGTGTGTTTATTTGCATGCACATTTTTATAAGTGAACTTAGTAGATGGTCGACATAATAAACAATACAAATATGGCAAAATACGAGTTTCACTTTTTTTTCCGAAAATCGTCATTTTACCTGCCGTGTCTCACCTTAAAGATAAACCAATATTTGTAGCTAAAACCAAGTTTTTTTCCATACTTTAAGTTTTTTTATTCAAATATGGCGGCCTTTCTTTTGTTACGATGGAAACAGGCTGTGGCTTGAAAACGTCAACATATATTTTTACTCACCAAGACCCATTCCATACCATGTAAAATTGGACTATTTGCATAAATGAAAAAATAACCCTATCTACCTGTGTCTGGCCTTAAAGAAGTGATGTATTAATCAAAGTTGTTAATCTATTTATGCTGTGCAAAGGGTGTTCATCATATTTCATGAGGATAGTGACATTTGTGCATGACCTTCTCATCAAGTTTCTTGGCATTCTCCATAAAGCGAGCCACATTAGTCTCCTCACAGACACGTGCAACTTTGATATCAGCTGTCAGTTCGCCGAGGTTGTTCAAGGTTCCTGCCATGTGGGGATCACGCTTAGAGAGCCTTGACAACACAAAATGAACAATTAATCAAATATAACTATAAACTGCAACTACTCAGACGAGTAGCACATTTATTTACATGCGTTGTGTTAAAGCATCACACCCACGCAGCAGTAAACGTTGTGTGTTTAAATTTGTTTCGCATTTTCAATCAAAGGACCAACAATTTTGTTTATTATATTTGTTATCTCTAGTTAGTATATTATGCATTCAGGTATCATTTACACATTATGTTGTCAGTAGTATCAGATGCTGGGCTCTCGCTAGCGCCTGACCACTCATTGTCGGCGCATATGAATTGAAAAATGAGGTTTCTCGCCTAATTGAAAATAATTGGAGAGCCAGGATTTTGGGTGAGGGTTGTGTGAACAGAGTGAAATATGTTGAAATCTTGAGTAAAGTGAGAGAAAACGTTAAAAAAAATTGTCTTTAGTTTTTGGAGAGTGGAAAGTAGGCAATTTGGCAAGAAGAAATTTAAGCCAGAGATGGTAATTATTTGACATAAATATATAGGTATGTGTATTTAGTTAAAAAAGACCTTTCACTTTGCAAGAAATGGTAACATGTATTTGCTCACTTTGTACGGAGTCATCTTGATAGACTGTTGGTAGGAGATATTGCATGAAAATGCTGCATTCCACAATATGCAAATCCCAATCAGTCTTCTCTGTGCGACAAAATAATGTAATGTATACAATACGATTTATTGCCAAACTTTTCTCAGTCATTCAATACTACTTTTATCCAGCATTCTTCTACTTGATTCAGCAGAGTATTGATATATCCAAGGTAGCCTCACCTCCGAAGACAGGGAATGAAGAAATTATTAGTGCATCATAATTTAAGTTCAAAACTTATAATTAAACAATTTATTAATTTTATTTTGTTAAGATTTTTTTGTAAGCAAAATGAATGAAGGTCTATAACATGACATCTTTAAATTATATTTGTAGAATTTTTCATTAATGGTTGCACTTATAGGATACTTACGTGTTTATGTATTTTGAAATTGCAGCACCAATTGACCTGTCTTTGCATTCGTCTTGCCCTTTACAGGCCAGATGGTAGGCTGATGTTACAGAGTGATGCACCCCAAATGCCTTCAAGATGTGATCATCGAGCTGACAACAGTAAACCGTAATCAATTACTGCAGGATAAACAACAAGATAGCTTGATTAGCATGGACAACATACATAATCCACATAAATTTTTTTATAATGCATCAATCCAACGTAATGTAGTTTCACATATAATAAGTCATCTCGTTGTTCTAATCAGCAATGATAAATTGTGGACTAAATTTTACTTGAAACGAAAACAATGTAATTGGGCTGAAAGCAAATTCAGTTGTGTATTTGTGCCATACCTCATTTATAAATTCATGACCTTGGTCACTCAGGATGCATTGTGGTGGCCCATAGGAATAGAAGAGGTCAATGATAGCAGCACTGACATCCCCTGCAGCTTTGCTCTGTCACTGTCAATCAGAATCCGTCATTGAACATTATTGTACATTTGCACTTCAAACATTTGCCATGACAGATACATATACTGTAATCCACATATAAAGCATACGTCCAAGGGAAGCAAGGAAGCTAGATAATATTGCCCAAAACAGCATCAATGTAAATACTGTCAAATGCAATAGTATTTGAAGTCAGTTCAATTGGTTACAGTGAGGGCTGATAACAAAGTTAGCCTATAGTGTCATTTACCATGTCCATAAAGGATGTGCGAAGGTCGGTAATAAACTGTGCATATAGGAGTGGACACACAATATGATTGAAAGCCAAACAGAACTGTGCAGTGCTATTAGTACCTTAATCGGCCTTGCGAAGACAAACTTGGAAAACAAATCAGTCGCAGTGAAAATGTATTTACTGCCCCGTTCTGTTTCGAAGTAAGGCCCCATCAGGTCGATACCTACTACATCCCAGGTACCATCTGTTTTGATGGGCTGAAGCACGGGAGCCAGTCTTCATTTTGTGCAATTTTCACCGACTGCACTATTTCTCATTTGCATTATTTAAATTGACCCAGTAATCTTCAAAGAATACTGTTAGAATAATACCTCTATTATAAGTGTGTTGCTTTGTGAATTTGTTACTTGAAGTTAGCAATGTGTCAGACATGCAGATTTTTTAATCCGTTCGTGGACCTTCATTATTCTGAATATGAAATTCAAATAGGCTATTCACATAGTAGAGAGTTTGAAGTAAAATAATGTCAGATTTGACGAGCCATAATATTGAGAAGCACTTTTAAAAGACTGCAGTGGTGTTACATCTAGTGAGCATATATCATTAGATTATTCCTACTTACACCTTAAAAGCTTCATAATCCAGGTGTTCATAACACATGATGTACAGAGTTAAAAAAAGAAGTGTGCCATATATTGTACATAAATGTATTCACGTATAATTAAATAAATTACCCTTATTTTTGTAACTTACAGAGATGACAATTTCCTCAAATTGTCTGGCACCAGATACAGGGTTTCGGTGGAGTACAACCCTGTTATGATTGTTGTCTCACATGCCCTCTTTGCCTGTATGAGCAGTGTTTCCACAACCTAAAACGTGAAATGTGTCAACAATAAATTATTTAATAAATACCATCTATAAGCAATGCATCATAACCAAAAGGTTATTAAAAAGAAAGGACGGTATAGATAGAACAAATAAAGCACAATGATTTGCATTGTAACAAAACTTATAATGTGTTCAAAACCTAACTTCAAAATAGCGTTTTCCATTAAAGTTAGAAGGAAACTGAAATAAAACTTTAGAATTTGACCATTTGTCAACCTCACTGTTGTTCTGACCCTTCAACATGCATGATGTCCAAGGCAAGCCCATAGACACTGATAGATTAGATAAGGTATCGAATGCATACACGACCTGCTATTTACTTTAGTGATGCTTTCACGACTTTAATTTGTTAATTTATTTATAATAAACAGAAAAAATATAAGCACAAGAAATAGCTGAGGTGGCAATTTTGGCAAATACTGGACGAGGTGGGTGACAAAGACAGCGAGGTGGCCCACCTGCACAAGTGAAAATCTACCATATATTTCAAGAGCAAATGTTTCACTACAACATATCTCAATAGCATTGTTTGGTATCTTACCCCAGGACATGCCGAGGCAAGGGCAGCATAGTCGGTCAATAGTCTAAGGCGTTGTCCCCTCAGTGCTGCACAATGTCGTGCATACTTCGCTGGAATGCGGCCTGCTCTAAAAACAGATCAAATATCATTTGTAGAGATACATAGCACTTAGTTTGATGTATAAATATAAATGTGACTGCAATTCCTACAATGTATACGCAAAAGCAATTTGACAACACTACTTTTGTTTTAAAGAATGATCATTATTTTTGTGTAAGATCTTGAGGCTCCTGTCTGCACTCCTTATAATTATAGGGGTTATAATGTACATTTAGTAAAATTGTGTCTTGCCTCTCAAGCCGTGAATTATAGTCAGGCTAACGAAAATGTTACCATGGATTGCTCCCACTAAGAGTGATGAAAATCAGGCATGACTTTAAGTAACAGTTACAACAAAAATAATGCATATTAAACTTGAACACTTGATGGAAAATATCTCCCTATGCATACAATAAGAAAATATAACTTAATTCTTTAGAATAAAAATTTGTTTTCTCGGACCTCCAAAAATCCATTTCTACACTTTTTGGACATTGGTCCTATAGATGCTACATGGTGATGGCTTGTTTTGAAATTTAAAGCCTGAAGATTCTAATTATAATATATATTATAATAGCTAACTTACTTGGGTTCTTGGAATGTGAACATGTCATGAAGGTCGCTGAGCACAATGTCTCTCACCTGTAAACACATATAAAATTTAACATCTTATAATTTCAAACCCTGCAAAATTCCATTAATATGTGATTGCTGTATTATAGAGTGACATTTGCAGACATGTATTTTAATAGTCACATTTCTACATGAAAATGAGGGATATGCAAATGAATTAGGGATGATAGAATACATAATTTGCATGATAGATGTCCATACTAATATTGATGGAAAGTTCATCAAAATCCATAAAATATTAGCCAAGTTATGAAGTGTTTGAATTTGCCATTTTACGTTTACCATTACTGTCTTAAGTATTGCTACCTTATCAGCAAACTGTCTCTTTGTGCATGTTGTAATGAGAGCGTAGGCCTCTTGTACATGTGGGGCAACTTTGTCAGGATTCCACTCCACCAAGTCATCATCCAGTGAAAGAAAATCTGAAACAAAATCATGGGATTTGTACATGTAAAAGAACAGGTGACAATATTGAAAACAAATAGCTTTGAAAAATCATTTGCACACTGTATTAGATAATTCACTACAAACGCTGGGCTCTAAATTAATGATACCAGTTGTCAGAAAATGTCTTTTTTATTATAACTGCCTGCGGACAAGTAGATTATTTGATGTATTTCTAGCCCTTGACAAGTGTAGACTTACAGTAAACCTCACATAAGTCGGAATCAAAGGGACCAAGCGATTTAATCCGAGTTAGGTGAAGATCCGACTTAGACATAGATTTCGTATGGGAAATAAATACATTCCAAGTCGGAATTGTGTCCAAGCTGAGCGAAGATACGACTTAGGAGAATCTGACATATGCAAGGTTGACTGTATTTATAGTTATAAAGAAGAATGTTGGATAGTACTTACCTATCTGTCAAAAATATACTATAAAAATCTGTGGTCTTAAACTAAACATGCAACAGAATGAACGTTAAAGTGACCCGTCATAACAAAAGGTTAGATGAACATAAACTTAAGTCTAATTTGCAACAACAAAGCAACAATTTGTCTGCAAAAAAAACTATAGGTGCTGCATCAACTCGTCATCAGGTTTACTGGTGCAAAAAAGATCACTTTCAGCAAAGTGTGTTATCGCGGCATGTCAAAAGCCCGATATTTATTCCTGTTGTTGAATTGGACAAAAATGTACCAAAACAAAAAACAAATTGATTAAGCACCTTTAATTAGGATACGTACCTAAGCACATGTGATCTGTTTGTTTGGAAATCGCCTGCATAATGATGCACAAAGACATTTTAGTCATAATGACAAGAAAAATAATTTCTCACTATTGTGTTATGAAAAAAATAGACATTTACCTTAACATAGCACTTTTTCTGTGAGAAGTCAGTCATCCTTTTCACAATCGTGACTCAGATGTGCACACGTGTCTGTAGACCTATCCAAACAAAGTGAAAAATTTGCTGAGCATGTATAACATCAGAGAATGTGGTTTTTATTATATTTTGGTGAAAATATTACAGCCTATCCCACCAAAACAATCAGCATAAATTGTCAACAATTTCCTACATGAAACCATTTTAACTATACCAGTATCTTTCAATATATTTCAACCACATTGAATATATACGTACACATGTATAATTATCATATGCATATATTTTACATCTACTGTTTATGCCAAGGGAAATTAAAGATCCCACTCGTGTTATATAAATGCGTACTCTTCAATATCATGGCAATTATTAAGTTACACATTAAGTCTAACCTCATGCTGCTTGGGAAGTGTGTCATGACACCAAATTCAATGCAGGTTCGCAAGTGTCCACGCATTGCAACCTGATCGTACTCGCCACTGGGGAATTCCTCATAACACACAGATGTTGCTGCTGCAATGGCGTAGAGCCCACAATCAATGACCCCACTCTGTCACTGACTGGTGTCAACAACACACCTGATTCTTGAGTGTGTTGTTCACAGCAGTGATGCAATCTGCATTTTGCAGTGCATGTTGACACTTCTGTTGAGCGAGTCATAAACGATGACATCTGCATCCACGTGGGGTGGTGGAGTGGCGACAGTTACCCTGTGCAGTTCTCCATCATGCAGTACATGCACAAACGGTCCACTCGCAACAGAGAACTGCAGAACGGCACCGAGAACTGGGTTTTGCAAGCCGGCCATTCCAGGAAATTGCTTCTTCAGCAATTGTAGTTCTACCCATACGTGGTCGTCTGTCAGCAAACTGAACTCATTTAAAACGAAGTCCACACGCTGCTGTTTTGACGAACACACAACCTTAGCGTTCTTGATATGTGGCTGCTTGGTTGGCACTGGCAGCAGTGAGGCAGTCATCGCTGGGCGGGTGGTAGTCGAAAGGAGTGCAGCAGCTGGGCGGGTGGTAGTCGTCACGATTGCAGCAGCTGGACGGGTGGTAGTCGTCACGATTGCAGCAGCTGGGCGGGTGGTAGTTGAAACGAGTGCAGCAGCTGGGCAGGCAGTACTCATTAATTATTTAGTTAATGATTAGGTGAAGTTAATCACCTCATGCCTGTTATTTGATACAATGGGAAGAAATATGCAGCACCCAACCAAGAGAAAAACAATAAAAAAACATTACTAAAAATACATATAAAAAACAGATAAGTTTACTATACCTTCATGAAACGTGCGATCTAAATATGGCTTGAGCTGGCCAAAGTTCACTTTGTGCTTCAACAGCACCCCGTCGTTCTCTAAGACCGCCTGATGGTTCGGTCCGACGGTCTTAACCATGTATGGACCTAGCCAGTTGGCCTCCAGCTTACCACCTGCATCAGACAAGCATAATGTGATATAGTTCATTAAAATGAGACAACTGACATGCATCCTAACATCACCAAAATATGCATATTATTATTTTAATGCTAATAGTAATATGTAAAATAATAATAAGCAGCCAAGTGAGAAGTATATTTGTGCCATACCTCATTTATAAATTCACGACCTTGGTCACTCAGGAGGCGTTGTGGTGGCCCATAGGAATAGAAGAGGTCAATGATGGCAGCACTGACATCCCCTGCAGCTTTGCTCTGTCACTGTCAATCAGAATTCATCATTGAACATTATTGTACATTTGCACTTCATACATTTGCCATGATAGATACATATACTGTAATCCACATATAAAGCATACGTCCAAGAGAAGCAAGGAAGCTAGATAATATTGCCCAAAACAGCATCAATGTTAACACTGTCAAATGCAATAGTATTTGAAGAAAGTCAGTTCAATTGGTTACAGTGAGGGCTGATAACAAAGTTAGCCTATAGTGTCATTTACCATGTCCATAAAGGATGTGTGAAGGTCGGTAATAAACTGTGCATATAGAAGTGGACACACAATATGATTGAAAGCCAAACAGAACTGTGCAGTGCCATTAGTACCTTAATCGGCCTTGCGAAGAGAAACTTAGAAAACAAATCAGTCGCAGTGAAAATGTATTTACCCCGTTCTGTTTCGAAGTAAGGCCCCATCAGGTCGATACCTACTACATCCCAGGTACCATCTGTTTTGATGGGCTGAAGCTCGGGAGCCAGTCTTCATTTTGTGCTGGCATGCGGGCACGCTTTCACCTACAATGTGAAATAGAAAAGAATCACAAGACATTTTGTTAAATTCACTATAAATATTATGCAACACAGAATGCAAGTTTAATCACTGAAAAATTAATCATAAGACATTTTGATAAATTCATACAACACAGAATGCAAGTTTAATCACTGAAAGCCTGAAAAAAATAATCACAATGCTAAATTGTTGACGTCATTACCAGATGATGTAATAGTTTCACCAGCACTAGCAAAGTACAATAAAGTTATGACATAGTGGCATAGTCTCTGTAACACTACACAGGCTTAACATATCACTCATGCTGTTATGGCAATTTGTACTCCAATTACATTTATAAAGATAGTATGTTTAACTTACCCAATATATCACACCTTTTGCCATCGTAGTCCAGTTTTTCAAAGTAACCGCCACGCCCGATAACCCCCAGTGCCCGGATCATCGTGGCACTCTCTAAGTGCTGCCTCGATCTCAGTACGGCTGCGCAGTACCAACCGCAGGCCTCCTTTTGCCACAAAACACAACTTTCCCCTGCAACACACACTATCCATTAATTAGTGAATATTATATATTATATAAATATTCAAAATATATTTTTAACTATTGGAGACAAATAACATGAAGAATGCTTGTCCCAACACTTGTGTGCAAATTATGTGCATAAATTGATAAACTCTACATGCAGATGAACGTTCTACAAATAATTGCTAATATTTCGTAGATCAGTGTGGTACGTGATAATGATAATATAGTGAACTTAATGCGCCTGCGTCCCCAGGAATCTGAGCTCATAGAAGTATGTGCAGAAGTGGAAATAGATAACCGAATGTTTCAGTACTTAAGACAAAACATTTGGTTGCTGACATTTTTTTACTTACGAAATAATCATTGTATAATTGCTATACTGGATGAAATATACAGATTCATCGTACGATGGTGCTTGTTTTGTTTGTTTATTTTCTAACTTGGAAATTTGCATGTGACTCAATATGATCCGTGCTGCCATGCAGAGAAAGCACATTTGTCAATGTCAATATTAGTTTTGGGGACAAAAAGTTGTTGTGGCACAGATGATCTTAGATTCCTAGGGATATCTGTAAAATGCAAGAAACTAACCAAGTAGGGTGGTTGTTGTGTAAAAAGGGCCCAATACATAATGGTAGCTAATTTGGTTCGATACACAACCAGAAGACAGTGGAGCTGTTTAAGTAGAGGAAGTGATGTTGAGAAACGAGGGGCTTTGATTACAACACATGCCAAACAATTATGTACTCCTTCAAGTCCTTTTTAGCAACATTGTTTAGCAGTGACTTGCAATAGTCAAGGCGACTACAAATTATAGGGGACTTGTGTACTTCGATTTTGCCATTATAACTATAGTTTTGCCTAAATTTGATACCTCAGTGCTTTAGTTCCATGGCACATACCAGGGTGCTATTTGGCCCTCAAAATGCGCTAAGATAGAACATTTTTGTAACATAAATATGCCTGGGATCATATTGAATGATGGAACTAAAGCACGGACTCCTGTGACTGAGCACAGCTCAACTCTATTTCAGATCCTCCACTATGAAAACAATCTGCGTAAGTCAGCTAAATCAAATATCAATGACTGCACATACCTCTCAAACGAAACTTCTTTGCAGATCGCTGCACACTGGCTCTAAATGTATTGCTAACGGACGTGTGGCAGAACCCATTTGCAAGGAAATAAAACATGTGATCGAAGCGTGGTGAATCCGCAGTCAGACCCACACTGGCCACAGCCACAGGCATCGTTTAAAACTGAAAAATGACTTAACATTGTAGGTATATAATATAAATCACACACGCACGTGCGCGTGCACACAGACACACACAAAACTGGTACACACTCTCAGAGAATACTAATAGCCCAGACACTAAATTTAAAGAAGGAATAAGAGATAATTTCCTCTTCCAACATGTCACACTCCCAACAAGGGGGCGATTAGGAAATAAATCGAACATTCTTGATTTAGTTTTTCACCAACGAAAAAGGTATGATAGATGATATAGTGTATGAAAGCCCACTTGGTAAGAGTGATCACTCTCTCCTCATCATTACATTTAGGTGCTATGCAGAAATAGCAAGCCATACACGACTTAAATAATATTAAGACCAAGGGGATTATAATAGTATGAAGACGAAACTAGACCACACAGACTGGCGAGATACTTGGCACGAGCACTATAAACCATCAATGGTTAGGTTTTAAAGAATATATTAAAAAGATAGAGGATGAATTCATCCCTCATCGACTTGTGAGAAATATTAACAGACATAAAGGAAAAGTACCCCTAAACAAGGAATCAGTAAAGAAAATTAAGAAAAAACACATTTTATGGAAACGTTATATGGAGACAAAAGAAGGAAAATACTATACTGAATATTGTAGGGCTCGAAATCAAGTCCGTAAATTAACGAGGAGGATAAGGAAGGAATTTGAGATGAAGCTAGCAACAGAATCTAAGACAAACCCAAAAGCAGTATGGAAATATATGAACTCCAAAACCAAGAATCAGGAAGGTGTTTCAGATCTGAACACAGACCCATAAGATCCTAAATCTAGACTCACAGATTCTGATAGGGAAAAGGCAGATGTCCTAGGAAATTTTTTGTCAAGTGTTTTTACTATAGAGCCAGATGGTGATATCCCTCATATTCCACCAGTGAAGTTAAGGCACAACATGGAAGAATTGACTATTGATGAGGAAATGATTAAAAAAAGACTTGATAACCTTAATGTGTGTAAATCGGTAGGGCCAGATGGTGTTCATCCTAGGTTGTTGAAAGAGCTATCTAATCATCTATGTAAACCACTAGCTAGGCTATTTAATAATTCACTGGCTGTGGGTGAACTACCAAAGGAATGGAAACAGGAAAGGATCTCAGCCATACAGTATTTAACAAGATTTAACAAGATTTAACAAGATTTGCCATCCAAACCAAAGGCCCAGATGGCAAGTGGACAAGGAAGCCATTGGCTTATCGAGAGTCCAACAATGTTCACCTACTTATAACCCGCCCTCCTGATATATGTGTCAACCTTGTTTTTAAACATATTCACGCTGCTAGCAATTACACAATCTGTAGACAGTTTGTTCCATTCATTTACTGTCCTCTGTGAGAACGAGTGCTTCCTGATGTCCAATCTACATTGATCCTTTACTAATTTTACCTCATGTCCTCTAGTTCTGCTATCCTTCTTGAGTGAGAAAAACATATTTCTATCAATATTTTCATACCCATTCAATATCTTAAAAACTTCAATCTGATCTCCTCTTAACCTCCTTGTCTCTAGAGTTGTTAAACCACATTCTTTCAGGCGTTCTTCATAACTAAGGTCTCTAAGTTCTGGAATCATTTTAGTTGCTCTCCTTTGTATGCGTTCAAGCGTATCTATATCCTTCTTACGATATGGTCTCCATGCTTGTATACAGTATTCTAAATGAGGTCTAACTATTGCTTTATAAAGAGGTATAATTAACTTTTTTCCCTTGTATGTTATGTTTCTTCTAATCAATCCAAGAATTTGATTACCCTTTGAAGCTGCAATACCACACTGCTCTGAAACTTTCATATCAGCGCTTATTGTAACTCCTAAGTCCTTTTCTTTTACAGTAGTACCAAGAACAGTATCTCCCATTTTATAGTTTACATTCAAGTTCCCATGTCCTGTATGTAGGCATTTACATTTCCCAAAATTGAACAGCATCTGCCATTTCTCAGACCATTTCACTAATCTGTCTAGATCGTTTTGTAAATGTTGTTTATCACCATCAGTATTAACCTTTCTAAACAGTTTTGTGTCGTCCATAAATTTCAGTACGTTACTTGTTATACTGTCGTCCAAGTCATTGATATAAATTAAGAATAATATAGGTCCTAATACTGATCCTTGAGGTACCCCACTCAAAACCGATTTCCAATTTGAAACTTCGCCATCTACTACAACTCGTTGTCTTCTGTCAGTCAGCCATTGTTCTATCCAGTCAGTTATGCTATCCCCGATACCATGGGCTTTTAATTTAAGTAGCAATCTTTGATGTGGCACTTTGTCAAAAGCTTTCTGAAAATCTAAGTAGATAATATCTACTGGCGATCCCTCGTCTATCCACTTAGTGATTTCTTCCAAAAACATAACACATTTGTTAAGCATGACCTCGCTTTAAGGAATCCATGTTGAGATGAATTTAATAATTTATGCTTAATGAGGAAGTCCACCATATGGTCTTTAATTAACCTTTCTAATAATTTACAAATCACTGACGTTAAACTCACTGGTCTGTAATTCTCTGACTTATTTCTCGAACCCTTTTTAAATAATGGTATGATGTTTGCTTCTTTCCATTCAAACGGAACAACTCCCTCTTTTAATGACAAGTTGAATACTCTTGCAAGTGGTATACTGATTTGATCTACTGTTTCCATTAGTAATTTTGGAGGAATCCCATCCACTCCCGGTGATTTGTTATCCTTCATTGCCTTTATTTTCCTAGCTACCAATTCTGGAGTTACAACTAACGGTCCTAAATAGTCAGATTTAGTCCCCTGAAATTTAGCATCAGCAACTGGTAATGAACTAATATCTTCTTTTGTAAACACTGAACTGAAGTAACCATTTAGGTCTTCCGCCATTAAAAACCCCTGTGATATTATATTTCCAGCACTGTCTTCTAGAGGTCCAACCTTGTCTTGTACATTTTGTTTACTCCTGACATATGCATAAAAACTCTTGCTGTCAGTTTTTATGTTACATGCCAGTTTTTGCTCATAGCTTCTTTTAGATTGTCTGATTTCAGTTGTAGCTGCATTAAGTGCCTCTTTGTATTTTGCATAGTCTTCTTCCTTTCTGGTACGCCTATAAACCCTCCACATAGTTTGTTTTAGCATTATTTTTCTAATTGCCTCTTTTGACAAGTGTTTCTTTCTACACCGTTTTCCTTGTTTTCGGAAGGGAACAAATTTATCAATGATACTCTCAATTTCATATTTTAGAATATTCCAACATTCAATTGCAGTCTTATTCATCAGCATGTTATTCCAATCTAGCTGTGCTAAGTATTTTCTCATATCTTTGTAGTTACCTTTGTGGAAGTTTCTCTTGTACGTTTTCTTATTTTTACTTTCTGATTTTACATTGATGTCAAAATGTATTTGATTATGGTCACTATTACCCAATGGTTCAAATATTTTTACATTGTCCACTAATTCTTTTTGTGATGACAAAACTATATCTAATACATTTTCTCCCCTGGTTGGTTCTAGTACGTGCTGAGTAAGAAAGCTATCCTGGATTAAACATAGAAATTGTTGATCCTCAATCCCTGTGCTCTCTAGAGAATTCCATTGTATGTGTCCATGGTTAAAATCTCCCATTATGATACATTCCCCTTTACTAACTTCCTTTATAGCGTTTTTATTTTGTGTTGTCCTCTTCGTTTATGTTTGGACTTGGTAAACTAATCCAACAGTTAATTTTGAATTTCCTGAAACAATTTTGCACCAAACAGCTTCATCGCAATCTGCTTCCCTTTCTAGTTTTATTTCATAAGCCTGAATAGATTCTTTAACATATAAAATAACTCCCCGCCCCTTCTTCCTATTCGATCTTTCCTAAACATTACGTATCCTGTCAGTCCTAATTCAGCATCTGTTATATCTATGTTGGCCCATGATTCAGTTATACCAATTATGTGAGGGTCAATATCTTCTACCATAATGTTTAATTCGTTTTCTTATTTACTATGCTCCTTGCATTTAAACATACGCATCTATAACCTTTTTCAGAGATGTTTTTCGGATGATTTGATATTGGTTTATCTGTGCTAGTGGTCTCTTGTTCTGCTTGAGACACCTCTAGGTAACCCCCTGCACTTCTAGTTTAAAGAATGTTTACTTCCAAAAATATTTGTCATTGTACCCAAGTCGCTATCTACTGCTGCTGAAAGTTTGTCCGCGAATACTGCCGCCCCCTTTCCACTTAAATGAAGCCCATCCTTCATGTACATATCACCCCTCCCAACAAAACTTTCCCATAAATCCACAAATCCAACTTCCTCTTCCCTACACAGCCTCTGGACTAACATGTTAATTGCCATCCCCGACAATTTCGATATTTATGACCCTTCCTGCCCATCACAGGTAAAATCCCTGACAGTATTACCTGCTCAACCCGCGTCTGTTTTAGTGTTCTGACCAACTGCCTATATTTCCTAACTATGGCAGTTGTACCCTCCCTCTCTACGTTATTTGTCCCTACATGTACTAAAACAGATCCACCCTTACCCGAGCCTACGATGTTTTTACCCTCTCAGTTATCGCCTCTATTTTGGCTCCAGGCAAGCAGACCACCACATCATCTCCCTTGTTTAAGACTCTGTCGGTCTTCCTAACTATCGAATCCCCCACAAACACCCTCGCTCTCTTCCTCACCCCCTCTATCACTGCTGCAGAATAACTCTTCCTTTCGATCCCCTCCATCACATTCTGTCCTGACCCCTTCCCTTCCGTCTCCCCACTCCCTTCTCCTTCCCTCCTGTCTCCCCTACTCCCCTCTCCTTCCTCCGGTTGTTTTCCCTCCCGTCTCCCCCACTCCCTTCTCCTTCCCTCCTGTCTCCGCTTACTCCCCTCTCCTTCACCCCGGTTGTCTTCCCTCCCGTCTCCCCCACTCCCTTCTCCTTCCCTCCTGTCTCCCCTACTCCCCTCTCCTTCACCCCGGTTGTCTTCCCTCCCGTTCCTTTCCTTCCCGTCTCCTTACGTCCTGTCTCCCTATGACCTGTCACCTTCCCTCCTCTCAGCTTCCTCCCAGGCTGAGGTGAGCTCTCCCTAGCATCTCTTGTGTCTTTCCCCACTTTATCGTCTACTGTTCCCTCACCGGAACTACTGGCACAACTCCCCTGTTCCCTTCCCACCATTGCCACAACGAGCAGTCTCAGCTTTTCCAACTCCACCTCTATTTCCTTCATCCTTGCGCATCCCCTACACTCAAAATTAAAACTATCTGCCTGGACCTCAGCCCAGGACTTTTCGCACCCAGACTTGACGAAATCTACCCAGTTACTACAACTGCCACAAATTACGTGCCTTGTGGCCTTTAACTGTCGTTTGCACGGGGCCATCATACAATTTAGTTTTAATTAGTTTGCTACGTTAGCCTTGAATAAGGCTGTTTTTGTGATCAAATGAACACTTTAGGCTAAAAATCCTGCCACCTAGCGAATACGGAGAACACTGTGTAACAAAACAACGAAGTGAGTGTGTACTAATTTACGCTAAAGTCCTGCTGTTAATTCCTTTTTACCGAAAACGTTGACTACCACTATGTCAGATATTACCTTATGTATGTAATTTAAGTAAATAAATCACTTTATCTTATATATATATATATTAGCTAATGTAAACGATAGCTCGATGCACGGGTTGAATGACTTGTAAACAAAGAGTTTGAATCCGGGAAAAAAATACTACCTCTGTTAACAACAACGGTTTCTTAATATATGTCTACAAGAAGTTGGTGAACAATATATTTATAATACTAATACTTATTCTAACCAATATTCACTGTTACTGACTATTCACTATGTTATTTAATTTTTCGAATTGTAAACACCCCTATTAACGCTCGCTGAATTCCCTGACAAAATCCGAAACTAACTTACTCTAAAATACTCCCTCTGACTAATAATTAACAAAACCTGTTTCCTAATATATGTCTACAATACGTTTGTGTATAATATATATGCAATAGTAATACTTATTCTATTTGATATTCCACGTATTTCTGTAAATGATCTACACCAAATTCAAGTCGCTGCACCAAGTCCAAGTAGCCGGAAGTGACATAAGAAGGGTAATCGAAAAAACGTAGGAAATTATAGACCAGTCAGCTTAACAAGTATAATATGTAAATGTATGGAACAATGTGCCAAAGATCATATTGTCAATCATATGATTAGGAATAAATAATTTAGTACGCAACAATTTGGTTTTATTAAAGGTCGATCTACGGTACTCCAATTATTAAATGTTATTGACTCATGGACCAAAGCTTTAGATAGAGGGGAATTTGTAGACGTTGTATATTTGGACTTCATGAAAGCATTTGACACAGTCCCTCACAAAAGATTGATAGGCAAACTTAAATTGTATGGTATAGAGTATTACACACTAAGATGGATCCAGGCGTTCTTGTCTGACCGGGTACAGCAGGTCAATGTAAATGGTACAAATTCTGAGTGGGCAAATATAACAAGTGGTATTCCACAGGGCAGCATTCCACACAGGATGAGGTGCGTGAATTTGCTCCTGTATGATGGCTTCAGGGGAAGGTAATAACTTGACATATAGGGAAAAGCATAGAGGTAAGTGGTCGGAAGAGACACAATCATATTTAACTTCCATATCAGATATTGATGAGTGACTAGAGTGGGTGGTGAACACGTGGTCGAGCCAGCTCCTTGAGCCGTGCGTCACTAACATATGTAAAAGCATCAGAGGGGAGAAGCAATGTGTCACTTGCGATAAGGTGACAGTCGTTTATAAAAGCATTGAGAAATGGAGTAAAAAGACTGGGGTTCTTAATATCCGCATTAAAATCACCAATGATGAATATATTGGTTGATTCAAATTAATCGCTTATGGCCTGGATTTTGCCAAAAATGTCTAGATATTCATCAGCATTGTCATTAATTTGATAGATAGATAGACATTAAGAAGTAGAATATTGGCGTTAGAGCTGGTAATTTTTAGACCCAGGAGTCTCTTCTCGTCAGCATAAATCAACGATAAAGGGGTCGAGTGAACACCTCCATAAAAAGCAGAGTCCACCATGAGGACGTCCACTCAAACCATCACCATAATCAATGGATGTAATTCCTCTGGCGTTAAAGTCAGAGTGAACAGAATTAAGGAAAGAAAGGCTCTGTTTAGAGAGCCAGTGTTCCTGGACAGCAAGTATATCTAAAGAGTTTAAGATGTCAACCATGTCAAAAGAACTGTTCCGTATACTTCTGGAGTTAAAGGAAGCAATATGGATGGGAAAGTCTATAAGTGTGTTGAATCTGTTAGTATATGTTTCCTAGGTGGGAAATACCGTCCAATCTTTGTTCCAGCAGGCCAGAGATCAGCGTCATAGAGCAAGTTAGGTTTAGGAATGTCAACACACAGCTTGAAAGAAGAATATGAGTTGTGTCGGGTTGGTAATTGCTCACATGAGCATTTCAAACTCAAAGTTGAGGACACGTATGTATATAATTCAGTGCTTGGACTACTCGGCCTGGGACAACTCGGCCCAGTTCAAGACAGCTCGGAGTTCCGAGACAGCTCTGCTCCGATTTTGAGACAACTCGGACCAATGATAAATGATATGATGGCGCTTAGTTAGAGATAGGTCGACCCAGGTGTCAAGACAGCTAAAAGATTACATTGCCCCCAGTAGGTAGGTGTACTATAATTATGGACTCCACTCTATAATGAATTTATACACTTGTATACGAAGATAAAAAAGTTTACCTTAAATAATCTCTAGAAAGTCAAAATTAAAACACACACGAAGCATTTTATATCTTTATTAATGATAATAATATTTTATTAATAATAATAATAATATAGATACATTATTTAATTATTATTATTAATAAAAATATTATTATCATTAATAAATATATATATATATAATTTAATTAGGGTATTGACTATTGTAAGCAGTTCGCGTGCGAATGCTACAATACGCTCTGCCAGGTCATCAGGTACACAACCATTACCTAAATCATTTGTTCCGATGTCAACCAGAACGACAGTTGGTGCAATTACCCACACCGCTCTCAGTTCACGAAAAAGGCGATCCACGGTAAGTCCCCCTTTCCCTCGGAAAACGACCTTTCCAAACATATCAGCAAGGTCAAGATCTCGTCGATAGTACCTGTGCCGCTCCCCACCTACCTCACCAACTTGGCACACGTGGTGCATCCTACGCACAAAACTGTGCCCTATCACCAGCAATATCGGCTTTTCCATATTCTGGAAAGATTGCACAAATTGTTAAGTTTGCGTGCCTATTCCCTACATTTTTAGAAGTGCAGTATTACCACACTGTTCTTAGTGCACACAGCACCGATGTTTTATCAGTGTTGTGATTCACGACAGAAACCACGAGGAGGTGACAATGTGAACCTTCTGTCTATGTATGTGAGTATGCGAGGATGTTTGTATGAGTGTACGTTTGAGTACATCATCATAAATAGTATGTATATATTATGCTATACGTATACATTATATGCTGACCTTCTATACTTATATAAATATTATACATTTATGCTATACATCGTACATTATATATATATATATATATATATATATATATATATGCTATATCCATGTCACTATTAATAAACAATCAACCTACGTAAATAAATATTATATATTATGCTATATATTAAGCTATATATTGTACATATATATATATATATATAAGATAAATAGCATTTGCCCTAACGTTTAGTTATAATTTATTTACTCTGTCACATGATCGCTCTGGTACAGACAGAGTTATATATATATATATATATATATATATATATATATATATATATATATATATATATATATATATATCAGGGGTCTCTTTTGGGACGCGCCATGCGCCAATGGCGCGTTCCCCTGTAGAATGACGCGCATCCGTCTTAACGCTTGGGACAATTGGCGCGCGGGCTTGCCTATAGTTGGGCCCGTATCATGTTGTCACTTTGATAACACCACTTTGCTATTGTACGTCGGTTGAAAAGTCATAACCAGTAAACATATAAAGGATATACTAATTTAGTATAGTCTTTTATTGCTAATATAACCACTCGTATCATTGATGCGGTTATTTTATACGGTAGTCCTACGTTCTTGCGTCGCTCTTACCACGACTACGTGACTTCGCCTTGACAGTAGAAGCAACAAACAGTGGCGCCACATAGCGGAGTCCGAATAAACACAATGCTTACGAGGCGTTTCGTATACGCGACATTGTCACACGTTCACCGAAATTCAACATGCTGCCCAAAAAGAAAAGAAAACTTAATCAGCCGGACATCCGAAATTTTTTCCGTCAAAATGTAAGTATATATTCATTATACAGTGCCTTAGAACATGTCGTTTTGTGATACAAGTAATTCGTGATTGGCATAAATCGTAACTTGCACATGACGTAATATCTCCCATGACAACCGTAGCGTCCGTATTATCTTAATTGCGTTGACATGCAATATTTATCATACATTAATTTAGGAAATACCTCATAATAACTGTCGTTCAACATCCGAATATTTAAACAATTTGGATTTGTGTCACAATACGCTTATCGTCATCATGGGACGTGCTAGTGCCACAGTGGGGGCTGTATTGCCTATAATTATGCTAGTTGTCAATACGCGGAAGTTGGACTAAGTCACAAAGTGTATTGTGTGATAAATAAAGCCAAATTTAACAGCCAAAAAACGTATATAAGCAAGGGTTATGTTGTGCTGGTTGCATGTCTGTTATTCCGTGTATAATTGTGTGTGCAAATTGCTGTACATAGAGCTATTCTGTAATAATTTGCTATTGTCAGTTCAATATCACCTTGTTAATAAACCAACTTTACATGTCATCACCTAGTGCAACTGTTTTGGATCATTGCAAATTATGATTAATTAATTTTACTTATTCAATTATATGTATTCAATGGTTTTTACAGACTCTAACACCGGGACAAATGACTACACCAGAGCAGACAACTGGAAGTAGACAGGGACTGGAGCAAGTGACTTCGTCGGGAAGTACACCGGATGAGGTGTACCGGTCGGCTCCCTACATCCATGCCAGTGTTGAAGCGATGCTTGAGGAGTGGCAAACAACTGTCACCACTCTCAAGTATACCATTGGCAAATTAGCTGACCTCTGGCAGATACTGGCACGGTTCCATGCAGAGGAATTCCCAAATCTGATCAAGTTGGCCTACCTAGCTGTCACTCACTCGGTCCACTCGTGCGATTGTGAACGTACATTCAGTGTGCAGAATCGCACTCTGACATCACTGCGAAGTAGGCTCAGTATTGAGCACTGTGACCAGTTGATGCGAGTGCACTTAGAAGGTGGGAGGTTGGAGGAGTTTGATTTCAAAATTGAAAATATGGCACGAACATTGCCACCGCAAAATCTTTGCTAACTAAAGTGATGGGTCATTCCACAGTGCCCAATGTAAAGGATGATGATCTAAGACAAAATAGAAGTGATTTCCAGTAATTTTGTCTGCAGGGAGTGTCATCCTGACTTGACATAATTTTAGCTTCTGTGGGTTCAGCTGGACCAGAACAGTTGTCTTGCTCAATCAAGTAACATGTTTGTTTCACCAGCTTTATTGTGTTGGTATGTTTTATTCCCTAATTACCCAGTGGATATGACCAATCATTGGGTTGTGCTAGTGTCTTGAGTTCTGTAATTATTGTTACTTGTTATGTGAAGGGTACAGAAAGTACTACCTTGCAAACTTTGAATAAAAACAATCTTAGTTGTTTTCCTCCAATTTATCACTGACACAAGTACCTCAGTTGGTGTCAAGTATTAGGGCTGAGTGTTACATAGCATCCATGTAAGTGGCCCTGCCCAAGTTCTAGTAAGTAAAGCTATAATTATATAAATTGTAATTTATTATCTGGCCGATATATAGCTATCAGGTGAAGTATTAGCACTATATTTATATATGTTAGGATATAAATATGCTGTTAGTTATGATTGTATTTGTGTGAAAGACTACCGCTAGATATTAATTTATTTTACTTGGCACAGTTGTGACACGTTTATTTTATTATTTATTTAGCATTCTGTTATGTATAGCAGCAATAATTAATGTGGGTATATTAATAATTATTATAAATTATCAGGAGGGATAGTAATCACTAATGAATAATGTCCAGTTAGTGATGCGATGTTTTTAACAAAATATTTGATATGTGTGCAATTAATTATAATTCTGGATAATTTGCATCTCATATTGATTGTATACTTCCAGATTGTTTTGACACCAGTCAAAATAAAAAACCTGTTTTGTCTAAGATGTTCTTCTTGTGATTTGATTGTCATATATATGTTAATCCAGATTGTCACAGTCAGTATGTACATTCTGATGCTGCAGATACAGTACACATACTGTTGTGCCTTGTGCATGTCTTCTGACAATGAAATACTTCCTTCTATACACATACATCAACATACAATTTTTTTAGCAGTAATATTAACTGCTTGTGTAAAGCTTTTTGAAAACAGCCTTTCTTTACACGGGGCTTGTGGAGGATTCCAGAATAGCTTCACTTTAAATCATTGCTTTAACGTCATACCAATTTTGTATGTACAACATAAGTTGTTCTCTTGACATACGTGATCCGCCGCATTTGTAATGTAAAACAGATCTCCGGCCAAAACTATATTGACCCAATCATCATTGAAATGACCCATACAATTTTGCTTGTATGGGCCAATTGGCCCATGCCTATTTTTTCTAGGGAGACCCGTTATATATATATATATACACATATACATGTATATGTATATACATATTAGAACTGACACAGCTTGATGCTGAAGTGGCTGACCTTCCATCCATGAACTTCCATCCCTAATGAACTCATGAATATTGTCCTTCGTTTTGTTCCACATAGTACAGGACACAGGTGGAGGCATGTTCATCTCTCCGAGGAGACGCACAGCTTGTTGTCGGTTGCGGCCAATGCTAAACATGGCCATCTCAAATCTGGTGTTGACACTTTCACCATCAGGCTGAGAGTTCAGTTTGTAAGTGTGGCCACAGTCATGATTCATGCACTCAAATGACAGAGAACTTCGGAGTCCAGCGATGTCCTCTGTGACAGTGTACCCATGACCACCTCAGTTAGGACAAGTGCACATACTGTTGTGCACATCTATCAGTCTGTACCCATCAAGTTCAGTGACAACACTTCTCTTCTTGGTGTACTGTAGTTTCTCTTCAGAAGCACACGGCTTGGCAGTTTCTTTCAATGGCCGTGTATACTTGTTGCCATAAAATTTCCGCTTCTTTGTGGGCTTTGCCCGTGGCATGATGACACTCGAGTAGTGACGAACCTGGAAAGTAAACAGTGTGATAAATTATTCAGTTATGCCAAAAGTAATCAAAAGGTAGTGAAATTAGCTTGTATTTATTACATACTAACATCTAAAATAATAAAGTTGAGCAAATGAAGTTGATTGGTCGTGGGTGATACTGTTATTGTAAGTAAACAGAATGAAAATACTAAAATATTGCAGTTGGCTTGGTCCGTGGCCTCAGCTAAATTATCTGAATAATAACACTACTTTGACAACATTTTGCAGTAAAAACACCATCAATTAAATGTATTGGAACTATTACAACATGGTCACAGGCCTAGACCCCCTAGACAGCCCCAGTCAGGATACTAGTTAGTCACTTGTCTGACTTAGTTAGGCACTTCAAAAAAAAATTAGATCTCATGGTAGGACATTGGCAATTGATTTAAATGAAAGGTGACATATAAAAGAACCCACAACTTTTTATTTTATCAATATATATTTGTTAGATCCAAAGATATTGTGATTTTAATGCGGTTAAAATCCAAACATTTTGTGTATCTTGTATACAGGCAAAAGTCTCTCATTTTTGTGTTATTTTTCAATAAATGTATGATTAAAATGGCATAACTTTTTTTTTTATATATATTTTAATAATTTCTTCAGGAGTTGCAAGCACATTAAGTAGGGTCATAAATATATATATAGTCCAGTCATGTATCATTAATAGTAACTCAGTTAATGCAATTAATAAGTCAATATCGGCTAATTAGTGCATGAAGTCAACTGACCGACACATTTTGATAAAAGGCCATATCTTCCATGATTATGAAGATATTTGTATAATTTGTTCAGGGTTTACAAACTCATTAACAAGGGTCATACATATACATCACACACACTTGTAACTCATTTGATGCAATTAATAAGTCAATATTGGCTAATTAATGCGCAACCTCAATAGGCCAACACCTTTTAATAAAAGGCCATAACTTCCATGATTATGAAGATATTTGCATAATTTGTTCATGGTTTACAAACTCATTAAACAGGGTCATAAAATATACATAACTCAATTGATGCAATTAATAAATCAATATTGGCTAATTAATGCGCAAACACAACAGGTGAACACATTTTTATAAAAGGCCATAACTTCCATCCTTACGAATATATTTGTATAATTTCAAAACACATTAAGTAGGGTCGTAAATATACATTAGTCATCATTAATAGTAACTCAATTAATAAGTCAACAATGGCTAATTAGCATGCTATTTCATCAGACCAATACATTTCAATAAAAAGCCATAACTTCCATGATTATGAAGATATTTGTATAACTTTTGGCAGAGCCTGGACTTTCATTCCCTGCATATATATATATATATATATATATATATATATATATATATATATATATATATATATATATATATATATATATATATACACACACATACATATACCCCTTTTGCCTTTCTAATCCTTGCGGGGCATTTGTGGCACTGAAGAATATCTGGAAGACAAACAAGATCAGCAACAAAACAAAGATCCGCCTGTTCAAGAGCAACGTCCTAAGTGTGCTACTATATGCGGCGGAATCATGGAAAGTTACCAAAAGCATATGCCAGATGCTGGAAGTTTTCCAAAACAAGTGCCTCAGTAAGATACTGCGAATCTACTGGCCGAACAAAATCTCCAACACGGATCTCCATGAAAGAACAGGTATGCAGCCCATCTCTCTCGAGGTTAAACGCCGCAGATGGAAATGGATCGGACACATCTGCAGAATGCCGCTGACATCCATTCCAAGAGTGGCCATGCGCTGGACCCCTGGTGGCAAGAGAGCGAGGGGGAGACCCAAGGAGACGTGGAGGAGATCAGTAGAGCGGGAGATGAAGGCTCTCGGGTGGAGTTGGGGCCAGGTGACGAAGCTTGCAACGGACAGGCAACATTGGCGTTCTTTGGTGTCGGCCTTATGTGTGATCCCGCTCGAAGAGGATTAAGTAAGTATACATATGCACACACACACACGCGCGCACACACACACATAAATAATACCAAAATAATCTTGCATAGTGACAATGGTGAAATAAATATTTGAGAAATATATACTAAATGGTGTTTCAGAGTGCTAAATGTTTTTTTGTGAAGAGAAACAATGCCATTGCATAAGTATAACACAATTTATTACATATTCTGGCACTGCAGGTTCAGTACAGCAATATTTATATTTCAGTCACTGGTTCATAAAATAATGTTGACTTTACGTTGTGCAATTTCAACATGATGTAATGTTTATAATTTTTTTTTTACAGTATTTCACTGTTGAATCCGACATTTCTTGTGTTGAATGGACGACGGCTGCAAGATTCTACATTATTCCATCTGGGAGCCAAGTGCATGATGATTGTTCACAGTACACTGTATGCTGTGTAGCAATATTCACTGTTTCATAAATCCATGCCGGTGAAGTGTGTCAATGTTCACAGTACACCGTATGCTGAGTGTAGCAATATTCACAGTTTACTGTCTCATATATCCTGGAATAAAAAAGTTCTATATCATCAACCAATAAAGTATATATTAAAAAAAATTATATGTTAATATAATGTTACTAATATATATATATATACACAATGTGCTTTGCATGCTACGTGAAGCCCCTGCACAGCTGGCCATAGACCAATATTTCACACCCACTGACATTGCTGGCTGGCGAGGACGACCATGAACAACAATCCCAACTGCCCTCGACAAAGATCTTCTGGAAGTCAGCAAGCGTCTTCAAAACCAGCAAAGATCTATACTGGCTGAGATCGCATAACCGAAATCAACGGAAAAACTTCAGCCATCATAACTGCAGCAAGAAATGTATAAATCATTTAGAAAATTTTTATTTCAAGATGTTCTATCTTGAAATAAAAATTTCTAAATGATTTATACATTTCTTGCTGCAGTTATGATTTGGACTAATTATCTTGATTCTGCGTGTAAATATTGTTAAATTGTTTTTTATACAATAAATTGTAACTGTTTTACAAGTATTTTAACTAAAAAATGGATTAACAATTAGTTTGCACTCAATGAATAAAATAATTAATAAGAGTCAGTTTGCACTCAATGAATAACATTAATTGTTCTTGTAATTGAGAATATAAATCTGTTGCATAAAGTTTTTTATGAATTTTTAAATCATTGAAAATTTGTAATTTTTTTTTCTAGGCTTTATCCAAGGCCCACACAACATAAACAGTAATAATAATATAATGTAAAACAGATTGTATTGGCTTTGAAATTGTAGTGAATTAAATTCAGAGAAATGTAAATAAGCCATAAATAATTCGTTCTGGAGACTCGTTCTCACAGTCACAGATCCGTAAAACCAGAGCTGGTGTATACCGAGCTGCGTCACTCTACGAATTAACATGGAGAAGCCATTTTGTAAACTTTCACCAGCGCCTGGTAGTTCTAATCCGCATGCGCCAACTCTCTAGTTACATTTCCGGGTGAAAGGGCAATCTGCATAAACCTCTGTCGATTGGGTTTCATCCAATCTGCTATACATACACAAAACATTTCTCGAATATTTTTTATTACTAACCTATTGTATATCGATAGGATGAGACATAATCGCATCGTCAACAGCGATTTAAGTTTGCCCTCTCACCCGGAAATGTAACTAGATAGTTGGCGTATGCGGAATCGAACTACCGGAGAAGCTGAATGTGAAAGTTGTAGATGCCCTGTAGGGGTAAGACCACAGTTGACCTTCCTGTTTATTGTTTCACACGAATGTAGGGCATATTAAATTGCGGCATATTCACAGGTTTGTTTGTAGAAGCTATTGGCTGTGAAATGGTGCATTTTTTTGAGAGTTTAAAAGCGGAGGGATTTATGGGAATTTTTCTGCTATGGGCCACGTGGGCACAGGAATACAAGGCTATTTTTGTCAAAATTGATGGGCATCACACGTCGGGGCATTTTAAAAGATCTGGAGGTATGTGATTTTGATAAAACTTGGTCAGCATGTCAATGAGAGGATGGCAGTTGCTGTGAAAAAGTTTCAGAATTTTTAGTGGTCACGTTTTCTTATAATCTAACAAAACGTTAACATGGCCACCAATGCAATTTTCAACTGTGGTCTGACTCCAAATAGACAGAAGTCGGGGTCACAAACACGGTTATAAAATGTTGATATGCTTATGTTTTTGTCGTTGTTATTAGCTTAATTGTGGATATTACACGTAATTTGGATGAAATTATTAGTTTGATATAACAAATTTCTTATAATTTTTATAATTTGCAATTAACGGAAGCAGCCGATAAAACACGCGGCGAAACAAAACGTTAACGAGATTTCGGTAATCGTAACAGCGTTAAATCGTGAACGGATTTTCGTGCGCGCGGAACGACCGAGGCAGCGCATTTTGTTGAAGTGCCTAACTTAGTGACCTGCCCCGTCTAGGAGTCAGACCACAGTTGGGAATTGCATTGGTGGCCATGTTAACGTTTTGTCTGATTATAAGAAAACCTGACCACTAAAAATTCTGAAACTTTTTAACAGCAACTGTCATCACCTCACTGACATGCTGGCCAAATTTTATCAAAATCACATACCTCCAGCTCTTTTAAAATGCCCCGACGTGCGATGCCCGTCAATATTGACAAAAATTGCCATGTATTCATGCGCCCACGTGGCCCATAGCAGAAAAATTCCCATAAATCCTTCCGCCAGTTAAACTCTCCAAAAAATGCACTATTTCACAGCCAATAGCTTCTATAAACAAACCTGTGAATATTCATGCTCAAAGGTACTCATGTCACATAATATGAATTTATTAAGTTCACATTTCACAATTTCACGTGCCCTACATTCGTGTGAAACAGTAAACAGGAAGGTCAACTGTGGTCTTACCCCAAATAGAAATGGTAATTGTGCTGAAAAAAATTGAATTTAGCCTCTTAATAAAGGTAAATGAAAATCATGCATTCATGCAAAAAATCTATGTCCTACCTAGTTGTTGGAGTTGCTTACATACACAAGGAACCACCACCTGTGCTGGGCAGAACACACATATATGAGCTACTTCAGATTGAGACAGTCTGTATTCTAGTACAACACTCGAATACACTCAATTTTTCAGCTCACTCGAATGAACTTGTAACATAATTTTCGGAATAGTCCAGCATGTGTTCTGTAATCAAATTCTATACAGCCAGTTGTTATTCCATACCGAAAATTATAATAATTTTTTTACCTGGTGCTACAATACACCTATGTAAACAGACCCAAATATCACCTTCAAGTGTGGATTACTGAAAAGCCAGACGTCTTAACTTGTCGAATTGCATAACATTACATAACCTACTTAGTGGAGTCCTCAGAAACAACTCACCTTCCCTGTGGAACAGTCAGGTCAGCTCACTAGGCCATATCAGATAACAGCTGGGCCTGTCCAGGATTTTCTCAACTCCCAATAGATGCGTGTTCTTCAAATGGACTTGAGCAAAGGTGACTGTGTCTAATTAACTGAAATAAACAAAAGTTGACTGCTACGTAATTATATTATAATGTGACTTGCTCTGCTTTGATGTAACTTATTAGATGGAGGCTGCACAAGTGTGAATATGTCCCCACCCCCCATAATATACTGGTCTCCTGTCACTGTCATCTGGATTCTCAGGCAGATTAGACGTCTTTGCATTCAGATAACGGTTTTGTCACTTTCATTTTGTATTCCTAAATTTGATGTATGCAATTATTTTTTTGTTGGTGTTGCTGTTTATATACAAAATGTAGGCATGTTTTATGTGGAATATCCATTGTTTGCATACACTCTGACACTAACAAAATTATAGCCTTTTATCAGTCTTCTTAAGTACAAGTAAAAAGTGTAAGTTAAAACACATAACTGTGTTCAACTCATCTCAGAAATAACATTTCCACGTTACTACTGTACTTTTCAGTGACCAGATTGATCCATTCAACCGCCAGCATCTAACACTGGACATGGTAATCCCAGCTACTGACCTCCGTCTACGCATGGAACAGTGGCCGCAGGAGAAGAAGCAACAGAAGCAGCAGCAGCACTAACAACTACTGACCACTAGACTGACCAATGCTGCCACCAAGCACTGACTGACCAGCCGTGCGGTATCGTGTTGCAAGAACCGGTCATGTAAACACCCCTACAATACCAGTTAGTTTGGCCAATTTGTCACTATGATTGTGTCGTTCGAATTACGGTTGAGTCCACTTTGACTGACCTATGCTGTGGCCAATCAGCGAACGCCACGGCCGACAGCTGGTGTAACCGTCATGACCTTTCATCAAAGCTTAATTCGGGATTGGCGCTAGTCAGTGGGTCGCACACGCAGTGTCACCCACCGATTGGAGCACAAATCGATCATGTAAGCCAGCCTTTACTTCAGACACTGATCTACCATTCGCACACACAAGGAACTAACAATATTCAGTTATTGCTATTTCCCTGGTTGATTTAACGTCATATCACACATTCGCACAATATTGATAATTTAACAGACATGGACTATGTCATTGATACATAAATTAGTCTGGAGGAAGTTCATTGTTTGAACACAGCATGAGTCATGCTCTGTATTCAGTGGTCACTTTCATCTTTTAGGTTCACTTTGTACATGTATATATGCATGTATGTATGTATGCATTTAGTTGATTTTGCACATGTGATAGGTGTGATAAAATCTTTGTGGGTTTTATTTCTGTGTACTGTTATTAGCCCAGAGAGGATTTGACATTGTTCAAAGGTTAAATGGTTGCCTGTAATTACTACCAAGGTGACACTGACCTCCAGGGATGTCCTCTGTAAATGCTGTTATCATGAAGATGTTTGTATATACCAGCATATTTATGAGGGATACCATTTTAATTGTTCTACGTGAACAATGTGGTATATCAAATGAGCAATTTTGGTTTGTTATTATCATAAAGCAAATTTTATACTCGAGAATGTTTGTTAATGGGATACATGTAAAAATCTGCATGTGCATTCATTTCTTAGAAGTCGAGCAGGATATAAACAATTGGTTCAAAACCAGAAACCTATTAGTGAAATTAAGATCAATAGTTTATATATACTTAACATATAAGTGTTGTATTGTTGTCTACATTATATATAAAGTATCGTAACACAAACAAGCAAGATCTGTGTGAGAGACAACGTCACCATGGAACGGGGCATGGAACGTTAAAACAATGAGACCAGCAGGGAAACTAAAATAACTCACATATGAGATTGACAGGTACCGTTGGAACCTTATTGGCGAATTACGGCGGAAGAACTTCGGCAAAACAACAACCGATGAGGGACACAAACTGTACATCGCGAAATCCGTCGTGGTATGTCGGCCAATCTCCAGCAGATTCATTTCCATCCGTAAGTGTACGCTCCAACGACCGACTACTGCGATGACCAAATAGAAGATTTCTACAGACAGCTTCAGAGAATCATCGGCCATGGTCCCAAGAAGGATATCTTAATTGTGCAAAGATGTTGGAAAGCAAAGGTTACAAGGAACAAGAGAACTAACAAAACATATACGGGCCGGTAACTAGTTTATACTTCCAGTATCAACAACAGCAGCAGTCGTATCACAACGGATTAACCAATCATGTTGGTGCACACAGTAGCCCATAGACCACAGAACGGTTTGGTTGTCTATACAAATTACAAGTTAACTTGTGAATAGTTATGCAATGTTTGTAAGAAAACACCCCAGTATCAACCATTCCAATTACACGACATCCTACACAACATTTATGTCATAGGAATATTTGCAATACACATATTACGATTTTGTACATCAAAATGCATCTGCTACCAGATTACAGCAGAATACCACTTTAAATATTCCTTTAGGTCCCTTTGTTATTCGAAGGTGTGAGAGTAAAGATGTTTACCTGGCCCTATGCTGTCACCAACACAAAACAACAACCTCGATTGTTTCTAAAATTATTCGTTCTGCACGATAACTAGGTTCTAAAACAATTATAAACATTCTCAGTAGACAATTTCCAACGATACTAAACATGATAACATTTCTTTGATTTGTTGATCATTTGGAAATAAATTTCAGCCATTCCGATTAGCCATCTATCGCTATTCGGCGCCATTAGCACGACTCTCACCAAAATTTCAATTGCTAGGTAACTAAAGTAAACAAGCTAATTATATACAACCTCACACGCCCTCCTATCTCTGGCATAACCCCGGGCTTTTAAGAATTAGCTTGTAATTCAAAAAAATATATAATCTACAACTAATATACATGTGACACGAACACAACACAACTATGCTGATGCTAATGTAATCACATTGTTGTTTAATACGTAACAACAACATATAAATACTACTTAGTGAGGCGATACAGCTGCAGCTCAAGTATAAAAAAATTCATTAAAAAATGTGGACATTTCTATTTCCTTTCATAGGGATAGTCGCATAATAACAATTCCTTATCATGGACTGTCTAGTCTCATTCTGTATCTAACCTGTAAACGTACTGTTACACTCGGAATGAAAAGTCATCAGTCGAACTGTCATTCTGTCAACCTACTTATTGGCTCTACTGAGAAAATCAGCGCCCATATTTTCTTTTCCTGGGATGGCCTCAAGTTTTAATTGATTCTGTTGTAACTTCAACGACCATTTGTTAGTCGGGTTGTTCTTAGGAAAGTCAATGGTTGATGGTCAGTTTGGTTAACAAATGTCCTCCAATATAGGTAGGTCGTAAACTTTCCAGAGCCCAGACAATTCCCAAACATTCTCTTTCCAATATAGCATATACCGCTTGAGTAGGGTTTAACTTCTTCCTGGTATACGCTACCGGAAATCGTTCTCCGTCATACTCTTGGAGAAGTACTGCACCGATACACTTGTCTGATGCATATATTCTAAGAACAAAACATCGATCAAAATCGGGCTGTTTTATAAATGGCGAGCAGCACAACATACTCTTTCAGAATGGCGATAGGCCCCCTAACTGTCCTGCCATGCAACAATTCGAAGGGAAAAACATCATACTCTCTTGTGAAGTTTCTCGATAGGCGAAGAGAAGAGTTTCTGAATAACGGTCCCAATCGAAGGGTCGCCCTGCACACATTCTAATAAGCATCTTCTTTGGAGTGCTATTGAACCTTTTTACTAGACGATTGGCGATTGGGTGATACGGAGTAGAATTCACCTGGTGTATATTTATTAGTCTAACTTCACTCATGATACTAGAGGCAAACTGAGGACCATTGTCACTGAGTACCTATTTTGGGAAACCAACCCTAGTAAATATGGATAGAAGTGCTTTAGTGACTACCAGGGTAGTAGTAGATGATAGGAATTGCGTCGGGGTACCGGGTATCACAGTCAACCAAGGTAAGGATCCACCGGTTTCGCCTATCAGTAAGTGGCGATAGTGGGCCTATCAAGTCAATGGTGACTTTATGAAAAGGGACATCAATCATATACATCAACTGAAATGGAGCCACCTTAACGCTTCCTCGATTTACTGCTCTCCTACATATGTCATAAGATTGGCAAAATCAGGAGATATCGCCGAAATTGCCTGGCCAATAGAAATTCCTGCAAATTCTATCGGAAGTCCTTCTTACACCTAAGTGACTTGGCAGAATAGTATCATGGCCTAGTAGAATTTGCTTTCTGAAAATTCGTGGATCTAATAGCTGTGTCCCCTCTTCGTTAGTTTTCTCTCTCTGAAATCGTCGATGCAACATACTCCCCTTCATGAAATACGGGTTCTTCATCCGGTCACTATTTGGAGTTTGTTTTGCCTTATCAAAGAAAGCTTTCAAAGTTGAGCTATTTTGAAAGTGTCTGATGTCACATTAACGGTAGCCACATTGGGATGTTTCGCTCTTGTCTCACGGCTTCAGCTCTGGTTACAACTGCTCAAGTTACTTCCTTCTCTTTGATATGATCCAGGCCTTCATCCGGCACATCTTTACGAGGACTACCCTCATCTATGTCTCTTTTAACCTTTCCCCATACTTCACGTTGGAACATTTCCGATAATCACATTACAAATATGATTTGTGATACAGGATACCAATATATCTCTGGAGAAACTATCTTACACCTAGCTGTGGGCACTGTAATAGCAGAGCGGTTTATCATTACAAAGATTCGCTTATGTGATGTGTCTCCGTAGCAAGATCACGTCTCATAACTATTCCCTGTGTCCCGTACAATACTGACTTCTGTTTCTCCAACACATCCTTGCATAATCGGCATATTAGAAGGAATGTGATCACACGCACGCACGCACGCACGCACGCACGCACGCACGCACGCACGCACGCACGCACGCACACACACACACACACACGGAGGTATCCGAATTACGGGTTGAATTGATGGTATCGGCGCGTACCTTCTCTGCTTCCATATGCAGCGCTACCATCTCAACTTCCTTCCTGCCTCTTCTCTCTCATGTTGCATCTTCCTTGTATCTTTCTCACGCTACATCTTCCTTTTTTCTTTCTCAAGCTGCATCTTCCTTTCTTCTTTAGCTGCCTCTTGTTCATCCTTCATTCTATATCTCTCGGCAGCTCTCTTTTTCTGACGCAATCGGCCTCCTCTTTACACCGTTGTTGCTCCTGCTGCTGTCTAACAAAGTCTAGTAATTATGTTTTGGTACTGGTAGAGAACAAGCAGATAGTCTATGAAATATTTGTTTTCGGAAAACAGCGTCCCTAGTGCCTAGTAACCAAAGTACTTCGCGCATGCCACGTGGTTCGTAGTAACAACACTCATGTGCGATTCCTGGTGATCTGTTTTTGGCAATAAATACGCCCTTGCCGGCAAGTGATTTAACTAATTGTCTTACAACTGCGCACGTAACGCATAGTAACCGAATTATTTTGCGTTTTAAAACGTTAGCTTACATACATAGCTGAACAGGTTTCAGAAGGTTGCCCAATCGCGTACAAGAGCAGTTAGTATGGTGGTAAACATATATGATTTATTTCAGTGACATTGTAGCACATAGCTCTGGTCTTTGTAAATTTAACTAGTGTGCTTCAGACTTTCAAACTCTCCCAGTAAAATACATACATATATACATACATGCGTACAATAGTGCGAAACCGAAACCCAGAATAGTAACAACAACAGGGAACAATAACACAGAACTGCAACACGGAACAGTAATGTGAAACAGAAACACATAACAGTATCCCAAAAGAGTAGCTCGGAACAGTAGTGCGAAGCAGAAACACACAAGAGTAACACGGAATAATGATATGGAACAGTAACACTGAACCGTATTTTCAATTAAAACTTTTCAAAACATAAAATTTTCAAAGAATGAAGTTTTCAAAACATAAACTTTTCAAAAGAAACTTTCAACACACAAACTTTCAAAGTACAAATTTCAACCCTCAAGGTAGTAGTAGCAGTGTTTGTATGCGTGAATTTTTTAACTGTTCATTTATGATTTGCATTATGTTATGTGCCATGACATTCTAAAAAAGAGGAGGTAAAGACAAGTGAAACATAATATTGTGAATTATCGTCGTATTTGCCGGTATATGACTTTTGCTGTCGCTAAAATATTGCAACTGCTCCTGTTAGCAGTACACATGATTATTGCAAATAACCTTTATCACAATATTGCTCTCAATGACATCTTGAAACTTCAATGTGTGCCAAATTCTTTGGCAAGGGTCTCCTCGTTTCTCTCACTCATTACCACTTCTTAAATCATTGCAATGGCTCTTTGTCCAATATGTCATTATTTTTAAGATCTGTACAGTTTCCTATCATGCGCTTTTATCCAAGCAACCATCATATTTACATTCACTGCTCAGTCCTGCAACCCAGACAGCTTCGATCATCTAATTCTAATCTACATTTTGTTCCTAGTGTTAAGACAAATGTCGGAACTAGAGCTTTTTTCAGTTGCTGCACCGACTCTGTGGAACTCACTCACTGTTAGTGTTAAGTATGTAGGAAATATAGCAACATTTCGCTGTAAACTAAAAACCCACCTTTTTAAACTTGCTTATCCTCCATAGCTCCACAGAGTCTGGAACTGCTTATTGATTATGAACTGCTTAATCCCTTTGTTTTGGTGCGTTGCCGAGTTTGAGTCTCCCAAGGGTTTTAGCGCAATATAATTATGTTACATATTATATTATTTTATATATCAATGTTAAATATTGCGGTTACGTGAAACGTATTTCGCGATTACTGTGTACTCGGTCACAAATCAATTGCCAGGATTCCAGCTCCATTTAAATTATAATAGTAGTAATTAGCTGATTATGTATAACTTCCGTCACGATGAAAAGTACACGTTGCGTCCAGGCGGTGATTAACATCGATTATGCAATGGTGCTAGCACTAGATACTATTGTGGGTGGGCGAACCATCAATATCTCAAAAATGTTGGGCAAATAGCCACTGCGTAACACTGAAATGACGGACGTAGTGTGGATCTTTCTACTGGCATATTCTCAATTAGAACGCATCGGCAAGGCGGCGACGTATTTGACGTATCAAGACGGCGACGTATCTGACGTATCAAGACGGCGACCGACGTATCTGACGTATCAAGACGGCGACTTATCCGACGTATCAAGACGGCGACGTATCTGAAGTATCAAGACGGCGACGTATCAACGTTGCCGTAGCCGAGCTTGAATCACGGCATACAACAAATGAACTCGTTAACGTGACTTTGCCAGAGGTGAACTTGCCAGATGTTGTATGTATATTATAATAAAAGTTTTTTAATTGTTTGTAAACCATGTGACAACTATTCTACATATTGTTTCCTGTATTTTCCTGCATAATTATATTGACTAATAATATTACTACCTATCACTGAGTGATTGGGGCTGTAATTATATGCATTATATTATCAATTATGCATTTGCCATCTATGTGACATACAGATGTCATGTAGTGTTGTTAAAATAACAAATTAATGTCATGCTGGGGTCCACATCATGTAAATGATCTCCATCTCCCTTAACCTTTTGTACAATACAGACAGCTTAAGTTCAGTCAATGTAATCTGGCTACATCTATCGCGTATATATTTATCAAATAGGTGTCATGTAGAGATATATATAATGGTACATATAGAATGCATTGTGCTAGATCCATGTCACAAATACTGTACAATTCATTCAACATAATGACACTTAACTTCATTTAATAATTTTAAAGCATCTTGTTAGATGTACTTGTAATATGTTATGCTAATGAATTAAATCCTTAATTAAGGTTAATTAGGGTAATGAAGTAAAAATTCAGTTGTACTTGTTATATATAATTTTCAGTTATTACACTTCATAATTAATTTGATATAATTTATGTCACTGCAGTTTATTGCATACAAGAAAATACCACGAGGCTAAACAATAATATAGAGAACTTTATAAGCTGCATTTTTGTTACTACAATTGTGTAATTCCATATAAATACAATTTTACCTGTAGTCTCTCTTTTTTCTGGCTTCTCAGTTTCCTCATGCGTGCAGTCTTCTCTGTTCAGTGTAACTAGACTTGCTCTGCCATGATATAGGTAATAGGCAACGGCACGCTCAAGACGAACATAAATTATAATCGGACAAATCAAATGTACGAATAATATAGAATGCTTTTTGACGGACACGGCATGTTGATAACAATCATTGAAATGAAACAAATCTCAAACGAAGGTAATTTCTCAGACACAGTGAAAAATGGAATATTTATGACAATTTGTGCTATAACGTACCTCCAACTCCGTTAACGAATCATCTCTTACAATGGAAGCCATGTTGCTTATCAGTGACAGGAGCTGACATAATACAAGCTCTGCCTCCTCGGGTCGCGACCTTCTCGGAACTTGCCAAAAGCTGTTCGGGAAGTGCACTGACCAGCGACGTCAAGTGTTGTAAGCGTCAAAGCGTCGATTTAAACATTGCGTCTTCTTTATTTCGACACGTTTGGCCGATCGGCATATATATATATATAATTTACACTAAATAACATTTTATAATTTGTTTTACGAACACCTACCGTACCTTTAACAATATGTTGATAGGCTGCAAAGAATGTAATTTCAACAGAAATATGGTGGGAAATTTTTTCTCCTGAGCAAGAGAACTGGAGATTTGATAGTCTCACAGCAATTGTGGGAGACAAGCTCCATCCTCAATTTGATTTTTCTCTTGCCTCATTTAAAAATCATTTTGAAAAAAAATCTAACCTATCTAGTATCCACTATGACATGCTAGCTCATTTGTGCAAATGTGTCATTTAGTTTTTATAATTTTATAAAGACATGAGACAACCTACTAGATATATTCAACTGGACCCATGTGGAATTCACTGGAAAAGGTCAAACATGGCTCCAACCAACTACATACTATGACAAAAACCTATTCACACTTTCAAAGTTACCCGATTTAATGTTCAAAGTCAATTCTTTCAATAATTAAAAAAATATATATACATTAAGCTGACTGTTCATGCCTTTACACAATTCGTACACTCTACAGATATGAACATCAATGGCCCTGATTCACAATTGGCTAAATTAACTGAGGAGGGAGAAAGAAAACATAAACTTGCTGGCTGACTAGATCATGTGACTTCCCAGTTAAAAATCACTGAAATTGGCTGTAGCTACAACCATCTAAAGTACAGCAGGCGGTATTATTGTGGCCTGACCCTTAAACAGCAAAACAAATTCAAATACAGACCCGGACACACTGATACACCAAGTTTGTTTGATTTAACAAGATTTGCCATCCAAGCCAAAGGCCCAGATGGCAAGTGGACAAGGAAGCCATTGGCTTATCGAGAGTCCAACAATGTTCATCTACTTATAACCCGCCCTCCTGAGATATGTGTCAACCTTGTTTTTAAACATATTCACGCTGCTAGCAGTTACACAATCTGTAGACAATTTGTTCCATTCATTTATTGTCCTCTGTGAGAATGAGTGCTTCCTGATGTCCAATCTACATTGATCCTTTACTAATTTTACCTCATGTCCTCTAGTTCTGCTATCCTTCTTGAGTGATAAGAACATATTTCTATCAATGTTTTCATACCCATTCAATATCTTAAAAACTTCAATCTGATCTCCTCTTAACATCCTTGTCTCTAGAGTTGTTAAACCACATTCTTTCAGGCGTTCTTCATAACTAAGGTCTCTAAGTTCTGGAATCATTTTAGTTGCTCTCCTTTGTATGCGTTCAAGCGTATCTATATCCTTCTTACGATATGGTCTCCATGCTTGTATACAGTATTCTAAATGAGGTCTAACTATTGCTTAATAAAGAGGTATAATTAACTTTTTTCCCTTGTATGTTATGTTTCTTCTAATCAATCCAAGAATTTGATTACCTTTTGAAGCTGCAATACCACACTGCTCTAAAACTTTCATATCAGCGCTTATTGTAACTCCCAAGTCCTTTTCTTTTACAGTAATACCCATAACAGTATCTCCCATTTTATAGTTTACATTCAAGTTCTCATGTCCTGTATGTAGGCATTTACATTTCCCAAAATTGAACAACATCTGCCATTTCTCAGACCATTTCACTAATATGTCTAGATCGTTTTGTAAATGTTGTTTATCACCATCAGTATTAACCTTTCTAAACAGTTTTGTGTCATCCGCAAATTTCAGTACGTTACTTGTTATACTGTCGTCCATGTCATTGATATAAATTAAGAATAATATAGGACCTAATACTGATCCTTGAGGTACCCCACTCAAAACCGATTTCCAATTTGAAACTTCTCCATCTACTACAACTCTTTGTCTTCTGTCAGTCAGCCATTGTTCTATCCAGTCAGTTATGCTATCCCCGATACCATGGGCTTTTAATTTAAGTAGTAATCTTTGATGTGGCACTTTGTCAAAAGCTTTCTGAAAATCTAAGTAGATAATATCTACTGGCGATCCCACGTCTATCCACTTAGTGATTTCTTCCAAAAAACATAACATATTTGTTAAGCATGACCTCGCTTTAAAGAATCCATGTTGAGATGAATTTAATAATTTATGCTTAACGAGGAAGTCCACCATATGATCTTTAATTAATCTTTCTAATAATTTACAAATCACTGACGTTAAACTCTCTGGTCTGTAATTCTCTGACTTATTTCTCGAACTCTTTTTAAATAATTGTATGATGTTTGCTTCTTTCCATTCAAACGGAACAACTCCCTCTTTTAATGACAAGTTGAATACTCTTGCAAGTGGTATACTGATTTGTTCTACTGTTTCCATTAGTAATTTTGGAGGAATCCCATCCACTCCCGGTGATTTGTTATCCTTCATTGCCTTTATTTTCTTAGCTACCAATTCTGGAGTTACAACTAACGGACCTAAATAGTCAGATTTAACCCCCTGAAATTTAGCATCAGCCACTGGTAATGAACTAATATCTTCTTTGGTAAACACTGAACTGGAGTAACCATTTAGGTCTTCCGCCATTAAAAACCCCTGTGATATTATATTACCAGCACTGTCTTCTAGAGGTCCAACCTTGTCTTGTATGTTTTGTTTACTCCTGACATATGCATAAAACCTCTTGCTGTCATTTTTTATGTTACATGCAAGTTTTTGCTCATAGCTTCTTTTAGATTGTCTGATTTCAGTTGTAGCTGCATTAAGTGCCTCTTTGTATTTTGCATAGTCTTCTTCCTTTCTGGTACGCCTATAAACCCTCCACATAGTTTGTTTTAGCATTATTTTTCTAATAGCCTCTTTTGACAAGTGTTTCTTACTACACCATTTTCCTTGTTTTTGGAAGGGAAAAAATTTATCGATGATACTCTCAATTTCATATTTTAGAATATTCCAACATTCAATTGCGGTCTTATTCATCAGCATGTTATTCCAATCTAGCTTTGCTAAGTATTTTCTCATATCTTTGTAGTTACCTTTGTGGAAGTTTCTCTTGTACGTTTTCTTATTTTCACTTTCTGATTTTACATTGATGTCAAAATGTATTTGATTATGGTCATTATTACCCAATGGTTCAAATATTTTTACATTGTCCACTAATTCTTTTTGTGATGACAAAACTATATCTAATACATTTTCTCCCGTGGTTGGTTCTAGTACGTGCTGAGTAAGAAAGCTATCCTGGATTAAAAATAGAAATTGTTGGTCCTCAATCCCTGTGCTCTCTAGAGAATTCCATTGTATGTGTCCATGGTTAAAATCTCCCATTATGATACATTCCCCTTTACTAACTTCCTTTATAGCGTTTTTATTTTTGTGTTGTCCTCTTCGTTTATGTTTGGACTTCAGTAAACTAATCCAATAGTTAATTTTGAATTTCCTGAAACAATTTTGCACCAAACAGCTTCATCGCAATCTGCTTCCCTTTCTAGTTTTATTTCATAAGCCTGAATAGATTCTTTAACATATAAAATAACTCCCCCGCCCCTTCTTCCTATTCGATCTTTCCTAAACATTACATATCCTGTCAGTCCTAATTCAGCATTTGTTATATCTATGTTGGCCCATGATTTAGTTATACCAATTATGTGAGGGTCAACATCTTCTACCATAATGTTTAATTCGTTTTTCTTATTTACTATGCTCCTTGCATTTAAACATACGCATCTATAACCTTTTTCAGAGATGTTTTTCGGATGATTTGATATTGGTTTATCTGTGCTAGTGGCCTCTTGTTCTGATTGAGACACCTCTAGGTAACCCCCCTGCACTTCTAGTTTAAAGAATGTTTACTTCCAATAATATTTGTCATTGTACCCAATCACTATATACTGCTGCTGAAAGTTTGTCCGCGAATACTGCCGCCCCCTTTCCACTTAAATGAAGCCCATCCTTCATGTACACATCAGCCCTCCCAACAAAACTTCCCCATAAATCCACCTTCCTCTTCCCTACATAGCTTCTGGACCAACATGTTAATTGCCATCCCCCGACAATTTCGATATTTGTGACCCCTCCTGCCCATTACAGGTAAAATCCCTGACAGTATTACCTGCTCAACACGCATCTGTTTTAGTGGTCTGACCAACTGCCTATATTTCCTAACTATAGCAGTTGTACCCTCCCTCTCTACGTTATTTGTCCCTACGTGTACTAAAACAGATCCACCCTTACCCGAGCCTACGATGTTTTTTACCCTCTCAGTTATCGCCTCTATTTTGGCTCCAAGCAAACAGACCACCACATCATCTCCCTTGTTTAAGACTCTGTCGGTCTTCCTAACTATCGAATCCCCCACAAACACCCTCGCTCTTTTCCTCACCCCCTCTACCACTGCTGCAGAATAACTCTTCCGTTCGATCCCCTCCATCACATTCTGTCCTGACCCCTTCCCTCCTGTCTCCTTCGCTCCTGTCTCCCCCACTTCCCACTCCTTTGCTCTTGTCTCTCCCACTCCCCTCTCCTTCATTCCGGTTGTTTTCCCTCCCGTCTCTCCCACTCCCTTATCCTTCCCTCCTGTCTCCCCTACTCCCCTCTCCTTCACTCCGGTTGTCTTCCCTCCCGTTCCTTTCCTTCCCGTCTCCTTACGTCCTGTGTCTCCCTACGACCTGTCACCTTCCCTCCTCTCAGCTTCCTCCCAGGCTGCGGTGAGCTCTCCCTAGCATCTCTTGTTTCTTTCCCCACTTTATCATCTACTGTTCCCCCACTGGAACTACTGGCACAACCCCCCCCGTTCCCTTCCCACCATTGCCACAACGAGCAGCTTCAGCTCTTCCAACTCCACCTCTAGTTCCTTCATCTTCGTACATCCCCTACACTCAAAACTAAAACTATCTGCCTGGACCTCAGCCCAGGACTTCTCGCACCCAGACTTGACGAAGTCCACCCAGTTACAGCAACTGCCACAAATTAAGTGCCTTGTGGCCTTTAACTGCCGTTTGCACGGCGTCATCATACAATTTAGTTTTAATTAGTTTGCTACGTTAGCCTAGAATAAGGCTGTTTTTGTGATCAAAAGAACACTTTAGGCTAATATACTTGCTGTGTCTTCTATTAACCTCGCATGAGAAAAAAAAACCTGCCACCTAGCGAATACGGAGAACACTGTGTAACAAAACAACGAAGTCAGTGTGCACTAATTTACGCTAAAATCCTGCTGTTAATTCCTTTTTACCGAAAACGTTTACTACCACTATGTCAGATATTACCTTATGTTTGTAATTTAAGTAAATAAATCACTTTATCTTATATATATATTAGCCAATGTAAACTATAGCTCGATGCACGGGTTGAATGACTTGTAAACAAACTCCCTTTTATCACTCGTTGAGTTTGAATCCGGGAAAAAATACCTCTGTTAAAAAAAAACCGGTTTCTTAATATATGTCTACAAGAAGTTGGTGAACAATATATGTATAATACTAATAATTATTCTAACCAATATTCCAATGTTACTGACTATTCACTATGCTATCTCAATTTTCTAATGGTAAACAACCCTATTAACGCTCGCTGAATTTGCCGAGAGAATCCAAAACTAACTTACTCTAAAACACTCCCTCTGATTAATAATTAACAAAACCTGTTTCCTAATATATGTCTACAATACGTTTGTGTATAATATATTTGCGATAGTAATACTTATTCTATTTGATATACCGCGTTTTTCTGTAAATGATCTACACCAAATTCAAGTCGCTGCACCAAGTCCAAGTAGCCGGAAGACGTTCTTGACTGTCTGCATGAAGAAGTCGTACGCATGTAGGAATGGTGCAAGCAGGTTTTTGAGGTGAACAACAGTGCAGCAAGTTCCTCCATCTGAACCTTCTTGATCTCTGCTGGGCTGCTTTCTTCGTGCTTGCCTACAACCACAAGAAGCAAGGAGACATTGATGCTTGCCAACAGCTCATAGCAAGAAGACATTGGTGCTTGTCGACAGCACATACCAAGGAGACATTGGTGCTTGCCAACAGCACATAGCAGGGAGATGTTGGTGCTTGGCTACAGCACATAGCAAGGAGACATTGGTGCTTGTCGACAACACATTGCAAGGAGACATTAATGCTTGCTGACAGCACATACCAAGGAGACATTGGTGCTTGCCAACAGCACAGAGCAAGGAGAAGTAGGTGCTTGCCTACAGCACATACCAAGGAGACATTGGTACTTGCCTACAGAACATAGTAAGGAGACATTGGCACTTGCCTACAGCACATACCAAGGAGACATTGGTACTTGCCTACAGCACATAGCAAAGAGACATTGGTACTTGCCTATAACACATAGCAAGGAGACATTGGTACTTGCCAACAGCACATATCTAGGAGACATTGGTACTTGCCTACAGACACATAACATATATTGTAATAAAAAAAATTCAAACTTTTGTAGCGTCATATACACCAAGTATTTTATGACGCTTTACATTACATTATTTCTCAAAGTAGAGATATATCTAAAAGATGTATATTTATAAATAAAACAGTAAATGTAGGGCATAAAAAATATACAATTTTATTAAATGTTCAGCGGGGAACATATAAAACATGATAAAACACTATAAAAACAACAGTACAAGATATAGTTAAAAAGGCCCTTTCAACTTTCAAAGCAGTTCTGCATTATTCTTGTTTATACAAAATAGCATGGAAACATTCAATGGTGCATCAACACTTGTATAGAATAAGAGATCAGCAGGAAGGTGAAGACATCAACACTTGTATACAACAAGAGATCAGGAGGAAGGTGAAGACATCAACACTTGTATACAATAAGAGATCAGCAGGAAGGTGAAGACATCAACACTTGTATACAACAAGAGATCAGGTGGAAGGTGAAGACATCAACACTTGTATACAACAAGAGATCAGGAGGGAGGTGAAGACACCAACACTTGTATACAACAAGGGATCAGCAGGAAGGTGAAGACATCAACACTTGTATACAACAAGAGATCAGGAGGAAGGTGAAGACATCAACACTTGTATACAACAAGAGATCAGGAGGAAGGTGAAGACATGAACACTTGTATACAACAAGAGATCAGGAGGAAGGTGAAGACATCAACACTTGTATACAACAAGATATCAGGAGGAAGGTGAAGACATCAACACTTGTATACAACAAGAGATCAGGAGGAAGGTGAAGACATCAACACTTGTATACAACAAGGGATCAGCAGGAAGGTGAAGACACCAACACTTCTATACAACAAGAGATCAGGAGGTGAAGACATGAACACTTGTATACAACAAGAGATCAGGAGGTGAAGACATGAACACTTGTATACAACAAGAGATCAGCAGGAAGGTGAAGACATCAACACTTCTATACAACAAGAGATCAGGAGGTGAAGACATGAACACTTGTATACAACAAGAGATCAGGAGGAAGGTGAAGACATCAACACTTCTATACAACAAGAGATCAGGAGGAAGGTGAAGACATGAACACTTGTATACAACAAGAGATCAGGAGGAAGGTGAAGACATCAACACTTGTATACAACAAGAGATCAGGAGGAAGGTGAAGACATCAACACTTGTATACAACAAGAGATCAGGAGGAAGGTGAAGACATCAACACTTGTATACAACAAGAGATCAGGAGGAAGGTGAAGACATCAACACTTGTATACAACAAGAGATCAGGAGGAAGGTGAAGACATCAACACTTGTATACAACAAGAGATCAGGAGGAAGGTGAAGACATCAACACTTGTATACAACAAGAGATCAGGAGGAAGGTGAAGACATCAACACTTGTATACAACAAGAGATCAGAAGGGAGGTGAAGACATCAACACTTGTATACAACAAGAGATCAGGAGGAAGGTGAAATAGAGACACTCACAGATATTTACAGCAACACAACTAGGAAAAGATTGTTTTCACAAAACCTGGATGTAGATAATGTATACTTACTAGGTCAACTCCTGTGAATCTTTTGGCAACATCATCTCCCACTGACTACCTATTCCACTTTGTTCGTGATAGACTGCTTGACCCTTTTCACATGTTCCCAAATATCGATCAATTCCTTTTTGATAGCAAACCAATATGGGTGGTTATCTGCAATGCCATATCGTTTATGAAAACATGCAAATGTCTAAATATATATATTTGTGTATAGTTTCATGGTTAGGCATCAAAAACTTAATTCGGCCTTTTAATCAAATAAGTTGCTTATTTCCTTGTAATTCTGCATTGCAGTTAATTTCACTGGTCATCAATAAGGCAAACTGTAACGATTTAAAAATATGTATGTGCTACATGCAGTATTTGTAGCAACATTTCATGCAGGAAACCTTTTAAATAATTTGGAGGGGGGGGAGCAATATTTACACATCACATGCAGCATAAATCTGGCTCAAACATATACCACATTTTGCAGATACCTGTAAGTGGAAAATTTCATTTCTTGTTTATGTGGCATACAAGATATTTTTTAATATGAAATAAGACAACGTGCTGCTTTAATGTTTTAGGTTTGCAGTACTGTAGATAGAAAGGTAACAGTAATAACAGCTAATCGATCGCCTTTCGCCAATGGCGAAAACGTACGAATAACAATAATGGGAGTTAACGGATTTGACGAATTGACAAGGGAAACAATATTTAGCACATTTCTTTTGAGTTATAAAAATGTTTTCTTCGTAATACGGGTGCAGCCACATTGAATGTTTATAGAGCCAAGTTGGCATTTGTAACATAGATGCCTACTGGACGACTCGTTTTTAATAATGTCAGTATCTTGTCCTCATTGGGGAAGGCTTGATGATTGTAACCAGTTCAAAAATGTGTTAAGGATATTACGCCAATTAACTTTGTACCGTTAATACTGAGGTGGACAATCTGATTGGCAATACAGTGTGTCAAGACATTCTGATTAATGTGATATTTGACTGTGAAAATGAACTTTGAAAAGCTTCGATTTGGAGTGATTCGAGAACGGCACCAATTTTAGCAAAGTGGCAGCGCAGTGGCCAGTGGGCACATAACACATTTTAGTGTTATTGTTTTAGCCATACCTCGAATCATACCTTGAACGGGTTTTGGACAGGGAGCCTACTGGCTCATATATAGCCCCTTAATCAGTGGTCCTGACAGTAATTTTTCTATTTTGCTTTGAAATTGTTTACTGTTAGTGCATTGATACAGTCGTTTGGTAGGCTTGGTTACTCACTGTGAAAAGAACTTGTGGCGTGCATCTAGTCGGCTGTGGTGTCATGCTATATCTGCAGGAGCAGGTAATTGAGTTAAGGCATATCATTTTGATGATGACAGGGCAGGGTGAGAAAGAAGAGAGCAGAGGTGGTGAGAATGATGAGAGCAGAGGTGGTGAGACCGAGGAGAGCAGAGGTGGTGAGAGCAAGGAGAGCAGTGGCAATGTGAAATGCTAAAGTAGGTGACGAAGAGACAACCGGCACAACCGGGAGATTCGGATTAGGAGAACGAAATGAATGAGGAGATCAGCTTGTGGAATTCTGCAACCTGAATGGCTTTGTGATCATGAACACGTTTTTCAAGTTACATGCAAGGAGGCTGTATACTTGGAGATCGCCGGATAAAGTCACCAGGAATCAAATTGATTACATAATGTGTACAACGAGATGGAGAAGTTCGGTAAGGAGGGTAACAACTCTGCCTGGAGACGACTGCGGAACCGACCATAACTTGCTCATAGCAGACGTCAAGATCAAACTCAAACGGATCAAAAGGACAAAACAACCGACGAAATATGATGTGGAAAACATCGGAGATGAGTATACTGTGGAAGTAAAGCACAGGTTCAGTGGACTCCAACTGGTGGACAGAGAACCTGACGAACTATGGAATGACATTAAAGAAATAGTAAGACACAGCAGACAAAAAGGTGCCAAAAGCCAAGAGGAAGAAAGTCACAAAATGGCTATCCGATGAAGCAATGAAAATCGCAGATGAACGAAGAAAAGCGAGAAATAAAGGAGACGATGAAAAATATAGAATATTGAATGCGGCTTTCCAGAGGAGAGCAAGGAAGGACAAAGAAATGAGCATACAAGAGAAATGCAGACAAATAGAAGAAAGTAACAGGATGGGGAGAACAAGAGATCTCTTCAAGGAAATTAGACACATCACAGGGTCCCTCAATGCAAGATGTGGAGCCATAAAATCGAGCCCTGGAAAGGTAGTCACAGAAGACAAAGAGGTAAAAGAAAGATGGCAGCAGTATACGGAAGGACTATACAGAAGAGATCCTAACGTAAATGACACCTTCATCGAGACTGTATATGAGGACGAACCAGAAGTGTTGGAAATAGGAAAGCAGCTGGAACTGATGACATCCCGATAGAACTACTAAAAGCAGGAGGAGAGGAAGCGGTAAAAGTCTTGACCAACATGTGCAACTGTGTATGGAAGAAGGAATGGCCATCAGATTGGAAAAAATCAGTGTTTGTCCTGATCTACAAGAAAGGAGACAAGAAGGAATGTGAAAATTATCGCACAATTGCCTTGATCTCGCACGCAAGCAAGGTACTCTTGCGAGTACTACAGAAAAGGTTGGAGGTGTTCCTGATACCAGAACTTCCGATTGAGCAAGCTGGTTTCAGAAGAGGAAGAGGAACGAGGGACCACATTGCAAATCTGAGATGGATGATGGAAAGAGCCAGAGAACATCAGCGAGACCTGTATATGTGCTTCATAGACTACAAGAAGGCTTTCGACTGTGTAGACCATGAGAGAATGTGGATCATCCTGAAGGATATGGGGGTACCTATACATTTAGTAGTGCTACTGAGAAACCTGTATGCAAACCAGAAAGCGACAGTCAGAACAGAGTTCGGAGAGACGGAACAGTTCGATATCGGGAAAGGTGTGAGACAGGGCTGCATCCTGTCTCCTTTGCTATTCAACATATACGCAGAGAATATAATGAGAGATGCCTTGGACAAATGGGAGGGCGGGGTCTGCATAGGAGGAAGGGTGATAACGAATCTGAGATATGCAGACGACACAACTCTAATCGCAGGAACAAAGGAGGAACTGACAGAAATCACGGAAAGAGTAAGGAAAACAAGCGAGAAAGCAGGCCTATATCTGAATGTTTTAAAGACGAAGGTCATGACTACTGGAGATATTGGAGAGGTGTCAGTGGACGGAAAAACCGTGGAGGTGGTAACGAACTTTGTATTTCTAGGAGCATTGATCAGCAAAGATGGACGATGCGACAAAGAGATACGCAGAAGAATTGCAATGGGCAAAGCCACAATGGGAGGACTAACAACAGTATGGAAAGACAGAGGGATTACGTTTCAGACTAAAGTGAAACTGGTGAAGGCCTTGGTATTCCCAATTGTATTGTATGGAGCGGAGACTTGGACGATGAGAAAAACCGAGAGGAAGAAAATTGACGCATTTGAGCTGTGATGCTGGAGACGAGTGATGAGAGTGTCATGGATGGAGAGAAAAACAAACGTATGGGTGCTCGAAAACGTCAAACCAAAATGGACACTGGAATCAAGGGTGATAAAGGCGGCATTAAGCTATTTTGGACATGTGGTGAGAAAAGAACGTGGAATGGAGAATGATGTGATGCTTGGGGGAATGAGAGGGAAAAGAAGGCGAGGGAGACCAAGAACAAAATGGCTAGACACTATCAAAGACGTAAAGGGACCCTCTATTAACATTATGAGACGGGACGCCAGAGAGCGAGTGGAATGGAGAGGAGCTACCGCGGCTGTCGCCAGGGGTCGGACACAACTCGACGGCACAAGGTGACAAGGTGAACATAGGACAAGAGGAAGATGTAAAATTACAAAAGGCGATAAGGGAGGTGAGCAATGGGGAATGTGGTATAATGGGTGATTTTAACCATGGCCATATACAATGGGAATCATTAGAGAGTGCTGGAGGTGACGACCATCAGTTTCTACTTCTAACACAGGATTGTTTCCTTACTCAACATGTCTTGGAACCAACCAGAGGTGGGAATGTGTTAGATTTAATTTTGTCTTCTCAAAATGAATTAGTTGACAATGTTGAAGTATACGAACCTTTGGGCTCAAGTCACCATAACCAAATCTATTTTAATATAAAAGTAAAAACAGGGAATACATATAAAAAACAATGGAGGAGGAACTTCAACAAAGGCAAATATAAAGTGATGAGAACATATCTAGCAAATATAGATTGGAATAATTTGCTGAAGAACAAGACAGCAACAGAATACTGGACTTGTTTAAAATATGAGATTGAGGGCATTATTGAGAATTTTTTTCCATTAAGAAAACATGGGTAAAGGTCCAGGAAAAAACACCTGTTAAAAGAGGCTATTACAAAAATTGCTCACAAACAGATGCTGTGGAGGGTCTATAAACACACTGGAAATGTAGAAGACTGACTACACAAACTACAAAGAGGCACTTAACCTAGCTACAACTGAAATTATAAAATCTAAAAGAACCTTTGAACAAAAATTGGCAGGTAATATAAAAAATGACAGCAAGAGTTTCTATGCTTATGTAAGGAGTAAAGAGAAAGTTCGAGATAAGGTCGGACCACTGGAAAACAACAGTGAAAACATAATTTCACACGGGTTCCAAATGGCAGAGGTCCTGAAAGAGTATTTTACTTCAGTTTTTACCACAGAAAATATCAGCTCACTTCCAGTTCCATTAACTAAATTTGAGTGCAATTAATCAGAACATATAGGGCAGTTATTTGTAATTCCTGAAATGATAGCAAAGAAAATTAAGAAGATGAAAGATAATAAATCACCTGGAGTAGATGGGATACCACCAAAACTGCTTAAGGAAATTGTTCATCAAATTAGTACACCACTTGCAAAATTGTTTAACTTGTCACTAGAAGAAGGAATAGTTCCTACAGAATGGAAAGAAGCAAACATTATGTCGCTATTTAAGAAGGGATCAAGGAAGAAGCCAGAAAATTACAGACCAGTGAGTTTAACATCAGTTGTATGTACATTACTCGAAACATTAATTAGAGATCACATGGTGGAATTCCTTGTAAAACATCAATTAATAAATACATCTCAACATCGATTCCTAAAAGCAAGGTCATGTTTAACAATCTCTTATGTTTTTTTGAAGAAATTACAAAGTGGGTAGATGACGGGTCTCCAGTGGATGTTGTCTACTTAGATTTTCAGAGAGGTTTTGATAAAGTGCCACATCAAAGATTGTTACTTAAACTAAAACCCCATGGCATAGGTACTGATGTAATCAACTGGATAGAAAAGTGGCTTACACACAAAAGACAGAGAGTAATAGTAGATGGTGAGATTTCAAACTGGAAATCTGTTTTGAGTAAGGTACCACAGGGATCAGTATTAGGCCCTATATTGTTTATATATATATATATAAATGATTTGGAGGATGACATATCTAGCAAAGTACTCAAATTTGCAGATGACACAAAAGTATTCAGAAAGGTTACTAATGATACAGATAAACAAAGTTTACAGGATGATCTATTTAAAAGGTCTGAAAAATGGCCAATGTTGTTAAATTTTGGGAAGCGTAAATGCATACACATAGGACATGAAACATGGACAAAGAATATAAAATGGAGGATGATGTACTAAGTAGAACAACACAAGAAAAGGACTTAGGAGTAACATTTAGTGATATGAAAATTTCAGAGAAATGTTGGATTGCTGATTTGAAAGGAAATCAAATTCTAGGGTTAATTAGGAGATCTATCACGTATAAGGAGAAACAGCTAATTGTACCCCTGTACAAAGCAATAGTTAGAACACATTTAGAATATTGTATTCAAGCATGGAGACCGTATCGTAAAAGGATACAGACAAGCTAGAAAGAATACAATGAAGAGCAACTAAAATGTTTCTAGGATTGAGAGACCTTAGTTATGAAAGCCGCTTATTCAAATGTGGTTTGACAACACTACAGACCAGAAGACTAAGAGGAGACCAAATAAATGTGTTTAAAATAGTGAATGGTTATGAGGATGTTGATAGGATTATGTTCTTCAAACTTAAAGAAGGCAGTAGAACCAGAGGACACAAAGTAGCATTAGATAAGGAGCAGTGTAGGTTGGACATGAGAAAGTACTATTTCTCACAGATGGTGATAAACGGATGGAACAAACTGCCAAATGATTGTGTTAATGCTAGTAGTGTATGTTTAAAAATAGAGTTGACAGATATCTGATAAGGGCAGGCTACACATAGATAAGAACATTGTTGGACTCTCAATAAGCCAATGGCTTCCTTGTCCACTTGCCATCTGGAACTTGTTTGGGATGGCAATCTTGTTAAATCTTGTGAAACACTTAATATATTGGGCGAATAAAGCCATTATTGTTAACGGGAGACTCGGGTCGGATTTGACGGATTTTTGACAATAAAATGAATTTTGAGTTGTTGCTATTTCCGTGTATAAATATTATTCAACTTGCCATTCATATAAGTTGCACTGTCGAAATAAACACGTTTCTGTCATAAAACGGATTTTTTGTATGATGCCTATCGTTGCTAAGTCTTTGTTTATGTCAAATGAACCGAGACTAATGGGACATTAGATGATTTTCTGCGAGCCATTGCATGCCGGAAAACGCTGCCATTCCAACATGGCGCATATCACGGGAAAGCCCCATTTTCGCTCTGTATGATGGTACAGTTTTAAAATATGCCCGGAGATATCCGAGTAATTCCGACTATAAATGACCGCCTCTGAACCATCTCAGTGACAAAGGAATGGGGAATGCCATGACGATTCGCCGGACATCACCACGTGATGTCGGATTCCCTCAAATCAAGCGCTCTAATTGGTTGTAATACTAATTTCCATCCTCTGACGTCAGCTTGAAATACCAGCTACGTTCGATTCGATCGACTTTTTTTATCCCATGAGTTTCGTTCATTTATATTGCTTTGTAAAACGACATTATGCCGTTTGGTCGAAAGCGAGTGGACAGTTACGGTACTGGGAGGCAGCGAAAGTTTGCATCGTTGCAGTTAATGCGCGATGCGAAGGCATCGAGGGTTGAATTCGCCAATGAACCTGCGGCGACAACTTCGTCTTCTTCGACCATCACCGTCCATGGTGCCAGCGAGAATGGCACGCAGTGTAAGTTTAATTCTGATATTTCATATGTTCACTTGTGTTTTATCCAAACATCGCCTTTGTGGCATAACTATTACTGTATAAACGATTTGACGCTGATCTAGTTCATGCTGTTGATGTTCGTGGTTGTGTTGACATTCAGGCCCAGGGCCAGGGGCCATCCAGGCACATCAGAAGCAGAGTTGTAACTATGCCTATGGTTTATTATATTACTACAATTTGCCCTGGTAATTATCATAGCCTATATACACACACGCGCGCGTGTGTATAATATAGCAATGCCAATAAAATAAATTGCATTCAATGCCATACCCCCTGCATACGTAGTAAGGGGGGGTGGCTTTTGTTGTTGAACATGTCTTGGATACTTTTTGTTCATGAAATACATTTATATTGTGTATTTTTTCCAGGCATTAAGGCGGTCATCAACAGTACCAGCTGATCCGTCTCGGAGACTGTCTGCCACTGAACGGAAGTTTGCTTATGCAGATCTTCTGGAGGAGATAGGTGTCCCGCGATTCCTGGTTGAGGATGAGACAGAACTTGTACGCTGTGCCGTGTTGCCATCACTTGTTGCGAACCTGCTATGCACGTTGTGTAGGAAGCATACACTCTCCACCCCAGCTGTCGACCGCACCGCACCCTCGGCATGGCGTGTGGCCTCGAGACTTTCTGCACCAGTTGCGACAAGGTCATCAATGCAACTCTGTCATCAGACTGTATCGATGGGACTCAGGCGACGAATGTCCCATTTGTCGTGGTGAGATCAGCTGTGTCGGCAACGATGGACATGGGTGTCGGGTACTCGGGACCTGTGTTAAATTTATTTTACAATGCCAATGACTCTTAACTTTGCCTTTTGATAGATTATACATTCAGTAATATGTATGCAAAGTTTCAATCATCTAGGTTGCTTGTCAGATGTTGAAATGTATGTCCCAATGTACATAAACTTTGAACACGATTTTCTCAAAAACATGTTTTCCTTCACACCTACTGCCTCCCGTGTCACTTATCTCTGTTATTGTTTGACAGAATTACTTGAAACTTTCTACAGTGTTTCTTGACAGTATGCTCTTGAAAACTATGTAGTAACTTTTTAGAAAACATTATTTATATTTTATATAATGAACCATCAATGTAAAATTTCATGATGAAAAAATACATTCAGATGTAAAAAAATCATGAAAACAAATGTTTTTTGAAAACTTGGAATGTCAACTGACTGTTTTCATTGGGGTTATGTGGAGTAACTACACACCAAATTTGAGTCCTCTAAATCCAATGGTTACTGATATAAGTCACACGCAACATTCAATCCAAGATGGCGGCATACCGTGGGAAAATATGTATGAAACTTTCGGAAAAAAATTCACAGCATTACTCTTACCTGGACTTGCAATCTATGCAAGTTTCAGCTCTGTAGGTTCAGCGATAATGAAATAAGAAAATAAAATGCGTTTAGACCCAAGCAACGCCTTAAGTTGAAATGTTATGATATTAATTGTTAGTAAAGTAAGGATGAAATAATCCTTGTAATGAATCTAGTTGTATAATTTATTCGGTAAGTTCAGCTGAGCTGAATAAGACTACAACAACTGTCATGTTAGATCAATGCCAACATGTTATTTGATTGAGGTCCACTCAAAGTAGCAGTAGGATCTTCCAGCATAAAACAAACTGGTTACCTTCAGAATGTTGTTTGTCTTCTCAATCTTGAGGTACAGCTTCGTGTGGACAACACTCAATATGTTGGCTTCTTTCAGAAGATTCACATTGTCTTTTTTTACTGAAAATTAACAAAATACACATGTGCATGTTGCCGAAATATATATAATAAGATTTAAGCAAATTTCTATCCAAAGCAACAGACAAACTGCGGATGGATAAGGAATCACTAAACAGTTTTATCAATGTGTGGACAGTCTTGACAGATATCTGTCAAATTTGTTTCTAAAAATACTACTGATACTGTTGGAACTTCCACAATCAGAAGATCATTTGTTTAATTAATTTATTGTCATCTATGATATCCAAAGGGATCATTGAGATATTAACAAGTGTCTACTGGAGTGAAATGATTAATAAATTAAGTTTGCTGTAAAATCACTCACTGAAGTCCTGTTCAAAAATGTTGAAGCTGGCCGTCCACTCACCGAGGCCAATGATCAGTTCCAGGTTACAGGTGTTATATCTGACGTAGGCAGTCAACGTGTGTTGGTAGATGAACAATTTAAGGTCAACACAACAACTGATGCTGGTGCAAGCTTTGTCAAAGCGACTCAGGATTTTCTTGCCAACTCGACTCCCAATGTAAAAACATTCTGTCAATGTTAAGTACATGTTACTGCCTTGTAAGACTTTCTAAAGAACTGAACTGATGTATGAACCCCTATACTAAACACTTCAGTTAAGCTCTGATAACACAAGGTAACATCAGTATAATGTATTCCACATAACTGTGTTGGGAGCAATAATAAAAATATATTAAACTACATGAAAGTAACAATAGTGACAAATATTTCATCATATGTGACCTGTATGAGATATGATGGAATATTTGTCACTATTGTTACTTTCATGTGACCTGTATGAGATATGGCAATACCATTCTACTTACGTGGGTCAGACTTGAGATAACAATCAATGAGGGATTGATGGGCCCCCGGACTCTCTTCTCCATCCAGTTTATTTCTCCTTTCTTCAGTCTTCCTGATACCTCTCCACACAGCCTGTCGCTAGTTGTTGCAGTCTGCTGTAGCAGATTCCCAGGACTCAATGCTGATCTGAACAGATTCAAGATTTCGTTTGCAAGCATTTCTGAACTGGAGCATCTATGCCATTCCTCCCAATAAGAATGGTCCGAACACTCCTGGTCAGATCATGTATATCAAAATGCTACTTCATGTGGAAACATTAGACATGATGACAGCAGCTATGCTGGTCATAAATTAGCTGTTTGCACCAGAAATCAATATTTCATGAAATTATTCATAAGAATACTATCCTGAAGTACTAAGCCAGCACAGTAATATTATATAAATAATAAGCCACCACTGAAAATAAACATTGTCCAACCTCAATTTCTTCCACAGTTTCAAGATGCTTGTCTTGAACTTTGACAAGCCGACCTTATGAGCAATTTGTTCAGCCTGATGGAGTTAATTTTGAAGTTGAAAACATCTTTCAACTTTGAGAGACCAGAAAGGCCTAAACTCTTGGCAGTCTAAAAATAAAAATTATAAAAGATAAATACAATTTATATGAATCGTTTCTGGTTGCATCAACATATCTTAGTCAATGGTAAGTACAAGGAGTATTTTGAGTTTATTGGCTGCTACTATTAATACATATTCTGACCAATTAATCAGCATGAAGTTTCAATGCTAAAACATTTGTGTTTAACATTGTATAATGGAGGACTACGAAGTTGTTTGATAAATGGTAAAACTAAAGGATAGCATTACTCATAACAACCATGAGAAATAGAGACTGTACATATTAGAGTATCAGGATATCATCCCCACTGCATGTAAAGGTGAATATCTAAACAACCAGTATTGCTGTTTGAATGACATTTTCTGCTGATTAGTGGAATAATTTGCTTGGCAAACACTAACCACATAATTGAGTTTACATCTTTCAGATATGAATCTGATTATGTAAGATATATTGTCTGAACTCACTCTCCAGACAATACGAAGTCGATCATCCTACTTGGGCCTGTCTCTATCATAGCCATGTGAATGTGAGGATCAGAGCAACAGTCTGGCTTACGAACCACATCAATCACTGCTCCAGTTGCCACCTATGAGCAAAGTCATCATACATTTCTACAGCAGCAAGGAAAGGAACATAACATGTGGGAAAAGTTCAACAAGAATTATTAAATTAAATAGCATTTTTCCTCAGCTTTTTATTTAAATATTAATTTCTTAAATGAAGTATTTTATCACTGATACATATTGACACTATGTCAAGATAATTACAAAATGTGAGATAAAAATAGGTTCTGAAACACCTCAAATGTTACACAAGTTTGGTCAAAACATGGTACACCAAACATTGCAATACAGGCGATGGATTGATAACTAGAATAAAATATACAATACACACTTTAGTTGATTAGTTGTATCCAACTTGCCTGTTTTTTCTACCACATTCAGTACACATTTTAGATTGATTAGTTGTAAGGGTCATCCATGGGAAGTATCCAACAACATTCCATACACATTTTAGTTGATTAGTTGTAAGGGTAACCTATGGGAAGTATCCAACTTATCTGTTTGTCTACTATATTCAGTACACATTTTAGGTGATTAGTTGTAAGGGTCATCCATGAGAATTATCCAACTTGCCTGTTTTTCTACCATGTTCAGCTCAACATTGTTAATGATAACACCCACATTCTTCATGTTGCTCACAGAAATTGTGACTTGTTGAGATCCAGCCACACTCAGATGTCTGCCATCAGGAGCAATCTACAATATACAACATAGTCAACGTAGCCTACTACATGACATATCTTGCCATCAAATTCTAAGCTTCTGGAAGCTTACCAGCTCATGGCTTGAGGCAATATTATCACATGACAAAACGAGGTAATTAAGGACGAATGAACATATTATATTTAGTGGTAGATCTTTATTTTCTAGTAGAATTCGAGTCTTGCCATATACATAACTCGTAAATATGTCATAATATGTAAACATCAGTGCTCTATGTGTACACCTCTGCCAAGCTGCAGTGAAAACGCTTATCAATACTTACATGACATCTTGAGTTCACGTGGAGATGCTGGGTAAGTGTAATGTGGACAGCAATAATCATAAAAGCTGGAAATTACATGTTTCTGTTAGATTCCTGTACTTTTCCATAGAAAAACATTTGAATAAATATAAGGCAACTGTTTAATTTAAATGGAATTGTTTCTGTCAAGATGGCCTAGTGACACCTACATATAAAACATTACTGACTTTTTATGGGGACTAATAACATCTTAGCACACTACATGTCCACAAGACATTTCTACATGTGACGATTACATAACTGTTGATAGTCCTGTCACACTGTAGTGGGGCTTTGATAATGTGTAATGAACAAGAAATATATTTACCTCCTGTCCAACAGTGACTTCCAGCATGATTACTTTGTGGCTGCAATGACCATTTTCCGTCTATTGCCGTATTGTATCTATTGCATGTGAACATAAACATAATATGTCTTATACCATGATGTATCGATAGGTATTATCTCAATGGATAGTTAACCGATTGTACACTGATTAATGTGAGCCTGGTTTACAGTGGGTGAAAAAATTTACAATAGGGAACCCGAAGGTGCCAGTGCTTTGCTCGTCTATGGCTTATAAACAATGTCAACGACACACAAGACACAAGGACACAGGTTAGACAGGTCTGCATTGTTCAGGCATTAGTAAGGGGAGGGATTAACAATATGTTGTTAGGCTGCAAAGAATGTTATTTCAACAGAAATATGGTGGGAGATTTGTTCTCCTGAGCAGGAGAACTGGAGATTTGATAGAGTCTTATAGCAATTGTGGGAGACAAGCTCCATCCTCAATTTGATTTTTCTCTTGCTTCATTTCAAAATCATTTTGGAAAAAAATCTAACCTATCTAGTATCCACTATGACATGCTAGCTATTTTGTGCAAATGTGTCATTTAGTTTTTATAAAGACATCGGACAACCTACTAGATTATATTCAACGTGGAAAAGGTCAAACGTGGCTCCAACTCTACATACTACGACATAAAGCTATTCACAACAGATTTAATGTTCAAAGTCAATTCTTTTCAATAATTTTTAAAAATATATATATATATATATATATATTAAGCTGACTGTACATACCTTTAAACAATTCATACACTCTACAGATATGAACACCAATGGCCCTGATTCACAATGGGCTAAATTAATTGAGGAGGGAGAAAAAAACAGAAACTTGCTGGCTAACTAGATCAAGTGACTTCCCAGTTAAAAATCACAGAAATTGGCTGTAGCTACAACCATCTAAAGTACAGCAGGCGGTATTATTGTGGTCTGACCCTTAAACAGCAAAACAAATTCAAATACAGACCCGGACCCACTGGTACGCCAAGTTTGTTTGATGTTCTTGACTGTCTGCATGAAGAAGTCGTACGCATGTAGGAATGGTGCAAGAAACTTTCTGAGGTAAACAACAGTGCAGCAGGTTCCTCCATCTGAACCTTCTTGATCTCGACTGGGCTGCTTTCTTCGTGCTTGCCTACAACCACAAGAAGCAAGTAGATTTTGGTAGTTGACTACAGCACGTAGCAAGGTGATATTGGTGCTTGCCAACAGCACATAGCAAGAACACATTGGTGCTTGTCGACAGCACATACCAAGGAGACATTGGTGCTTGCCAACAGCACATAGCAGGGAGATGTTGGTGCTTGGCTACAGCACATAACAAGGAGACATTGATGCTTGCTGACAGCACATAGCAAGGAGACATTGGTGCTTGTCGACAGCACATTGCAAGGAGACATTAGTGCTTGCTGACAGCACATAGCAAGGAGACATTGGTGCTTGCCAACAGCACACAGCAAGGAGACATTGGTGCTTGCTGACAGCACATAGCAAGGAGACATCGGTGCTTGTTGACAGCACATACCAAGGAGACATTGGTGCTTGCCAACAGCACATACCAAGGAGAAGTAGGTGCTTGCCTACAGCACATACCAAGGAGACATTGGTACTTGCCTACAGAACATAGTAAGGAGACATTGGTACTTGCCTACAGCAATTAAGGCATAAGTAACATACTATAGTGTGTATTACAACACAAAAACAGTCTTTGTGAAGACTACCTAGTATAAATTGATTATAAACGGATTATAAACAAATACAAATTTAATTTCTAACATGGCGCCGTGCAAACGCCAAGTAAAGGCGAAACGTAATTTGATATGTTCTAGCTGCGACAGCTGGATAGACTTTGCAAAGTCCGGGTGTGTAAATTCGTGGGCGGAGGTGCAGGCGGATGATTTCCATTTTGTGTGTAGGGGGTGTAAGACAGTGAAATATCTGCAGGAGCAGGTGATTGAGCTAAGGCATATGATTTTGATGATGACAGGGCAGGGTGAGACAGAAGTGAGCAGAGGTGGTGAGAATGATGAGAGCAGAGGTGGTGAGACCGAGGAGAGCAGAGGTGGTGAGACCGAGGAGAACAAGGAGAGCAGTGGCAATGTGAGGGAGAAAGCTGGTAAGAAGAAGAAAGATGACAGAAGGCAGAGAATGCAACAAAAGAGAGGTAAGCGGGTGAGTGGAGAGGGATTGCCAGGTGGTAAGACGGTAAAGGTTGATGATAGGAGAGAAAGGGTGCATACTAGTAATGTGCAACAGGAAAGGAGCTTTGCTGATGTAGTATCAGAGGGGAAAGCAAGGAAAGCCCGGGTATTTATGGGGGATTCCATCATTAGGAAAGTGGATAAAATTGTAAATAGAGGAGATGACATAACAGTATGCCTACCAGGGGCAAAACTAGAGGAAATAGCAGAGAAGGCAAGACAAGTCATGGGTGGTGGCACGGGAGTTGCTGTTCTCGTGCATGTGGGAACGAACAATGCCGATAAGAAGGGAACGTCAGCTATCGTTGGTAAGTACAAGAGGTTGATCAAGACACTTAAAGAGGCACGTGTTGGACAGATTGTATTGTCGGGGATATTACCAATAATGGGAGGCAGGGGTGAGGAATATAGCAACCGTAGGAGGATGACGATCAATACACCGCTCCAGAAGGTATGTATGGAGGAGGGAGTAGACTTCGTAGACATGTGGTTAAACTTTGTGGGAAGAGATGACTTTTTCATGAGAGATGGACTTCAGGGAAGGGCACTGCTGTTCTTGGGTGTGAGTTTGTCAGAGTTATCGACAAGGGCACAGGTACCATAAATTATTTAAACTAGATGTGCAGGAGGAACTGACAGAGAAAACTCAAAGGAGTACTACTACAAATACACATCCAAAGAAATGTTCACCAATAATTTCGGACAATGAACTTAAATGTACATGCTTAAATGTCAGGAGTATAGTAAATAACAAAAGTGAGTTAGACATTATGGTAGCAGATATTGATCCTCATGTATTAGGCATCACAGAATCATGGGCAAATGAAGATATAGTAGATGTTGAGTTAGCATTGACAGGCTATGTAATGTTTAGGAAGGATAGACGAGAAAGAAGGGGAGGTGGACTAATTTTATATATTAAAGAATCTATCCAAGCATATGAAATAACACTGAAAAGTGAAGCAGATAGTGAGGAAGCAATTTAACAAGATTTAACAAGATTTGCCATCCAAGCCAAAGGCCCAGATGGCAAGTGGACAAGGAAGCCATTGGCTTATCGAGAGTCCAACAATGTTCATCTACTTATAACCCGCCCTCCTGAGATATGTGTCAACCTTGTTTTTAAACATATTCACGCTGCTAGCAGTTACACAATCTGTAGACAATTTGTTCCATTCATTTATTGTCCTCTGTGAGAACGAGTGCTTCCTGATGTCCAATCTACATTGATCCTTTACTAATTTTACCTCATGTCCTCTAGTTCTGCTATCCTTCTTGAGTGAGAAAAACATATTACTATCAATACTTTCATACCCATTCAATATCTTAAAAACTTCAATCTGATCTCCTCTTAACCTCCTTGTCTCTAGAGTTGTTAAACCACATTCTTTCAGGCGTTCTTCATAACTAAGGTCTCTAAGTTCTGGAATCATTTTAGTTGCTCTCCTTTGTATGCGTTCAAGCGTATCTATATCCTTCTTACGATATGGTCTCCATGCTTGTATACAGTATTCTAAATGAGGTCTAACTATTGCTTTATAAAGAGGTATAATTAACTTTTTTCCCTTGTGTGTTATGTTTCTTCTAATCAATCCAAGAATTTGATTACCCTTTAAAGCTGCAATACCATACTGCTCTGAAACTTTCATATCAGCGCTTATTGTAACTCCTAAGTCCTCTTCTTTTACAGTAGTACCCAGAACAGTATCTCCCATTTTATAGTTTACATTCAAGTTCCCATGTCCTGTATGTAGGCATTTACATTTCCCAAAATTGTACAGCATCTGCCATTTCTCAGACCATTTCACTAATCTGTCTAGATCGTTTTGTAAATGTTGTTTATTACCATTAGTATTAACCTTTCTAAACAGTTTTGTGTCATCCGCAAATTTCAGTACGTTACTTGTTATACTGTCGTCCAAGTCATTGATATAAATTAAGAATAATATAGGTCCTAATACTGATCCTTGAGGTACCCCACTCAAAACCGATTTCCAATTTGAAACTTCTCCATCTACTACAACTCGATGTCTTCTGTCAGTCAGCCATTGTTCTATCCAGTCAGTTATGCTATCCCCGATACCATGGGCTTTTAATTTAAGTAGTAATCTTTGGTGTGGCACTTTGTCAAAAGCTTTCTGAAAATCTAAGTAGATAATATCTACTGGCGATCCCATGTCTATCCACTTAGTGATTTCTTCCAAAAAACATAACATATTTGTTAAGCGTGACTTCGCTTTAAGGAATCCATGTTGAGATGAATTTAATAATTTATGCTTAACGAGGAAGTCCACCATATGGTCTTTACATAACCAAATCTATTTTAATATAAAAGTAAAACAGGGAATACATATAAAAAACAAATGGAGGAGGAACTTCAACAAAGGCAAATATAAAGTGATGAGAACATATCTAGCAAATATAGATTGGAATAATTTGCTGAAGAACAAGACAGCAACAGAATACTGGACTTGTTTAAAATATGAGATTGAGGGCATTATTGAGAATTTTTTTCCATTAAGAAAACATGGGAAAAGGTCCAGGAAAAAACACCTGTCAAAAGAGGCTATTAAAAAAATTGCTCACAAACAGATGCTGTGGAGGGTCTATAAACACACTGGAAATGTAGAAGACTGACTACACAAACTACAAAGAGGCACTTAACCTAGCTACAACTGAAATTATAAAATCTAAAAGAACCTTTGAAAAAAATAGGCAGGTAATATAAAAAATGACAGCAAGAGTTTCTATGCTTATGTAAGGAGTAAAGAGAAAGTTCGAGATAAGGTCGGACCACTGGAAAACAACAGTGAAAACATAATTTCAAACGGGTTCCAAATGGCAGAGGTCTTGAATGAGTATTTCAGCTCAGTTTTTACCACAGAAAATATCAGCTCACTTCCAGTTCCATTTACTAAATTTGAGGGCAATTAATCAGAACATATAGGGCAGTTATTTGTAACTCCTGAAATGATAGCAAAGAAAATTAAGAAGATGAAAGATAATAAATCACCTGGAGTAGATGGGATACCACCAAAACTGCTTAAGGAAATTGTTCAGCAAATTAGTACACCACTTGCAAAATTGTTTAACTTGTCACTAGAAGAAGGAATAGTTCCTACAGAATGGAAAGAAGCAAACATTATGTCGCTATTTAAGAAGGGATCAAGGAAGAAGCCAGAAAATTACAGACCAGTGAGTTTAACATCAGTTGTATGTACATTACTCGAAACATTAATTAGAGATCACATGGTGGAATTCCTTGTAAAACATCAATTAATAAATACATCTCAACATCGATTCCTAAAAGCAAGGTCATGTTTAACAATCTCTTATGTTTTTTTGAAGAAATTACAAAGTGGGTAGATGACGGGTCTCCAGTGGATGTTATCTACTTAGATTTTCAGAAAGGTTTTGATAAAGTGCCACATCAAAGATTGTTACTTAAACTAAAACCCCATGGCATAGGTAATGATGTACTCAACTGGATAGAAAAGTGGCTTACACACAAAAGACAGAGAGTAATAGTAGATGGTGAGATTTCAAACTGGAATTCTGTTTTGAGTAGGGTACCACAGGGATCAGTATTAGGCCCTATATTATTTATATATATATATATATATATATATATATATATATATATATATATATATATATATATATAAATGATTTGGAGGATGACATATTTAGCAAAGTACTCAAATTTGCAGATGACACAAAAGTATTCAGAAAGGTTACTAATGATACAGATAAACAAAGTTTACAGGATGATCTATTTAAAAGGTCTGAAAAATGGCCAATGTTATTCAATTTTGGGAAGCGTAAATGCATACACATAGGACATGAAACATGGACGAAGAATATAAAATGGAGGATGATGTACTAAGTAGAACAACACAAGAAAAGGACTTAGGAGTAACATTTAGTGATGATCTGAAAGTTTCAGAGAAATGTCAGATTGCTGATTCGAAAGGAAATCAAATTCTAGGGTTAATTAGGAGATCTATCACGTATAAGGAGAAACAGCTAATTGTACCCCTGTACAAAGCAATAGTTAGAACACATTTGGAATATTGTATTCAAGCATGGAGGCCGTATCGTAAAAGGATACAGACAAGCTAGAAAGAATACAACGAAGAGCAACTAAAATGTTTCTAGGATTGAGAGACCTTAGTTACGAAAGCCGCTTATTCAAATGTGGTTTGACAACACTACAGACCAGAAGACTAAGAGGAGACCAAATAAAAGTGTTTAAAATAGTGAATGGTTATGAGGATGTTGATAGGATTATGTTCTTCAAACTTAAAGAAGGCAGTAGAACCAGAGGACACAAAGTAGCATTAGATAAGGAGCAGTGTAGGTTGGACATGAGAAAGTACTATTTCTCACAGATGGTGATAAACGAATGGAACAAACTGCCAAATGATTGTGTTAATGCTAGTAGTGTATGTTTAAAAATAGAGTTGACAGATATCTGATAAGGGCAGGCTACACATAGATAAGAACATTGTTGGACTCTCAATAAGCCAATGGCTTCCTTGTCCACTTGCCATCTGGAACTTGTTTGGGATGGCAATCTTGTTAAATCTTGTGAAACACTTAATATATTGGGCGAATAAAGCCATTATTGTTAAGTTGAAATGTTATGATATTAATTGTTAGTAAAGTAAGGATGAAATAATCCTTGTAATGAATCTAGTTGTATAATTTGTTCGGTAAGTTCACTGGAGCTGAATAAGACTACAACAACTGTCATGTTAGATCAATGCCAATATGTTATTTGATTGAGGTCCACTCAAAGTAGCAGTAGGATCTTCCAGCATAAAACAAACTGGTTACCTTCAGAATGTTGTTTGTCTTCTCAATCTTGAGGTACAGCTTCGTGTGGACAACACTCAATATGTTGGCTTCTTTCAGAAGATTCACATTGTCTTTTTTTACTGAAAATTAACAAAATACACATGTGCATGTTGCCGAAATATATATAATAAGATTTAAGCAAATTTCTATCCAAAGCAACAGACAAAGTGCAGATGGATAAGGAATCACTAAACAGTTTTATCAATGTGTGGACAGTCTTGACAGATATCTGTCAAATTTGTTTCTAAAAATATTATTGATACTGTTGGAACTTCCACAATCAGAAGATCATTTGTTTAATTAATTTATTGTCATCTATGATATCCAAAGGGATCATTGAGATATTAACAAGTGTCTACTGGAGTGAAATGCCTTGTAAGACTTTCTAAAGAACTGAACTGATGTATGAACCCCTATACTAAACACTTCAGTTAAGCTCTGATAACACAAGGTAACATCAGTATAATGTGTTCAACATAACTGTGTTGGGAGCAATAATAAAAATATATTAAACTACATGAAAGTAACAATAGTGACAAATATTTCATCATATGTGACCTGTATGAGATATGATGGAATATTTGTCACTATTGTTACTTTCATGTGACCTGTATGAGATATGGCAATACCATTCTACTTACGTGGGTCAGACTTGAGATAACAATCAATGAGGGATTGATGGGCCCCCGGACTCTCTTCTCCATCCACAGTTTATTTCTCCTTTCTTCAGTCTTCCTGATACCTCTCCACACAGCCTGTCGCCAGTTGTTGCAGTCTGCTGTAGCAGATTCCCAGGACTCAATGCTGATCTGAACAGATTCAATATTTCGTTTGCAAGCATTTCTGAACTGGAGCATCTATGCCACTCCTCCCAATAAGAATGGTCCGAACACTCCTGGTCAGATCATGTATATCAAAATGCTAGACTTCATGTGGAAACATTATACATCATGAAAACAGCTATGCTGGTCATAAATTAGCTGTCTGCACCAGAAATCAATATTTCATGAAATTATTCATAAGAATACTTTCCTGAAGTACTAAGCCAGCACAGTAATATTATATAAATAATAAGCCACCACTGAAAATAAACATTGTCCAACCTCAATTTCTTCCACAGTTTCAAGATGCTTGTCTTGACCTTTGACAAGCCGACCTTATGAGCAATTTGTTCAGCCTGATGGAGTTAATTTTGAAGTTGAAAACATCTTTCAACTTTGAGAGATCAGAAAGGCCTAAACTCTTGGCAGTCTGAAAATAAAATTATAAATGATAAATACAAGTTATATGAATCGTTTCTGGTTGCATCAACATATCTTAGTCAATGGTAAGTACAAGGAGTATTTTGAGTTTATTGGCTGCTACTATTAATACATATTCTGACCAATTAATCAGCATGAAGTTTCAATGCTAAAAACATTTGTGTTTAACATTGTATAATGGAGGACTACGAAGTTGTTTGATAAATGGTAGAACTAAAGGATAGCATTACTCATAACAACCATGAGAAATAGAGACTGTACATATTAGTGTATCAGGATATCATCCCCACTGCATGTAAAGGTGAATATCTAAACAACCAGTATTGCTGTTTGAATGACATTTTCTGCTGATTAGCGGAATAATTTGCTTGGCAAACACTAACCACATAATTGAGTTTATATCTTTCAGATATGAATCTGATTATGTAAGATATATTGTCTGAACTCACTCTCCAGACAATACGAAGTCGATCATCCTACTTGGGCCTGTCTCTACCATAGCCATGTGAATGTGAGGATCAGAGCAACAGTCTGGCTTACGAACCACATCAATCACTGCTCCTGTTGCCACCTATGAGCAAAGTCATCGTAAATATCTACAGCAGCAAGGAAAGGAACATAACATGTGGGAAAAGTTCAACAAGAATTATTAAATTAAATAGCATTTTTCCTCAGCTTTTTATTTAAATATTAATTTCTTAAATGAAGTATTTTGTCACTAATACATACTGACACTATGTCAAGACAATGACAAAATGTGAGATAAAATAGGTTCTGAAACATCTCAAATGTTACACAAGTTTGGTCAAAACACGGTACACCAAACATACCATTGCAATACAGGAGATGGAGTGATAACTAGAATAAAATATTCAATACACACTTTAGTTGATTAGTTGTATCTAACTGGCCTGTTTTTTTTACCACGTTCAGTACACATTTTAGATTGATTAGTTGTAAGGGTCATCCACGGGAAGTATCCAACAACATTCAATACACATTTTAGTTGATTAGTTGTAAGGGTAACCTATGGGAAGTATCCAACTTATCTGTTTGTCTACTATATTCAGTACACATTTTAGGTGATTAGTTGTAAGGGTCATCCATGGGAATTATCCAACTTGCCTGTTTTTCTACCATGTTCAGCTCAACATTGTTAATGATAACATCCACATTCTTCATGTTGCTCACAGAAATTGTGACTTGTTGAGATCCAGCCACACTCAGATGTCTGCCATCAGGAGCAATTTACAATATACAACATAGTCAACGTAGCCTACTACATGACATATCTTGCCATCAAATTCTAAGCTTCTGGAAGCTTACCAGCTCAGGGCTTGAGGCAATATTATCACATGACAAAACGAGGACGAATGAACATATTATATTTAGTGGTAGATCTTTATTTTCTAGTAGAATTCGAGTCTTGCCATATACATGACTCGTAAATATGTCATAATATGTAAACATCAGTGCTCTATGTGCACACCCCTGCCAAGCTGCAATGAAAACGCTTATCAATACTTACATGACACCTTGAGTTCACGTGGAGATGCTGCGTAAGTGTAATATGGACAGCAATAATCATAAAAGCTGGAAATTACATGTTTCTGTTAGATTCCTCTACTTTTCCATAGAAAAACATTTGAATAAATATAAGGCAACTGTTTAATTTGAATGGAATTGTTTCTGTCAAGATGGCCTAGTGACACCTACATATAAAACATTACTGACTTTTTTATGGGGACTAATAACATCTTAGCACACTACATGTCCACAAGACATTTCTACATGTGACGATTACATAACTGTTGATAGTCCTGTTACACAGTAGTGGGGCTTTGATAATGTGTAATGAACAAGAAATATATTTACCTCCTGTCCAACAGTGACTTCCAGCATGATTACTTTGTGGCTGCAATGAACATTTTCCGTCTATTTCCCAGACACCAACACCACATGATGTCTACTGCAGCAGTTTCTTTGGGAACTTTTCATTCACCTTTAGCCCAAAGATCTCTTCAAGCAGTGCCTGTGCCGTATTGTATCTATTGCATGTGAACATAAACATAATATGTCTTATACCATGATGTATCGATAGGTATTATCTCAATGGATAGTTAACCGATTGTACACTGATTAATGTGAGCCTGGGTTACAGTGGGTGACAAGTTGACATTAGGGAACCCGAAGGTGCCAGTGCTTTGCTCGTCTATGGCTTATAAACAATGTCAACGACACACAAGACACAAGGACACAGGTTAGACAGGTCTGCATTGTTCAGGCATTAGTAAGGGGAGGGATTAACAATATGTTGTTAGGCTGCAAAGAATGTTATTTCAACAGAAATATGGTGGGAGATTTGTTCTCCTGAGCAGGAGAACTGGAGATTTGATAGAGTCTTATAGCAATTGTGGGAGACAAGCTCCAACCTCAATTTGATTTTTCTCTTGCTTCATTTCAAAATTATTTTGAAAAAAAATCTAACCTATCTAGTATCCACTATGACATGCTAGCTCATTTGTGCAAATGTGTCATTTAGTTTTTATAAATACATCGGACAACCTACTAGAAATATTCAACTGGACCCATGTGGAATTCACTGGAAAAGGTCAAACATGGCTCCAACCAACTACACACTATGACATAAACCTATTCACACTTTCAAAGTTACCCGATTTAATGTTCAAAGTCAATTCTTTCAATAATTAAAAAATATATACACATTAAGCTGACTGTTCATACCTTTAAACAATTCATACACTCTACAGATATGAACACCAATGGCCCTGATTCACAATGGGCTAAATTAATTGAGGAGGGAGAAAGAAAACAGAAACTTGCTGGCTGACTAGATCAAGTGAAATTCCAGTTAAAAATCACTGAAATTGGCTGTAGCTACAACCATCTAAAGTACAGCAGGCGGTATTATTGTGGTCTGACCCTTAAACAGCAAAACAAATTCAAATACAGACCCAGACACACTGGTATGCCAAGTTTGTTTGATGTTCTTGACTGTCTGCATGAAGAAGTCGTACGCATGTAGGAATGGTGCAAGCAGGTTTTTGTGGAAAACAACATTGCAGCAAGTTCCTCCATCTGAACCTTCTTGATCTCAGCTGGGCTGCTTTTTTTGTGCATGCCTACAACCACAAGAAGCAAGGAGATTTTGGTAGTTGACTACAGCACATAGCAAGGAGATATTGGTGCTTGCCAACAGCACATAGCAAGAAGACATCGGTGCTTGTCGACAGCACATAGCAAGGAGACATTGGTGCTTGCCAACAGCACATAGCAGGGAGATGTTGGTGCTTGGATACAGCACATAGCAAGGAGACATTGGTGCTTGCTGACAGTACATAGCAAGGAGACATTGGTGCTTGCTAACAGCACATAGCAAGGAGACATCGGTGCTTGTCGACAGCACATACCATGGAGACATTGGTGCTTGCCAACAGCACATAGCAAGTATCTAAAAGATGTATATTTATAAATAAAATAGTAAATGTAGGGCATAAAAAATATATGATTTTATGTGAAAACACTAACACTTGTATACAACAAGAGACCAGCAGGAAGGTGAAGACATCAACACTTTAACAAGGTTTTAACAAGACTGCATCCCGAACAACAAGTTCCAGATGGCAAGTGGACAAGGAAGCCATTGGCTTATTGAGAGTCCAACAATTTTCTCATCTATGTGTAGCCCGCCCTGATCAAATATCTGTCAATTCTATTTCTAAACATATTCACAATACTAGCATTAACACAATCATTTGGCAGTTTGTTCCATTCATTTATCACCCTTTGTGAGAAAGAGTACTTTCTCATGTCCAACCTACACTGCTCCTTAACTAATGCTGCTTTGTGTCCTCTGGTTCTACTGCCTTCTTTAAGTTTGAAGAACATACATGTATTCCTGTCAACATTCTCATAACCATTCACTCTATTAAACACTTCTATTTGGTCTCCTCTTAGTCTCCTGGTCTCTAGGGTTGTCAAAGCACATTGTAATAAGCGACTTTCGCAACTAAGGTCTCTCAATTCTGGAATCATTTTAGTTGCTCTTCGTTGTATTCTTTCTAGCTAGTCTATGTCCTTTTTACGATATGGCCTCCATGCTTGAATAAAATATTCCAAATGTGGTCTAACTATTGCTCTGTACAGGGGTACAATTAGCTGTTTCTCGTTATACATGATAGTTCACCTAATTAGCCCTAGGATTTGATTTCCTTTCGAAGCAGCAATCCCACATTGCTCTGAAACTTTCATGTCAGCACTAAATGTTACTCCTAGGATCTTTTCTTGTGTAGTTCTACCTAGTACAGCATCCCCCATTTTATATTCTTCTTCCATGTTTCCATGTCCTATGTGTATACATTTACAATTCCCGAAATTGAATAACATCTGCCATTTTTCTGACCATTTAACTAATTTATCTAGATCATCCTGTAAACTTTGTTTATCTGTATCATTAGTAACCTTTCTGAATACTTTTGTGTAATCTGCCAATTTGAGTACTTTGCTAGATATGTCATCTTCCAAATCATTTATATAAATATATATATATATATTAAAAACGGTGTAGGGCCTAATACTGATCCCTGTGGTACCCCACTCAAAACAGATTTCCAGTTTGATATCTCACCATCTACTATTACTCTCTGTCTTCTGTGTGTAAGCCACTTTTCTATCCAATTGATTACATCATTACTTATACCATGGGCTTTTAGTTTAAGTAACAATCTTTGATGTGGCACTTTATCGAAAGCTTTCTGAAAATCTAAGTAGACAACATCCACTGTCATCTACCCACTTTGTAATTTCTTACAAAAAACATAAAAGATTGGTTAGACATTACCTTGCTTTTTAACTAATTTTCTAGATCATGCTGTAAACTTCGTTTATCTATATCATTAGTAACTTTTCTGAATATTTTTGTTTTATCTGCAAATTTGAATACTTTGCTAGATACGTCATCCTCCAAATCATTTATATATATTTTTAGGCGACAGATGCTAGCACAAGAGTTGACCTGTTCCATCCTTTCTTCTTTAGCCAATAAGGACGGAACTCAAAGTTAGAATCTGCAATTAACTGGCTCCTATGTATAAATTCCCTACATTGCCCTACCTTTGTGTAAACTAATATTTATGTCAAACATAGCCAGGATACAAAATGCATGACAGATCAAACACATGTCTTGAATGCTCTGGTCTGTTTTAATTAATTCACCATATTTATTATATAAATCATCTAATTGACCATATTCTAAAAAAGTCAATAATAATGTCATTCTTTGATGATCAGTTAGAATACCACAATGTGTGAATTAATTACTGATTACTGGTGCTGTGACAGTTCCAGGTCCAGAAAGAACCAATACCCGCAGTACCTACTGGGACCCACAGTTTTGGTTCTAGACCCGGAACCGTGACAGCAGTAGTTACTACTGGTTTCTTATTATTACATGATTACAGAGCCAATTACTGTGTACATAATCACATACCACTAAAGAAGTACAGATGGTGGAATCGCAACATCAACTTCAGTTCAGCCCAACTCTTCTTTGTTCGATTAACTTTGAACATAGGTGTTTTTATTAATGGCTATAAAAAATGCCCCATTTTGGTGCCGTTTTTAGGTTCAGTGCCAATAATCTAAAAAACGTATTTACGTCTTTAAAAATTACTTCAATTCTTAAACTTTTTTCACAATTAAATTTATCATAGCTACCACCATCTCATAAAAAGATCTGCAATTTGAAATTTTCATTGACATCATTATTTTTGGTGGCACCATTTTTTTTTAATTTGTGACATTTGCGACGTTCTTCGAACCAAATTCCTACCGCTAGCTAATTCTACCTACACTCCAGTAAGTATAAATATAGGCAGAAACACCTGCATTGTATTAAATAAGAATACTGTTAGGCCAGTAATTTTGTTTAAAATTAAAACACTGCTGCAAAACATTCTGCCTTACCCTCGCTGCCTCTGGCGGCGATGCCCAAACTCAAAGACGCTAATCGTAGTCGTGGAAAAACGTGGCCACTGTAAAACGGTGGCCGAATATCGTAAACATGTTTGATAAATGTTTTAGTAAGTATGCTTTAAAACGTAACGTTTCTGAAATGACGCTATATACCGCTGACCGTCGTAATATTTCACAACAACGAGCAAGTCCGGAAGATAAATGAATATCCCGTTACTCCGTCACACTTGTCTATCCGAAAGATGGCGGACTCTTAAGCCCAAATTCCCCACCTGTGGCGCCACTAACCATTTCAATAGCCTCGATTATTTAGGCTGCGGGATGTGACGCCACCGTTTGTCGCAGTCACTACACTTTCGTCAAGAATCGCCCGTATATAATTCCGTCCTGGAATATCAAGCAACACATGTTGTTGTGGGCAATATTGTTTTTAGATAATTGAAAGTTCGTAGAATTTTTGACACCTGTAAAACTTTGCGTTAGCGTATATTCACCCATTACAGACGGCTTTGACGACCGTCATCACGGCGGTCGATGTTCCTCCCACCTTGGGCAGATCTACAGAATTAATAGTTGTAAACATCCTTGTCAAACTAATTACCAATGCTATAGATTTCAATCCACAATTAACTTTTGTCCACTACGAAACAATGGTAAATAATTGTTCCATACTTTAGTCATGATAACTTTTTTTTTAGGAAAGTTATATTTTTTCATGAGGGCGTGACTCAATAAAATAATTGAAATTTATATGAACGGTCGTCATTTAAGACCATTTGTATTATTTGGGCTGTTTGCATTATAAGACATTATTAATTTTATGATAACGGAAAGACACGGTTTCCGTACTGAGCTCCGTATTTCCCTTCTCCAAGGTTTTCTTGCTTCTGTGATAGTTGGTTTGTAGCTATGAAATAAACAAATGTCAAGGTCAGTGTTGTCATATCTTTTAGATTAGCATTAAAAAACAACAATGCACTCGTCAGTGTTTGTACTGTAAAGAGTAGTAGGCCGGAATCGACAAAAATTTGAAACAGAATCAGCCGTGTTTTTCTGGGATGACTTCTGGAAAATGTTACAGTTAAACAAAATTTGCTCAACAGTTTCAAACCCCACCCCCAAAGAAAGAAAGAAAGTGTGTGTTTGTGTGTGTGTGTGTGTGTGTGTGTGTGTGTGTGTGTGTGTGTGTGTGTGTGTGTGTGTGTGTGTGTGTGTGTGTGTGTGTGTGTGTGTGTGTGTGTGTGTGTGTGTGTGTGTGTGTGTGTGTGTGTGTGTGTGTGTGTGTGTGTGTGTGTGTGTGTGTGTGTGTGTGTGTGGGTGTGATTCCACGATTCCACCACACCTATCACCACACCTATCACAACACATATCACCACAGCGCTCATCAGACGTCATGCTTTTGCGCGTTATTTTTTTTTAATATGCAGGCCTGATGTAGCAGAAGCATTCAAAGAAATGATAGGTGGGAAATTTGCACCACTAATTATACTGGATGACAAATATACCGACGTGAACTTGCTGACCAGCATCTTCAACAAAATAGTAACCGACACAGCCAGCGAGATCCTTGGAAAACACCGTCGGACAAAGAAACCATGGGTCAGAGCAGACATTCTAGATCTCTGTGACAAAAGAAGGGAATTAAAAATGAGAAAATGTGATCCTGAAGGTGCAGCAAAATACAGAGAAGTAAACAAAAAGATCAAACTAGATATTAGAAGAGCAAAAGATAACTCGATAGCAGAACAATGCTGTAAAATTGAAGACAGTTTGAGCAAGAACAACAGCAAGAAGGCTTATCAAATAGTGAAAGACCTGACATCAGTGAAGAAAGGGATAACTACCACTATCCAAGACAAATCAGGGAAATGCCTGACAGAAGAACATCAGATCCTCAATCGATGGACAGAATACTGCTCAGAACTGTACAGCCACAACCCCAACGGAGACCCAGTAGTACTAAATTGTCCACAGACTACTGAAGAGGACGACTGCCCCATTCTTCGTGAGGAAGTGAAGGCTGCAGTAAAGTCTCTGAAAAAAGGAAAGTCAGCTGGAATTGATAACATACCAGCAGAACTGGTTCAAGCTGGGGGAGAAACCTTGATTACCACAGTTACAATAATCTGCAACAAGATCTGGCAGACAGGAAAATGGGTCACTCCATAGACTCAGCCACTGATCATCACACTTCCTATGAAAGGTAACCTACAGATGTGCCAAAATTACAGAACAATCAGCCTCATCAACCACCCGAGCAAAGTCATGTTGAAGATACTACTCAACAGACACAAACCCCAGGCAGAAGAGATCATCGCTGAAGAACAAGCGAGTTTTCGAGCAGGACATAGCACCAGTGAACATATCTTCAACCTTAGAATCCTTTGCGAGAAACACCTTCAACATCAGCAAAGCCTGTATCATGTCTTCATAGATTTCAAGAAGGCCTTTGATAAAGAATGGCATGCGGCCTTATGGGCAATCATGAGGAAGTACAACATTGGCTCCAAGCTTGTCCGAACCATTGAACACCTATATGACAATGCCACCAGTGCAGTAATCTTCAACAGCAGCATAGAATACTGGTTTCGAACAACAGTCGGAGTTCGACAAGGATGCCTACTATCACCAACGCTCTTCAACATTTTTCTGGAAAGGATCGTGACTATTGCTTTAGAAAACCATCAAGGCACTGTCAGCATTGGAGGCAGGACAATCACCAATCTTCGTTTTGCTGACGACATCGACGGCTTAGCAGGAGATGAACAAGAACTAGTCAATTTGGTGGAGCGCCTCGAGAGAACATCTACATCATACGGCATGGAGATCAGTGCCGAAAAGACCAAACTGATGAAGAACAACACACAAGGCATCAGCACAGAGGTCTAAGTTAATGAACAGAGACTTGAGACAGTAACAAGTTCATGTACTTGGGATTAATTATCACAGATGAGGGTTCCAAACCGGAGATACTTGTTAGGATTGCACAAACAACAGCAGCACTAACAAGGTTGCAACCCTTATGGAACGACATAAACATCACTGTCAGTTCGAAAATAAGGCTGATGCGCTCCCTTGTCATGTCCATCTTTCTGTACGCTTCTTAAACATGGACCCTCTCAGCAGATCTACAGAAAATGATAAAAGCCATAGAAATGAGATGCTTTCGGAAGATCTTGCGCATATCATGCAAAGACCATGTTACTAACGAAGCTGTCCGCAACAAAATCAAACAAGCCATCGGACCATATGACGACCTTCTTACAACAGTTAAGAAGCGTAAACTGAAGTGGTACGGTCATGTATCATGATCATCTGGCCTTGCAAAGACTCTCTTGCAGGGTACTTTAAGAGAGGGGTGGGGACGAAGAGGTAGAAAGAAGCAGAAGTGGGAAGATAACATCAAAGAGTGGACAGGAATGGAGTTCGCTGACTCCCAGAGGGCTGTCGATAACAGGGAAACGTGGAGAGAGCTGGTTAGAAAGTCATCAATGCTGCCCCAACTATCCTTACGACTTATGGGAAAAGACAAGAAGAGATGCAGGCCTATGGTACGTTATGATAGTATCTTCATAAATTGTTATTGAGAATATTTTATACATTTTTCACACTAAATTAATATGTCTCTATCTTTCTCTCTCTTCTGGGAAGAATTTGATAGCATGGCCCATATTTGGAATACCCAGGTTATCAAACCATTGCAAAAGCAAGGGTCTCCAATTGGAAAGCCAATAGTTATGTATCACCTACCGCATATTTACGGTTTTCAGAACGAACTCAGGGAAGTTAACCAGCAACGTATGGCCACCTGCTAATAATAGTAAAACTATCTATAGCGCCTGTGTCCTCCGGAAGCTGAGCTCAGAGGCGCAAACTACCAGAATAATTAAGCATTATCACGAATAGGGACGCACAAAGATCATCATCTCGTGCTACGACTGGTTGTGATGAGAGCACAGTAATTGGTTAATGGATGAGATGGGGGTCTCAAAAAGGCATAACATAGCTTACTTTATGGATAGCGTGTAACTATAACGTCTGAGCACGGACGTCATTGTAAAACGCTACGTAACGTTCGCACGTGGACGTCATGGTAAAACGTTCTGAAACTTCCACGCATGGACGTCAATGTAAAGAGATGGCGTCAAATACACGAAGACAACTTTTATATTAATATGAAGAACATCATATAACCTTATAACCTTTCCAGTGAACAAGCGTTAATTATGGCGTTTTCAATATCCCACAAAATATAGGGAGGCCAAAGTGGGCAAGCTTTGTCACCCATTAGTTTACCATGCTACCGTGTGGTGGAGCAACATGTGACAATGGCAAAAACGAAATGTTTAAGCCAAGAGGGGTCATGGCCGAATGTCCCCTTAAATATGCGAATTTAGGAACTTGGGCCCAGTAAATTGAACGTTTAGAGTTTTGGAATTTCGACTTATTAAGTCGAACTTTTGATATATTTTTTTCTTTCTACACATGGCAGCAATATGCTTCCGTGTATAAAACATTGAACTTCTGAGATAAGCTTAGTTGCTCAGGTTTGTATTCTTTTCAGCTTGTCAATGTTCTTCTAAATTTTCCTTTATGTTTGTGTTCAGCAGTCTTATGAAAACATTCTCTTCAAAATGTCAGCAACTATGGCAGCATCTATAGTGACTTAGTTAAGCTAGTCAACTCGCCTGGGGCTGTGGGCTTGTCATTTGAAACACTTTCAGAAGTGTGTGATTCAAATGCTTAATTAAAAGTCATGACATCATCATCTTCCAAAGATAGTTTTGTACCAGGATAACCCAAGGCTGCCACCTTCTCCGTGTGGCTGTCGGAACAAGTTTGTTCTTGGCGACCTCAAGTTTTAAAGCTTTATTTCCACGAGCCATTTCTTTAGCAAAGATGGCTGAGTACGGAACTTAAACGAAATGCATTTTACTCTATGTTTGACTAACGTTTGCATCACAAAGTAGAACATTAATTAACTAAGTTATCTTTAACGACTTTGATTCATTCCTATGATATGGCAAACTTCTTGTTTCTTTGACTTATATAATCCTAACGTTATCACCATTTTAATTAGGAAATTCAGGTGTAGAATTGGTAACTTGATATGTGCACATCATAAGTGCAGCCAAGAACTGCAATTTAAGTAATACTTAGAAACATTGTACATTAATGATTTTTATTATAATTAAATGGTACAGTAAAAAATAATAATTCATGATAGTAAATAGGTTTAATTTTAAAACACAATACATGGAATAATAATAATCGTAATAAAGCAATAAAGCGATATTCACATTACATTTACATTGTCACGATCATAGAATGTAGTTTACAGCAACAAATAAATACATTTTGTGACCGTGAGGCAACATGTGTAAGTCAGTCTTGCTCAGCGCCATCAAATTAAAACATTCGTAGTTCGATAGCGTAACAAGTTAATCCCTTTGTGAGTGTAACTAATTCACACGTTGACAGTGTTAAATGACGTTACCTAGCGTTACAGTAGGCAACAAGATAATTCGGCATTTGCGAATCAAAGTTTGTGCTCTTCTTTCTTACCAATCCCACTGCGAGAGAGACGATGAAAGTTTTAGTTAACGCTACCTTAACGCAACACATTAGGCGACGGCCTGCAGACCACAAATAGACAACCTCGGACATTATGCAAGCACGTGCAAGCGCGTGCCACTGAGACCTAGAAGCACAGGTCTAGGTTAGTGTGGATTTGACGAATTTTCATATTTTGGTCTTTCACCAGAATGTGTCCGCTGTATAACCAGCAGTCAGAATTTTTCACCGGCTTTCTTTAGCTTTCTCAGTCAGTATAACAGCTCCGAGCTTAGCTTGGTTAAATCTTAATACGACTTGAAACCAAAGTTGTACTGTTTGTCTTCAAGTTGCCCCGATATTTGTAGATAGCGTCACGGCGACGACCACACTTGAGTCGGACAATAACCATGCGGGGGGCGTCCATCGGCGACTTGGCGGCCGATTTTGGTGAACGCGCTCAATTTCCTGAGCTTCCTGGGGGTCATTTTCATCTGGTTATTTATGATGCAGATCAGTTTATTTTCAATCTCCGCAGCCCCCACCGCCTCTGATATTTCTTCAAACCTAAGGTTAGGTCTACGAATGTATTGTTCTAGTTTAGCATTGTCAGACTTCGGCGACTATAAGGATCAATGCGCTGTACATGGTATAAAATACTATTCACATTGTGTAAAATACTACTTAAATATAAACAAACATGTGTAAACACTGAATAAATAAATAAAATTACTTTAGAAATAAATAAATAAAATAATTTAGAAAACCTTAAAATCTGGTGAGAATCCAAATGCAAAATTAATGTATATCACAAATAGTCCACCCATAGTGTCCATCACATAATATTCTCTTCATATTTGAAGTGACTAGTAAAAAGGTGAGTCTTTAAAGACTTCCTAAAAATTGTTAGCGCCTTGGAATTACGAATGTCTGCGGGCAATGAATTCCATAGTCGAGGCGCTGTTGTTCCAAATGCAGATTCACCAATGCTCTTCTTAGTGATGCATTGGTGCAGTGTTGGCGCATAGTCCTTGCGTAGACGCCCATCAGGATTTCGTATGTGTAAAAGTTCGACCAAATAAGTCGGCGCCAAACCATTGACGCATCGGTACGCCAGCACTAGCACCTTGAAATGTATTCGACTTGCTACCAGCAGCCAGTGTAAGCCCCTTAAGACTGGTATTATGTGGTCGTGCCTACTGGTGCGCGTAATTAGTCTAGCAGCATTGTTCTGTACTCGTTGCAGTCGAAGTATCTGTGATGCCGAATGGTTTACCAAAAGCGAATTACAGAAATCTAAGCGAGAGGTCACAAGTGCATTTACAACACTACCATCGTGGCTACTGTTGTGAGATAGTGACGTGTTGGTGATAGTCTGTATAGATGATAATTACAAGCAGCATACACAGCTGTCACATGATGTGTCGTCGTCAGATGTTGATCCATATGAACTCCCAAATTTCGTACGCAGTCTACTGGTGAAATGATGTCAGCTCCAATGGTCATACAGCAAACTCCATATAACTTGAGATGATGTTTTAATATAAAAGTAATCATCTCAGTTTTGTCATCATTTAACTTTAGCATACGAATAGTCATCCATTGTCCAACTTCCCTAATACAGTCTGTGAGTTGCCTCACTTTTTCCGCTTGGTCGCCCAGCACAGCTGGATTGTAGGATGCATATAGTTGAATGTCATCCGCATATTTGTGGTAGTGTACTCCATGTCTTCTGAATAAACGCTGCATTGGCGTAGTGTACAGAGTAAACATAACTGGCCCAAGGACCGCCCAAGTTATTCGATTTATTTTCTTTCTATGACTTTTTGTAACTGTTCAACGATCCAATTGGCAGTCGAGACCTCCATGTTACCATGACGATGGTCGAGGGGCATGTGATAGGAACTACCCAGACGGCCACTCCTTTCCACCCCAAGGTTCATAGATTGTGACATGAGAGTGGGCGTAATGTCTTGGCTTTCTGTATAGAGGATTTGGAGCAGAGTTGTCATAGTGTTAGCATCCAAGTATACAGTCCATTGTTTCTCTTCCATAAAGAGTTTGTGACTCTGTCTGCCTGTCTGTGTCGTCATATCTCCGTCAGTCTCGCATGACTGGTGCTGAACTTTTGTAGGCCGTGCGCGGGGGTCCACGGGGATGGTTCGTACGTTAAGCAAATCTAAAATTGATTGTGTACACCCGATGCCCCTTTACAAAACCCCGAGGACGGGTCTGCCACTGAAATATGTTTTATTCAACCACAATCTTTGTATCGTTACATGTTTATAAATATCGATCTGGCCATTCGAAATGCCCTGTAAACATGGTATTCAGGGCGAAACATTCACATTCGCTAAACGAAGCAGCTGCTTTGCCAAGAAACCAATTTTGTTTGTTTTTGAACATCCGTGTTTTGAAATCCTCCCTCAATTGTAATATATCTTGATGCCATTACAACTTAACTATTGTAATTTTAATATTTTTTTATTCTGGGTGTAACTGACATTGATGTAAAAAGGGTGTGCTTGTTAGGGGGTCCCTGGTTAACAATAAATATGCCTTTTCCAGTAATCTGGGATGCCAATGCATGTATAAGAATATCTGACAATTCAGCGAAATAATTCATAAGCTGTCACGCTAAATTGAAATCCGCCGAAAAGTGCAAACATTTTCTCCATTTCCCGCGTTTCTACACGCCTTTTCCCAATTCCCACGCGTTTCTACCAACTTGGCGCTTTCGCAATTTTCCTGCGTTTCTACAAACTCGCCGTCTCATCCATTCCCGCGTTTGTACATGTCATGTGATTACGTGAATGTGTTGGCGTGAATGTGGTCGTCAAAGATAAACGTAAAAGCATTTGTACATAATAATAATAATAATATAATATATAAAATAGCTTCTCTTAGCTTCGCTTGATTAAACATATCATATACACACGGTGTTTTTGTGGTGGTTATATAGTAGTTATCTATGGATCATGCTTGACCAATACTCTTAAGATGCTAGACCATGTCTCAAGACGCCTGAATAATGTCTTAAGACGTATGATCAATACTGTTAAGACGCTTGACCATATCTCAAGACGCCTGACTAACGTCCTAAAACGTATGATCAATACTCTTAAGACGTTTGAGACTCTTACGACGGTGATGATGCCGATACCAGACGCCTCTTCATTTGAGGAAAGGCCTTGTCAATATACTGCTGAAGTATTTTATATATTATAATTATCATGTATACATGCTTTTACGTTTATCTATGACATTCACATTCACGTCACGTCATCAGATTCACATCATCACATTCACGTCATCACAGTCATGTCTTCACATTCACGTCATCAAATGCACGTCTTCATATTCACGTCATCACATTAACATCATCACATTCACGTCATTACATTCACGTTATAACATTCACGTCTTCACATTCATGTCATCACATTAAAGTAATCATATTCTCGTCATCATATTCACGTCATCCCATTCACGCCTTCACATTCGCGCCTTCACATTTACGTCGTCAAATTAACGTCTTCCTGTTAAATGTGCATCCACTGACGTGAGAGTTTCTTCTCATACAACTCCTTCATCGATTAAATTTACCCGTCGTTAATAAGGTGAATAATAAATCGGGTAACTTGTGAAAGTATCATTATCCTGATATCATATCACGAAAAAACGAAGATACTTTTTCTCCGAATTTCCACTTGGCCTAGTTTAAAATAAATTAATATTTTGGCCGACAATTTAAGCAAAACTAAATAACACATATGAACAACAGGGACAGCACTTCGTAGTGAATGCCAGATGTGTTTGTTTTCTCAGGATCTACGTAAACACTGCACAAACAGACAACCCGTCGTCCGTTCAAAACCTTATTCGCGCATATGCACACTACCAACACAACACTTGTTTTACATATCGTTGCATTTTATGTGAAAATTACTTTCGACAATTTGCACGATTTCTTCCGTAATTATATGTACTTGAAACGTTCGTATAGCTTCATGAATCTTGTTCATTTGTATACACTCTATACACAACAGAACCAATGCAAGAAGTTCCACGAAACAGCAGCAGTAGCAACAACAAATATATTCGAAATATAATAAATTACAACGATTTAGACGCCTGTGTTCGCGTCATAAAGGAACCAACCTTGAAGTATGAATTTAGACGTTACGTTCATGGGAAACGTATCCATGCAACTTGTCAGTCGCACAATACTTAACAACGGAAGTCGACAACGGCAATACATCTACCGAACACGACACGACTACATGATCATTTAGGCAGTAACACAGTTAATTAATAGTTAATTAAACGACACAAGACATCAGAATCCGATAACGGCGATGTGTTCAACTAACACGACAACAACAAATTAGTTAATTAAATTACCAGTTGAACACGAAATGGTTTATCCCCGCTGTTATCGTCACCGACTTTTGTACGGATTTGCCTTCAGCCACAACAACACGACTCTTACAAACCGGTAAACATGAGCCTAAGTGTTTTGTCGAATCGAGTGGTGAAGAACCATGTATAGAAAACTATTCATGAACGAATTGTAGCGGACCAACCAAAATGCCAAAAAAATTAAACACAACTTTTCATCGTGTAAGATGTAAAGAATAATCATATGCACAAAAAATAGCACTGAAAGATCCAGAGCTACAAAGTTCCAGAGCTACAAAGATCCAGAGCTACAAAGCAAATGACGAGGACGTTTCTGGAAGAGCGAATCGCCTTAAGATTCACCGTTCCTGAATCGTCGGCGCCTCCGCTGATCGACTGCACCTACACCGAGACTTGTATCTGAGCTCGGACGACAACGAGGAACATTATTCGCACAATCGCGTAGGTGAGAACAAGTTCCGGACAAACTAACGAGACTAGGTACAACACTAACACCAACGCAGAAACGCTTCTGTTGTGTGCCTCGAATGTAAACCAGCAAACGTCTGTATTCCACGACGGGCTAAGAAGTAACCTTGAAGCAGCAACAGCGGCGCCGAAGATCCACGTGGAGACAATGATTCCGTAGCAGCGATTTCTAGAGAGCTCGTACCTAAGCTGCTTCGATGCCGATACCATCTTAGAGAAGGCCACCCAAGCCTGGCTTTGCATCGAAGCGAAGCCGAATATCGACAGGCATACCATGTTTATCTTGGGAAGGTATTGTGTCAAATGTTGCACTCTTGATATAACTCTTGAGCAGAATACAGCACCGATTGATAAAACCGTAAGTCCACTGCGTAAGTCCACTGCGTCTGCCAGAGAGAGCGATATCTTGAAGAGAACGGTGCGGTCTTCACGTAGTTCTGCATATTTCACGAGAACAGCGATTAGTAGATAGTTCATGGTGATATGTAAGACGATCATTGCAACGATTATGCTTGTTTTCACGGCGCTGTATGTCACCCCGCGTCCGCACTCTGCAATATAAATACGTCTGTATGTCCGATACAGTGACTACAAAGTCGAGGTTACAAATTGAACGTTGATTTTGAAATAAAAACCGCAAATCACTGAATTCCATTCAATACTATTAATGTCAACATGTTAATCTTTCATGCAATAAACTTAATCCAACACAACTCACAGTGCCTAGCTTACAGAAGTAGACGTCTACGTTGACAACCTCTGTCCAACAGCAAGATTTCATTGTTAGTAATGACCACGAGAAAACTGTTCGAATCGCGTTACCAGCGATAATGATATAACCAGTTTAATAGCGTTATGTCAAAGCTATCGGAAATGCTATTCTGTGCCAATGGCCTCAACGTGTCAATATTTGGATGGTGATTGCTAACATATTGTTATCTCGTACATCAGTCATTTCATGAGCAGTACACCTAATGGCACGTCGCAAATATATATATATATATATATATATATATATATATATATATATATATATATATATATATATATATATATATATATATATATATATATATATATATATAATATCATATAGCATTTAGGGCATCCATTTGATATTGGCGTCCTGCCATAAATTGTTATCATATATTATAATTGTCTGTATTAAATATGTCAAATAAAGACCAATTACAATCCAGTATAGTTTTACTGTTGTTGTTATCCCTGTCAGGCAAAGTCAGATCAACGTTAACCTTCTTTAACAATCCTCAATACTTGACAATTTACACATCAGACATTAAGCCCTCAACACATCTGACGCAACCGTTACTTATTTCCTCCATTTGGTGCAAACTCTTGTATATATGGCTATATGCAATGAATATAATGCGAGGAATAGAGACTACTCTGCTTTCCAAAGTCTGAAGGTTGTTGCACAAACGGTTCATTACAATCTGTGATGCCCCTAATTATTTTGTATTGCCCGAAACACTTCGGCAGATTTTTTATTGGTACTTAATGTATTGGAAATTAATATTATGCTATTTACTAACTTTAAAAAAGCCAGTACTAAAGTAAAAATCAATGATATTGAAATGGTATGTGTAAGTAAGTTTCTAAGTGTTATAATATTATGATAAATTTGGAGCTGTCGAAAACTGTTTCAGTTATGCGTAATAGTGCAACATATTTACTAGACAAAAATTCTTCCTTAAAACTATAATATTATTATTATTATCATTATTTTTATTATTATATCGGAATTTATATAGCGCCCGAATCCAATTAAGACAAAATGCTCTCTGGCGCTTTATATGAAACTGCAAAAAATAATAAAACTATACAATACATACTTTACACAAAACTGCATCAATTAAATAAGACTATAAAATACATACTTTACATAAAACTGCATAAATTAAATAAAACTATAAATTACATAAAATACATACTTTATATAAAACTGCATCAATTAAATAAAACTATAAATTATAGATTATTTAAAAAGTAGATAGTGTAAATGAACTGATCTAAACATAAAAAATAAATAAACACAAATATTACACTTATAGTACACACATGAATAAAACAGTACGAATAAGTAATTGGTATATAGCAATGTCATTAAAACGAGAGCGTGACTCAATCACGTCAGTCGTATGCCAGTTTAAAAAGATGTGTTTAAGTGTCTCTTGAAAGAGTTGAGAGTGTTCAGTTGTTTAATGTTCTCAGGCAAGTCGTTCCACAGTATGGCCACGTGTCGGCTGAAACAACGTTCGCCATAAGTTGCAGTCCGTAGCACAGGTACGACGAGAAGTGACTTCTCCGTTGATCTTAAACTACGCGTTGGTTGATGTTTCTGCACACTGTCACTCGTGTATGCCGGTGCCAATCCATTGAGCACTTTATACGTCAAGGTGTTAACCTTAAAGCGGAGCCGGTATTTCACTGGAAGCCAAAGTAGCTCACGTAACACAGGCGTTATGTGTTTACTCTTGCGTGACCCGGTGATTAGGCGAGCAGCGTAATTCTGTATACGCTGCAATCGTTCAATTAGCACCTGAGGTAAACCTTGCAGTAGCGCGTTTCCATAGTCCAGACGGGTTGTTACCAGTGCCTGGACTAGAATCTTACAGGCGTCATTTATGATGTATTACCTGACTTTGCCAATATTTCGGATGTGGTAGAAACAGGACTTGGAGATCGTATTCACCTGTTTCTGCATTGTCAAGCTGCTGTCAATAATATCTCCAAGATATCTCACGGATTGCATATTATGTAATAGTCTGCCTCCGCTCGTGAGGGACAAGTCGTTCACTCGACGAATTCGGTGTTTGGACGAAAACACAATGAGTTCGCTTTTTCTTTCTCAGTGTTAGCATGTTTCTATTCATCCACCCGCCAACATCCGCCACACAGGCTTCAGTGGCTGACCTTTCACTGGCCCAGTTCTCATCTGGCTTGATGGACAAGTATATTTGTGTGTCTAACAAGGTTTAACAAGGTTCCATCCCAAACAACAAGTTCCTGGTGGCAAGTGGACAAGGAAGTCATTGGTTTATCGAGAGACCAACAATTTTCTCATTTATGTGTAGCCCGCCCTTATCAAATATCTGTCAATTCTATTTTTTTAAATGTTCACACATTAACACAATCATTTGGCAGTTTGTTTCAATCATTTATCACACTCTGTGAGAAATAGTACTTTCTCATGTCCAACCTACACTGCTCCTTAACTAATGCTGCTTTATGTCCTCTGGTTATACTGCCTTCTTTAAATTTGAAGAACATATTTCTGTCAACATCCTCATAACCATTCACTATTTTAAACACTTCTATTTGGTCTCCTCTTAGTCTCCTGGTCTCTAGTTTTGTCAAACCACATTGTAATAAGCGACTTTCGTAAGTAAGGTCTTTCAATTCTGGAATAATTTTAGTTGCACTTCGTTGTATTCTTTCTAACTTGTCTATGTCCTTTTTACGATATAGCCTCCATGCATGAAGACAATATTCCAAATGCGGTATAACTATTGATTTGTACAGGGGTACAATTAGCTGTTTTTCCCTATACATGACATTTCTCCTAATTAGCCCTATAATTTTATTTCCTTTCGAAGCAGCAATACCACATTGCTCTGAAACGTTCATGGCAGCACTAAAGGTTACTCCTAAGTTGTTGTGTGGTTATACCTAGTACAGCACCTCCCATTTTATATTCTTCGTCCATGTTTCCATGTCCTATGTGTATACATTTACACTTCCCAAAATTGAATATCATTTGCCATTTTTCTGATCATTTAACTAATTTATCTAGATCATCCTGTAAACTTTGTTTATCTGTATCATTAGAAACCTTTCTGAATACTTTTGTGTCATCTGCAAATTTGAGTACTTTGCTAGATATGTCATCTTCCAAATCATTTATATATATTAAAAACAGTATAGGGCCTAATACTGATCCCTGTGGTACCCCACTCAAAACAGATTTCCAGTTTGAAACCTAAGTATTACTCTGTGTTTTCTGTGTGTAAGCCACTTTTCTATCCAGTTGGTTACATGAATGCCTATGCCATGGGCTTTTAGTTTAAGGAACAGTCTTTGATGTGGCACTTTATCGAAAACCTTCTGAAAATATAAGTAGTCAACATCCACTGGTGACACGTCATGTACTCACTTTGTAACTTCTTAAAAAAAATATAAGAGATTAGTTAGACATGACCTTGCTTTTAGGAACCGATGTTGAGATATGTTTATTAATTTATGTTTTACAAGAAATTCCACCATGTGGTATGTAATTAATGTTTCGAGTAATTTACATGCAACTGATGTTAAACTGTAATTTTCTGGCTTGTTCCTCGATCCCTTCTTAAATAGCAGCGTAATGTTTGCCTCTTTCCATTCTGAAGGAACTATTCCTTTTTCTAGTGACAAGTTAAAATAATTTTGCAAGTGGTGTACTAATTTGTTCAACAATTTCCTTAAGCAGTTTTGGTGGTATCCCATCAACTCCAGGTGATTTATTATCTTTCATCTGCTTAATTTGCTTTGCTATCATTTCAGGAGTTACAAATAACTGCCCTAAATGTTCTGATGTATTGCTCTCAAATTTAGTAAATGGAACTGGAAGTGAGCTGATATCTTCTGTGGGAACAACTGAGCTGAAATACTCATATTGGACCTCTGCCCTTTGAAACCCGTCTGAAATTAGGTTTCCCCTGTTGTTTTCCAGTGGTCCGACCTTATCTCGAACTTTCTGTTTACTCCTTACATAAGCATAGACACTCTTGCTCTCATTGATATTACCCGTCAATTTTCAAAGGTTCTTTTATATTTTTTCTAATTTCAGTTGTAGCTAGGTTAAGAGCCTCTTTGTAATTTGCATAGTCTTCATCCTTTCTGCTACGCCTATAAACCCTCCACATAGTTTGCGTAAACACTATTTTTCTAATAGCTTCTTTTGACAAGTGTTTCTTTCTATATCGTTTTCCTTGTTTTTTCAAGGGAACTAATTTATCGATGATACCCTCAATTTTATATTTTAGAATATTCCAACATTCAATTCCGGTCTTATTCATCAGCATGTTATTCCAATCTAGCTTTGCTAAGTATTTTCTCAAATCTTTATAGTTACCTTTGTGGAAATTTCTCCTATAAGTTTTTTTATTTTTACTTTCTGATTTTACATTGATGTCAAAATGTATTTTATTGGGGTCACTGTTACCCAGTGGTTCATGTATTTTTACATTGTCCACTAATTCTTGTTGTGATGATAAAACTATATCTAATACATTTTATCTCCTGGTTGGTTCTAGCACGTGCTGAATAAGGAAGCTCTCCTGAATTAAAAATAGAAATTGTTGGTCCTTACCCCCTATACGCTCTACAGATTTCCATTGTATATGTCCATGGTTAAAATCTCCTATTACGATATATTCCCCTTTACTAACTTCCTTTATAGCATTTTGTATTTTTGTGTTATCCTCTTCGATTATTTTTGGACTTCGGTAAACTAATCCAATATTTAATTTTGAATTTCCTGAAACAATTTTGCACCAAGCAACTTTAACGTAATCTGCTTCGCTTTCTAATTTATTTTATCAGCCTAAATAGATTCTTTAACATATAAAATAACTCCCCCTCCCCTTCTTCCTATTCGATCACTCCTAAACATTACGTATTTTGTCAATCCTAATTCAGCATCTGTCGTATGCATAACAGTGGTAGCGAAGATTATGTTTCTTCACCATATCACCAACTGGTTTAGCGTATATGCAGTACAGTTTCGGTCCCAACACAGATCCTTGTGGCACGCCGCAGCATAGATGTGCGTTGAACGAAGTTGCGGGGCCGGCAGAGACACATTGCGTTCGGCCGCTAATAAAAATCACATCCAATCCAGGGTTTCTGCAGTCACACCAAATGAGTGTTGAGGCCGCGTTAGCATAATGCCATGGTCGATAACATCACACGCACTGGGCAGATCAGGCATGACCAAGACAACTACACGTTTTTGACCAAGGGCTGCTGCGATGTCGTTCTGGTCTTTCACAAGAGCTGTCTCGGTTGAGTAATTATTTCGGTACGCCGACTGGTAAACATCGCGTAGATTATTGATGTCCAGGTGATCTTTCAAACGGTGTTCGACTACTTTCTCAAGAAGTTTTGACACGTATGGTAGGTTTGACACAGGCCGATAATTATTCAGAACTTCATTATCGAGGCCCGGCCTTTTAAGCAATGGTCTCACAACTTCACGTTTGAAACATGCGGGGACCACTGACGTTGCCAACGATTTGTTAATAATGGCTGTAATCAACGGCACGAAATGATCCAGACACTGCCTCAAAAGCAGCGTCGGGATCGGGTCTAAGTCATATGACTTGTTGGCCGAATTTGTAATTATTCGCTTCACCTCGTCATGGGTGGCTGGCAGAAACCTTTGAAGCGGGATTCCGTCAAACATGACGTCATTGTACAATGCTGTTTCGTAGATGTCACTTGGGTTGCCGATGTTGATGTTTCGTCGAATGGTAGCAACTTTGTCAATGTAAAAGTCACCAAAAATAGTCGCTAACTGTTCGGCCGATTCATGGGTTGGTAAGATTACCTGTCCCGTGTTACACATCAACTGACACGTTAATTTGAACATTTGTTTCTGATCTTGGCCGCAGTCTCTGATTTTTGCAGAAAATAATGTTTTCTTGGCACTGATCATCAGTTTGTTGACTGCGTTGCATTGCTCCTTGAACAACTGTCGATGAACGGTAAGTTGGTTGTTCGCCGCCATACGTTCTCTGCTCGCCTGCGCGTGTTTGACGTGTCTCAATTCGTCTGAATACCATTGCGCGTTTGGTCTCAGTGTTATCGACTTTCTTTGGACGGGAGCGTGTTGGTCGACAACCGCTTAAAATCCCGTAGTATAGGCGTGTACAAGCTCATTTAGCGGCCTATCAGTGTCGTTCAAAATTGGTGTTAAGTACTTGATAAATTCGGAATACAAATGTCCCGAAGCTTCCTGAAAGTGACCGGCTTGCGAACGCTGTCTGGCTTCGTAAAGTTAATTCTAAAACACAGAGCCAGATGGTCGCCGGAAGGGTTACCCTTTGTGTCTCCGAGACATGGCTCAGAAACTGTTGGCATCTCAATCAACAAGGAACTAATGTCCCGTGTGATGACAACATCCAAAGTATGGCCCTTCTTGTGTGTGGGTCCCACCACGTGTTGTACCAATCCATGAGCTTCCAACGTGCCATTGAAGCGCACCGCATCTGCATCGTTAACGTTGTCGAGGTAGAAGTTGAGGTCACCTGTTATGATTACATCGTTAGTTATAACAGCAAGTCGGTCCAAGTACAAACTCCACTCGTCGAAAAACACACTGTTCTTAAAACAGTTTCGCTTAGAAGGAGGCGGGCGGTACAAGATGCACAATCTCACATTCACATCAGTGGAAACGACCATATGTTCGAAATGTGTGAACATGCCATTCCGTGTAGAATAAAAGGTCTTAATTGTCAATCCGCATTGATAGAGTACGGCCACACCTCCACCGCGCTTCTCACTGGGTCAAGAGATGTGTTGTGTAATCATCCAGATTTGGTTTTAGTGATGGGAACGAACTTAAGCGTTATTCGTAGTTTTGGTTTAAGTGTGTGATGACGTGTATTTTGTAACAACTGTATTTTTAAGCTGAACTTTTGGCACCTATGTAGAACATTATTGCGCGAATAAAGCCCTTATTGTTAAGTTGAAATGTTCTGATATTAATTGTCAGTGAAGAAAAGATTAAATAATCCTTGTAATGATTCTAGTTGTATAATTTATTCGATAAGTTAAAATTGAAATTCACAAAAGCGAAAAGATGATCATTAATTCGAATAAAAGATCTACATTGAGGCGATTACGTCTACACAACTGTGCGACTTACGTTGATTCCCATCGTCGAGACGTTCATCGTGGTGATCGCGTGATATGCGTCGACAAACAACTTCATTAAAGCGTACATCGATCTTCACAGTCGAAGCGTTTCAACTGATTCGACTGGTTCGTCTTGTTTCGTCCGTCATCGTAAAAGTGTTCGTCCGTGAATAAAATCCGTTTACCCAACGATCGTCAAGTGTTATGTGTACAAAGTTTTAGAATGATCCCTGTGACGACCCAGGAAGGAGTCGAAGTTAGCTTTTAGTTTAACCCACATTCAAGGATAGAACTTTCAAAATCGTTGAACTCTATTTCTGGTAAGACTGAAAATTGTCATTTTAACTTGGTAATTATAACTAGTCTCGATTTTAACTGAACATTGTCATTATGTCATGATGTCAGGGCTCATTAATATACTAAGTGGTATACTTTTTATACTGTATAACTGTTGATGTTTTGAACACTAAACTTATCTTGTTGTACAATTTACGTAATAAATTAAAATATATATATATATATATAAATATATATATATATATATATATATATATATATATATATATATATATATATATATATATATATATATATATATATATATATATATATATATATATATATATATATATATATAAATGTGTTCTAGTCTCATATCAATGATACATATTTGCCATAGTATTGGTTATTATATACATAATCTGAACACGAAAGTAAAGTAAGTCACATCAGCTCATCCGCTGTTTTTCTTTATTACCCCTGGACTAAAGAATGTTATCGTTCATACTAGTAAAAATCGTGACAGGGGGTTGTGCCAGTGGTTCCAGTGGGGGCAGTAGATGATAAGGTGGGGGAGGGAGACGATGAGAGAGATGCTAGGGAGATATCACCTCAGCCCTGGAGGAGGCTTAGAGGAGGTAGAGTGACAGGTCGAAGAGAGACAGAACGTAAGGGGACTGGAAGGAAAGAAATGGAAGGTAAGACAACTGGAGAGCAGGAGACAGGAGCGACGTAGACAGGAGACGAGAGTGAGGGTGATGGGAGTGAGGAAGATGGGAGGAAGGTGTCAGGAAGGAAGGCGATGGGAGCTCAAGTTAGCCAGGAGAAGGAAGTCAAACGTGACACGTTGATGGGTGAGAGGGAGATTGATAACAGTCTGCCAGGTGACAAGGCTGCAGTAGAACGGAACGGAAGAGCTATTCTGAGGTAGTGATAGAGGTGGTGAGGGAGAGAGCGAGAAAGTTTGTGCGGGAATCGATAGTTATGAAACCCGACAGAGACTTAAACAAGGGAGATGACGTGGTGGTTTGCTTGCCTTGCCTTGAGAGGGTAGAAAACATTATAGGTTCGTGAAAGGGTGGATATGTTTTAGCACACGTAGGAAGAAATAACGTAGATAGGGAGGGTACAACTGCCATACAGGCAATAACTCATAATACTAACCCAGAAGTGTGTTCAGCAGGTAATTCTCTCAGGGATTCTATCATTAATGGGAATGAGGGGTCTGATATATCGAAACTGCCGGGGATGGTAATTAACATGCTAGTACAGAAGCTGTGTAGGGAAGCGGAAGTTGGATTTGTGGGGAAGTTTCGTTAGGAGGACTGATATACATGAGAAACGGATTTTATCTAAGTGGATAGGGTGCATTAGTTGAGGATGAACTCTCAGCAGCAGTAGATAGTTGAAAATCTGGTTAAATCTTGTAAAATATGTTTAGGGTTATCTAGATGTTTAACAAGACTTAACAAGATTTGCCATCGAAGTCAAAGGCCCACATGGCAAGTAGACAAGGAAGAGAGTGAGTTATCGAGAGTCCAACAATGTTCATCTACGTGTAACACGCCCTCGTGAGATATGGGTTAATCTTGTTTTTAAACATATTCACGCTGCTAGCAGTTATACAATCCGTAGACAATTTGTTCCATTCATTCAATGCCCTGAGGTGTCTAATACTCCGAGCTGTTGCTCAGCATGTAACACCCCATTGTTATCAATACAAGTTTCAAGGACCCGCCTTTGTTGAGTGGCTTATGCACGTTTCGAATGTGTCCTTGCAGTATAGTTTATTAACCTTTGAGTTATTTTGTTGAGCAACCACACACAATACACAATACCTAATTCCTTTCACCTACTTCAAAGAAAAAATAATCGTTTGATCCCAAGCCATTCAAAATGTCCAGTCGCCTATTCAAAGACGTCTACAAGCATCATATCAACAGTATCAGTCTGGAGTCAAAGGAAGAATCTGCTATATGTAACACTCAGCGTTTCATAGACAACGTACGTGTCATTTTACGTATTAGTGATCAATCAGGGGCGTCCGAAAGAATTGTTCCAAGGAGGGGCAAGAAAGAAGATATATTTTTTTATTTAATCATATCCCATTACAATAATTTTAATTACAAAGATATCAAAAGAATGACCAGACACTGTACTTCGAAAAGTTTCAGAGCAGTGTGGTATTGCAGCTTCAAAGGGTAATCAAATTCTTGGATTGATTAGAAGAAACATAACATACAAGGGAAAAAAGTTAATTATACCTCTTTATAAAGCAATAGTTAGACCTCATTTAGAATACTGTATACAAGCATGGAGACCATATCGTAAGAAGGATATAGATACGCTTGAACGCATACAAAGGAGAGCAACTAAAATGATTCCAGAACTTAGAGACCTTAGTTATGAAGAACGCCTAAAAGAATGTGGTTTAACAACTCCAGAGACAAGGAGGTTAAGAGGAGATCAGATTGAAGTTTTTAAGATATTGAATGGGTATGAAAATATTGATAGAAATATGTTTTTCTCACTCAAGAAGGATAGCAGAACTAGAGGACATGAGGTAAAATTAGTAAAGGATCAATGTAGATTGGACATCAGGAAGCACTCGTTCTCACAGAGGACAATAAATGAATGGAACAAACTGTCTACAGATTGTGTAACTGCTAGCAGCGTGAATATGTTTAAAAACAAGGTTGACACATATATCAGGAGGGCGGGTTATAAGTAGGTGAACATTGTTGGACTCTCGATAAGCCAATGGCTTCCTTGTCCACTTGCCATCTGGGCCTTTGGCTTGGATGGCAAATCTTGTTAAATCTTGTTAAATGAAAGAAAAATAAACACGAACAGTCGGGACTTCACATTCACTACGAGCCAATCCTAATAACGGTTGCTACGTACAAGGACACCAACTGTAACGACAGTTGCCATGGTTTTGCTAGTATTGTATCCTGTCAGTGCTTTGTGAAATGTCAGTATCTTGATTCAGAGTTAATGATCACACATAGCTTAGTTTTGTAGCTTAGCTTTGTAAATTACTGCCACCACTCGGATAGATGAATTTGGACATGGATGAATGAACTGTTGCACGCGTATACGGTTTGTTCCGTGTTCTAAAGCCCATACGTTGTGGCGACCCACGGTAGAACTCAGTACACCTCGCAACTGTACGTCAGACGCTTCACCACATACGTTTGATTTTAATCGAAGAGGGTCATTTAATATCCTAGGTTCTTCTACTTGCCCTTTACAAACCCCTGATGTGTCATCTACCTGATGTGTCATCTACATGATGTATCATCCACCTGATGTACATTCCAGGGAAGAATAATACCGAACTGAATGTATACAAATGTTGGACTCTCGATATCCCTCGAAGGTTGCGACCAGTACTGCCGTTTGTTCCCAGTAATTATTATTGACTCTACCATTATGCCTTAAACACAACTTATAGTGAATCACAACAGTTATTGTCAGGCTTGCAAACCAGTGTGAGAGACAACCGCTTTAAGCTGCAGCCCATAGTAAAGACGGTAATTCTCTGTGAAAAGCAGAGTATCACCCTGAGAAGCTACAGCCATGATATCACACATCTCGAGAATCACAACGATGTGTTTTTTGGAGACGCATATGACGACACAACAGGAGAGGACGAATGGCGTGCAGTGGTCCACCTCTTGTAAGGTCCCTAGCACAAGCGGCCATGCAGTGGTCCACCTCTTGTAAGGTCCCTATCACAAACGGCCATGCAGTGGTCCACCTCTTGTAAGGTCCCTATCACAAGCTGCCATGCAGTGGTCCACCTCTTGTAAGGTCCCTGTCACAAGCGGCCATGCAGTACATAATACTTTTCCATGATAATTTCCGCTGTTATAAGGTCATTGTACACTTTCAAAAGGGGTAGCATTATAAAAAAGGTGGACTACTATGTGCGTGCCTGCGTGTAGCCTGCCATCTTGTGTATTTTCTGATAAACTTGACACCCCTTTTTTCAGAATCTGGATCCGCCATAAATTGTGACCGTTAATATCGTTGAAGAACTTCAAATCAATAACTCCATGTACTTAATAGCGCCTGTAGTCCAAAACAGACCAATCCAGGAATTGTGATTTTGTAAAGATACTAGTTGAATGGAACCAACTCAGTGAGCGTCGAGTCCGGGCTGGAACAATAGGTGATTTCAGCCAGCATACTTTATGCCTTTAACCTTTTAACCTTTACTGCTATGTCCTCCAAGCTGATATATGTTATGTTTCGTCATCATTTTCCTAGATGCTATTTTGGGTGATGCAATTGCCTGCCTTCTGTAATATGGTTGCCACGAAAAACAATGCACTCAAGATGGCAAATGGACAACAAAGCATTTAGTTTTCTCGAGCAACATTATTTCATATTTGTGTAGCCTACCCTGATGAGATATCTCTCAGTTTTGTTTTAAGCATATTCAGAGTGCTAGCATTTAAACAGTTAGTAGATACGTTGCTCCAATCATGTATTCTTCTCCGTGAAAACTAACCTTGTATCCAAACAACACCGTTCTTTTTCTGTAAGGCTGCATACGATACACAATCTACCCCTATAGAACCTTTCTCTTTAGCCACTTCCAAAACAGTTCTGTTACAAAATAAGTTACTTCGCGTCCACGGTATTTTCTGATGTTCTCTTCGCCCACGAGCCGGTAGTTGACATCAGTTTATTAATAACATCAATATATTATAGCTACAATAATAGGTACTGTATATAATAGCAATGAGTTATAACAGAGAATGTCAACCAAGGGAAATAATGGATTAATTTCCACTTCCGGCCATAACATATTTTCCTCCCCATCTACACACACAAAAGCGGAAATTTATGTTATATTAATTTTCCCCATGCACACACGTTGGTGCAGCTAATTATGATATGTTATGATATGACATGATATGACATTTACATGCTTCAACATACGCGCATGCGCAGATACACCAATTTACATCACTAATTCAAATAAATCAAACGTGAATAGTAATAAAGTTAAATAAGTTTAAAGTAAATTGCAAAAATGGCATCAATACATTTCCAGCATAACATGCACACACATTTAAAGAGAACATATCCAGTTTTTAAAAGAAAAGTCTGAAGCTGCATTTCGAAGCTGTTATGTTCCAGAGGCGCTGAGCTGCTTACAAGGAAATGTTGTCGCCGTGAGTACATACATCCAGCAGGTAAGCGTCGGGGGGGGGGGGGGCGGAGAGAGAAACACAGAGACAGCTAGTGTCAATATTTGTAAGCACGACGCCGGTACTGCATGTACCTATCAACACTGTTCAAACTGAGTAACCTGGCCCTACACAAATAGCCCATCTAGGATCTCGACAAGTCAATCATAGTAACTCATTAATTTCACTTACTTCTATGAGGCGGCGAAACAGGTTACACCCGAAAAAAATAAGATTTCAGCCAGAGGGGTCATATGGCCCAATACCCCTAAGTAATCCACTGTCATATGTATTTTAGCAGCGGATGTCTAAATTTTAAAGTGGGGGAACGTAACCCTAATTTGTGCACTATGATATCGCATGGTTAGTACCTTGATTCACTCACTAGAGGCCACTAGGATAGCAGAGGCACTCCCATATTAACTGGCTGGACGGGTTTAGTGAATGACCAGCGCAGTTTGTCCTGGACCGGAGACGTGTGCAATAGTGCCCTGCGCGGTCCGGGCTTTGGGTCCAAGCCCGGCCCGGGCCTCTACATAATTCCGCGGGCCGGGCCGGGCCTGGGCTGAAAACAATTTAAACACATCGGGCTTGGGCCAGGCCTGGGCCTAGTGTGAGCGGGCCGGGCCGGGCCTGGGCTGCGCCTGGACGTAATAAAAATATTCATAAAAACACCGATTATTACTTTATTTTTTAATAAAACCTGATTATAAATTGTAATTCCTGTTAATGAATGCTTAAAATTATTTATTTAGTATTATATAGTTGCAAATTGAGACCTTGCATGGAATCTAATGGACCCATAAGTTCACTTGGCTGGAAGTAGCCAGCCCCAAATGTTTACTTTAGAAATATTTGCAGAGGCAATCAAGCCATTATTAACCATCAACTTATCACCCTTTGACCCTACCAGTGGACATTCTATTGTCTAGGTATTCCCTCCAAACATTGCCCACCTGAATGACCTGCCCATTGCCAAGTGCCCACTAGGCCACTAGCCTACTACCCAGTACCCAACCCAGTTGGTAATTGGTATTTCTCCCCAGTCCTAATTCATTCACACTTGTACTAATTCACACATGTCTGAATCTGTCTGTCTCAGGCTAGTGACTGCAGGCCTGCTGGAAATGCCACTGGGTGTCAGTGCCAGTGGGTGACATTTAATTTAAATATCATATTAAATTATGTTAACGAAGTTGACCTAATTCAATTAACAATATAAATTGGGGTTATGGCTTGCATAAGGGTTAAGTCAGGGTTAAATAAACAAATCTCGTACCCTAACCATAAGCCAATACATTAAAGTCAATTATAACAAATCTTATCATATTTAATAGTAATTACACTAAGAAGTTTTTCTTTATTTTTCTTCAGGATATTCGTCCGTTTGAAGAAGTTGGTGGTGCTGGATTTTTAGAACTCATCCAGCACACTATGGACAAATAAACTGTTTTACAGTTTATTTGTTTTTCGTCTTTGTTATAAGATTATAGGTTTATCTTCTCTAAACTTAGCGGGCCGCGGGCTTGCGGGCCGCGGGCTTACCCATCTTTGGCCCGCGGGTATGGGCCGGGCCTGGGCCTGAAACTTGCGGGCCGGGCCGGGCCTGGGCCAAACATTCACGGTCTGGTTCGGGCCTGGGCCGGGCATGGGCCTAAATTCTAGTTTGAGGGCCTGGGCCGGGCCGGGCTTGAAAAATTATTGCGGGCCTGGGCCGGGCCTGGGCTCTAACTGCTAATTGCGGGCCGGGTTTGGGATCAAATTCTAGGCCCGCGCAGGGCACTAGTATGCAAACGGTGATACTCTACGTTAGAAATGTTGGCTTTCTCGCGGATCAGCTTTACATTTCTACACACTGGTGAGTTAGTTTTGTCACATTTACACACACACACACACACACACGCACGCACGCACGCACGCACGCACACACGCACACACACACACACACACACACACACACACACACATATATATATATATGCCATTTAATGAAGTAGACTCGGTAAAACTGTAGTTTAGATTACATGTTTGAATTTCCAACTGGGCCCTTCAACTACGGGCGTGGCAGTGTCTACGCAAGAAACTCGGCCGTTTAATTCAATGTCGTTCACGTATGCCTAGGCTGTGTCATACCGTGAAACTTAAATACTTCAATAAATATTTAGTATATAATCTGCATGAAACACATTTTTTTCATGTTATATTATTATGTTTTATCATAGATGATTGTTGATTTGTTAAATTAAACTGAAAGTTATCTGTAACCTTGGTTAATGTGTTAAATATGTCTAGTACTAACTAATGCTAACACGAGGTGCGGCTATTTCTGTTCAACAAGTTAGTAATGTGGCGGTCGTTCGATTACAGTGTCACGGTGGGTCTGGAAAACACGTGCATTCATCTGACCGCTCCTACTTCGGTCACTCCAGACAATGGTGGGTACCACTGCGTAACGCATTAGACAGTTTCAGCAGTTTGTTCGCTCCACCTGTTGCTAGTTACGTAACTAATAGGCACTCACGTCAGCTGGATTTGTCGGTCACCTGCGCTATATAAGCTTCGCGCCGAGATACTCATATTTAACACAGATACAATGGTATCCATCAGTGAATACGTGAAGACTTATCAGTTTCCAAACGTTATTTCAAAGACGACATGTTGTAGTTTTATATGCGATGTAAGCAAGATATCTAAGTTATATTTATTAGCAGGACAGGGAGAACACCAATAATTTCACTACCGTTCGTACTTTTAAGAACGGTAATGGGAGGGGTCCCAACCTAAGTGCCACCTGTTTGGGAAGGGCAACCTCTCACCAGTTTTGAGAGTAACATCTCCCACCAATCCAACCTCCCACCAATGTTGAGGCCAACCTACCACCATTTTTGAGGACCCACGTCCCACTTCCTGCCACACCAGGAAACACTAGAACATTTAGGGCAAGTTAATTGTTTCAAACCTATCGCTAAAACTCCATTAAGGCTACGTATCAGATAAGTTTAACTTATATGGTATATAAGTTGCATTGAGATACCTTGGGAGTAATTTTTTTATTTCACTTTGTCCCAGTTGCTGCATTAACTAAGCGAATGAATTGCCATGGTTTTACTACATCCGAGAAAGTAAGGTCTGATATATATATATATATATATATATATATATATATATATATATATATATATATATATATATATATATATATATATATATATATATATATATATATAGTTTGATTCAATGTTTGTGATGACAATTGCACGACATAATCATGTTTATTATTGAATATGTTTAAGTAAGACCAGATTTAACAAGTTTGCCATCCCAAACAATAAGTTCCAGATGGCAAATGGACATGGAAGCGATTGGTTTATCGAGAGTCCAACAATTTTCTCATCTGTGTAGCCTGCCCTTATCAAATATCTGTCAATTCTATTTTTAAACATATTCACACTACTAGCATTAAATCAATCATTTGGCAGTTTGTTCCATTCATTTTTCACCCTTTGTGAGAAAGAGTATTTTCTCATGTCCAACCTACACTGCTCCTTAACTAATACTGTATGGTGTCCTCAAGTTCTACTGCCTTCTTTAAGTTTGAAGAACATATTCCTGCCAACATCCTCATAACCATTCACTATTTTAAACACTTATATTTGGTCTCCTCTTAGTCTCCTGGTCTCTAGTGTTGTCAAACCATATTGTAATAAGCGACTTTTGTAACTAAGGTCTCTCAATTCTGGAATCATTTTAGTTGAACTTCGTTGTATTCTTTCTAACTTGTCTATGTCCTTTTTACGATATAGCCTCCATGCATAAATACAATATTCCAAATGCGGTATAACTATTGCTTTGTACAGGGGTACAATTAGCTGTTTCTTCTTATACATGATAGTTCTCCTAATTAGCCCTAGAATTTGAATTCCTTTCGAAGCAGCAATCCCACATTGCTCTGATACTTTCATCTCAGCACTAAATGTTACTCCTATGTCCTTTCTTGCGTGGTTCTACCTAGTACAGCATCCCCCTTTTTATATTCTTCGTCCATGTTTCCATGTCCTATATGTATACATTTACACTTTCCAAAATTGAATAATATTTGCCACTTTTATGATAATTTAACTAATTTATCTAGATCATCCTGTAAACTGTGTTTATCTGTAACATTAATAACCTTTCTAAATACTTTTGTGTCATCTGCAAATTTGAGTACTTTGCTAGATATGTCCTCTTCCAAATCATTTATGTATATATTAAAACCAGCATAGGGCCTAATACTGATCTCTGTGGTACCCCATTCAAAACATATTTACAGTTTGAAATCTCACCATCTACTATTACTCTGTTATCTGTGTGTAAGCCACTTTTCTATCCAGTTGATTACATCATTACCTATGCCAAGGGTTTTTAGCTTAAGTAATAATCTTTGATGTGACACTTTATCGAAAGCTTTCTGAAATACACACATTGAGTATTTTATTACCCGGGATCTTTCATCACAAACGGATTACGCATCCATATATTGATACGTCTTTTCAGCAATTTTTTGCAGCGTGGTTTATTTTAGTAATGAAGTTGTCCAAACCAGGCCGCTGACTGACGCTTCAATGCAGCCAACCCCAGCCCAAAATAGCAACGTGTTTCGATTTGTTTAAGTGGCGCCATCTGGCGGATAGCCTAGATAATATATGGAATATCATGCGTGAACGTACTGGTCTCTGGTTTCCCGTATTTTATCAACTAACTCTGGAACCAGGGTCTTTAAAAAGTGCTGTGGTCTATTTAGATGTCCCCCATTTCTACACCCCCAACCCCACTAAATCGCACTACTACATTTCTTCTCTCTTTCCTGCTGCCAAAGATTACTCCCCAAAATCTTCAACCAAATGAAGGTGGTCATTTAAAAAAAAGATGACCACATCAGAATATTATGTTACTCTGCTGCACACATATTTACAGTTGCATTGCTGGTTGATAACATAGGCACATGTCAAAGACAGTATGATCCTTCGTGCATTAAGACATTGTTTTAGACACCTTTATGACGGGGTGTGTTTATGTTTATACAAGGTATTTATTGATGAACTATGCATCCGAACATATAAAAATATATATATATATATATATATATATATATATATATATATATATATATATATATATATATATATATATATATATATATATATATATATATATATATGTATTAATATGTATATATGTATATATATATATATATATATATATATATATATATATATATATATATATATATATATATATATGTAAATATGTATGTACATATGTATATGTATATATGTATATGTGTATATGTATATATGTATATATATATATATATATTCATTGTGCCTTTTTAAATCTACATTTACTTGTTTATATTGAATTTGAATGTTTCCCGTGTTGTTTGTGTTATAATCGTTTTTGCACCTACTTTAGATGTGACGATGCGACATATCCAGGTTCTCATTTCGGAACTGCTACTGCTGGGTGCAATGGACGCTGTGGTGAGAGTACTATAATTTTTCTTCAATATGTCCTAACACGGAGTGATAGACGTATTTGTAAAACAGTGATGCAACAAACATCATTTCATAAGATTAACTTGGGAAAGAAAACACTACATGTAATAATAATAGTCAAAACCTGAAATAATGAATGTCTTTCAATGTTGTGTTATTTTTCCATTCAATCTCTGACCCTAAGTGTCCTGACTAGCCAAATTAATATGTTGTATTAAAACAACACTGATAACGTTTCGCCAGGTGAACAAACAAATATAATTTGCTTTGTATTAATCTTATATTAAAATTAATTAACTTTTGGGCGAAAGTAGCAATCAAATTTACCCATGACAATTTCAAAGTTCTTTTGTTCTACTTCTGTAAATGCGAATGTTCTCATGATAGTTTTTGATTCCTGCCCTATTGCGTACAGTAACGAACTGACTTGTATGTCGCCATTTTCTTTATCTCGAACTTTCTGTTTACTCCTTACATAAGCATAGACACTCTTGCTCTCATTGATATTACCCGTCAATTTTCAAAGGTTCTTTTATATTTTCTAATTTCAGTTGTAGCTAGGTTAAGAGCCTCTTTGTAATTTGCATAGTCTTCATCCTTTCTGGTACGCCTATAAACCCTCCACATAGTTTGCGTAAACACTATTTTTCTAATAGCTTCTTTTGACAAGTGTTTCTTTCTATATCGTTTTCCTTGTTTTTTCAAGGGAACTAATTTATCGATGATACCCTCAATTTTATATTTTAGAATATTCCAACATTCAATTCCGGTCTTATTCATCAGCATGTTATTCCAATCTAGCTTTGCTAAGTATTTTCTCATATCTTTATAGTTACCTTTGTGGAAATTTCTCCTATAAGTTTTTTTATTTTTACTTTCTGATTTTACATTGATGTCAAAATGTATTTTATTGGGGTCACTGTTACCCAGTGGTTCATGTATTTTTACATTGTCCACTAATTCTTGTTGTGATGATAAAACTATATCTAATACATTTTATCTCCTGGTTGGTTCTAGCACGTGCTGAATAAGGAAGCTCTCCTGAATTAAAAATAGAAATTGTTGGTCCTTACCCCCTATACGCTCTACAGATTTCCATCGTATATGTCCATGGTTAAAATCTCCTATTACGATATATTCCCCTTTACTAACTTCCTTTATAGCATTTTGTATTTTTGTGTTATCCTCTTCGATTATTTTTGGACTTCGGTAAACTAATCCAATATTTAATTTTGAATTTCCTGAAACAATTTTGCACCAAGCAACTTTAACGTAATCTGCTTCGCTTTCTAATTTATTTTATCAGCCTAAATAGATTCTTTAACATATAAAATAACTCCCCCTCCCCTTCTTCCTATTCGATCACTCCTAAACATTACGTATCTTGTCAATCCTAATTCAGCATCTGTCGTATGCATAACAGTGGTAGCGAAGATTATGTTTCTTCACAATATCACCTACTGGTTTAGCGTATATGCAGTACAGTTTCGGTCCCAACACGGATCTTTGTGGCACGCCGCAGCATAGATGTGCGTTGAACGAAGTTGCGGGGCCGAAAGAGACACATTGCGTTCTGCCGCTAATAAAAATCACATCCAATCCAGGGTTTCTGCAGTCACACCAAATGAGTGTTGAAGCCGCGTTAGCATAATGCCATGGTCGATAACATCAAACGCACTGGACAGATCAGGCATGACCAAGACAACTACACGTTTTTGATCAATAGCTGCAGCAATGTCGTTCCGGACTTTCACAAGAGCTGTCTCGGTTGAGTAATTATTTCGGTACGCCGATTGGTAAAAATCGCTTAGATTGTTGATGTTAAGGTGATCTTTCAAACGGTGTTCGACCACTTTCTCAAGAAGTTTTGACACGTATGGTAGGTTTGACACAGGCCGATAATTATTCAGAACTTCCTTATCGAGGCCCGTCCTTTTAAGCAATGGTGTCACAACTGCACGTTTGAAACATGCGGGGACCACTGACGTTGCCAACGATTTGTTAATAATGGCTGTAATCAACGGCACGAAATGATCCAGACACTGCCTCAAAAGCAGCGTAGGGATCGGGTCTAAGTCATATGACTTGTTGGGCGAATTTGTGATTATTCGCTTCACCTCGTCATGGGTGGCTGGCAGAAACCTTTGTAGCGGGATTCCGTCAAACATGACGTCATTGTACAATGCTGTTTCGTAGATGTCACTTGGGTTGCCGATGTTGATGTTTCGTCGAATGGTAGCAACTTTGTCAATGTAAAAGTCACCAAAAATAGTCGCTAACTGTTCGGCCGATTCATGGGTTGGTAAGATTACCTGTCCCGTGTTACACATCAACTGACACGTTAATTTGAACATTTGTTTCTGATCTTGGCCGCAGTCTCTGATTTTTGCAGAAAATAATGTTTTCTTGGCACTGATCATCAGTTTGTTGACTGCGTTGCATTGCTCCTTGAACAACTGTCGATGAACGGTAAGTTGGTTGTTCGCCGCCATACGTTCTCTGCTCGCCTGCGCGTGTTTGACGTGTCTCAATTTGTCTGAATACCATTGCGCGTTTGGTCTCAGTGTTATCGACTTTCTTTGGACGGGAGCGTGTTGGTCGACAACCGCTTCAAATCCCGTAGTATAGGCGTGTACAAGCTCATTTAGCGGCCTATCAGTGTCGTTCAAAATTGGTGTTAAGTACTTGATAAATTCGGGAATACAAATGTCCCGAAGCTTCCTGAAAGTGACCGGCTTGCGAACGCTGTCTGGCTTCGTAAAGTTAATTCTAAAACACAGAGCCAGATGGTCGCCGGAAGGGTTACCCTTTGTGTCTCCGAGAAATGGCTCAGAAACTGTTGGCATCTCAATCAACAAGGAACTAATGTCCCGTGTGATGACAACATCCAAAGTATGGCCCTTCTTGTGTGTGGGTCCCACCACGTGTTGTACCAATCCATGAGCTTCCAACGTGCCATTGAAGCGCACCGCATCTGCATCGTTAACGTTGTCGAGGTAGAAGTTGAGGTCACCTGTTATGATTACATCGTTAGTTATAACAGCAAGTCGGTCCAAGTACAAACTCCACTCGTCGAAAAACACACTGTTCTTAAAACAGTTTCGCTTAGAAGGAGGCTGGCAGTACAAGATGCACAATCTCACATTCACATCAGTGGAAACGACCATATGTTCGAAATGTGTGAACATGCCATTCCGTGTAGAATAAAAGGTCTTAATGGTCAATCCGCATTGATAGAGTACGGCCACACCTCCACCGCGCTTCTCACTGGGTCAAGAGATGTGTTGTGTAATCATCCAGATTTGGTTTTAGTGATGGGAACGAACTTAAGCGTTATTCGTAGTTTTGGTTTAAGTGTGTGATGACGTGTATTTTGTAACAACTGTATTTTTAAGCTGAACTTTTGGCACCTATGTAGAACATTATTGCGCGAATAAAGCCCTTATTGTTAAGTTGAAATGTTCTGATATTAATTGTTAGTGAAGAAAAGATGAAATAATCCTTGTAATGATTCTAGTTGTATAATTTATTCGATAAGTTAAAATTGAAACTCACAAAAGCGACAAGATGATCATTAATTCGAATAAAAGATCTACATTGAGGCGATTACGTCTACACAACTGTGCGACTTACGTTGATTCCCATCGTCGAGACGTTCATCGTGGTGATCGCGTGATATGCGTCGACAAACAACTTCATTAAAGCGTACATCGATCTTCACAGTCGAAGCGTTTCAACTGATTCGACTGGTTCGTCTTGTTTCGTCCGTCATCGTAAAAGTGTTCGTCCGTGAATAAAATCCGTTTACCCAACGATCGTCAAGTGTTATGTGTACAAAGTTTTAGAATGATCCCTGTGACGACCCAGGAAGGAGTCGAAGTTAGCTTTTAGTTTAACCCACATTCAAGGATAGAACTTTCAAAATCGTTGAACTCTATTTCTGGTAAGACTGAAAATTGTCATTTTAACTTGGTAATTATAACTAGTCTCGATTTTAACTGAACATTGTCATTATGTCATGATGTCAGGGCTCATTAATATACTAAGTGGTATACTTTTTATACTGTATAACTGTTGATGTTTTGAACACTAAACTTATCTTGTTGTACAATTTACGTAATAAATGCGCAAACATATATATATATATATATATATATATATATATATATATATATATATATATATATATATATATATATATATATATATATATATATATATATATATATATATATATAAATGTGTGTTCTAGTCTCATATCAATGATACATATTTGCCATAGTATTGGTTATTATATACATAATCTGAACACGAAAGTAAAGTAAGTCACATCAGCTCATCCGCTGTTTTTCATTATTACCCCTGGACTAAAGAATGTTATCGTTCATACTAGTAAAAATCGTGACAGCGGGTTGTGCCAGTGGTTCCAGTGGGGGCAGTAGATGATAAGGTGGGGGGAGACGATGAGAGAGATGCTAGGGAGATATCACCTCAGCCCGGGAGGAGGCTTAGAGGAGGTAGAGTGACAGGTCGAAGAGAGACAGAACGTATAGGGACTGGAAGGAAAGAAATGGAAGGTAAGACAACTGGAGAGAAGGAGACAGGAGCGACGTAGACAGGAGACGAGAGTGAGGGTGATGGGAGTGAGGGAGATGGGAGGAAGGTGTCAGGAAGGAAGGCGACGGGAGCTCAAGTTAGCCAGGAGAAGGAAGGGAAACGTGACACCTTGATGGGTGAGAGGGAGATTGATAACAGTCTGCCAGGTGACAAGGCTGCAGTGGAACGGAACGGAAGAGCTATTCTGAGGTAGTGATAGAGGTGGTGAGGGAGAGAGCGAGAATGTTTGTGCGGGAATCGATAGTTATGAAACCCGACAGAGACTTAAACAAGGGAGATGACATGGTTGTTTGCTTGCCTTGCCTTGAGAGGGTAGAAAACATTATAGGTTCGTGAAAGGGTGGATATGTTTTAGCACACGTAGGAAGAAATAACGTAGAGATGGAGGGTACAACTGCCATACAGGCAATAACTCATACTACTAACCCAGAAGTGTGTTCAGCAGGTAATTCTCTCAGGGATTCTCTCATTAATGGGAATGAGGGGTCTGATATATCGAAACTGCCGGGGATGGTAATTAACATGCTAGTACAGAAGCTGTGTAGGGAAGCGGAAGTTGGATTTGTGGGGAAGTTTCGTTGGGAGGACTGATATACATGAGAGACGGATTTTATCTAAGTGGATAGGGTGCATTAGTTGAGGATGAACTCTCAGCAGCAGTAGATAGTTGAAAATCTGGTTAAATCTTGTAAAATATGTTTAGGGTTATCTAGATGTTTAACAAGACTTAACAAGATTTGCCATCGAAGTCAAAGGCCCACATGGCAAGTAGACAAGGAAGAGAGTGACTTATCGAGAGTCCAACAATGTTCATCTACGTGTAACACGCCCTCGTGAGATATGGGTTAATCTTGTTTTAAACCTATTCACGCTGCTAGCAGTTATACAATCCATAGACAATTTGTTCCATTCATTCAATGCCCTGAGGTGTCTAATACTCCGAGCTGTTGCTCAGCATGTAACACCCCATTGTTATTAATACAAGTTTCAAGGACCCGCCTTTGTTGAGTGGCTTATGCACGTTTCGAATGTGTCCTTGCAGTATAGTTTATTAACCTTAGAGTTATTTTGTTGAGTAACCACACACAATACACAATACCTAATTCCTTTCACCTACTTCAAAGAAAAAATAATCGTTTGATCCCAAGCCATTCAAAATGTCCAGTCGCCAATTCAAATATGTCTACAAGCATCATATCAACAGTATCAGTCTGAAGCCAAACGAAGAATTTGCTATATGTAACACTCAGCGTTTCATAGACAACATACGTGTCATTTTACGTATTAGTGATCAGTCAGGGGCGTCCGAAAGAATTGTTCCAACGAGGGGCAAGAAAGAAGATATATATTTTTTTATTTAATCAAATCCCATTACAATTATTTGAATTACAAAGATATCAAAAGGATGATCAGACACTGTACTTCGAAAAGTTTCAGAGCAGTGTGGTATTGCAGCTTCAAAGGGTAATCAAATTCTTGGATTGATTAGAAGAAACATAACATACAAGGGAAAAAAGTTAATTATACCTCTTTATAAAGCAATAGTTAGACCTCATTTAGAATACTGTATACAAGCATGGAGACCATATCGTAAGAAGGATATAGATACGCTTGAACGCATACAAAGGAGAGCAACTAAAATGATTCCAGAACTTAGAGACCTTAGTTATGAAGAACGCCTAAAAGAATGTGGTTTAACAACTCCAGAGACAAGGAGGTTAAGAGGAGATCAGATTGAAGTTTTTAAGATATTGAATGGGTATGAAAATATTGATAGAAATATGTTTTTCTCACTCAAGAAGGATAGCAGAACTAGAGGACATGAGGTAAAATTAGTAAAGGATCAATGTAGATTGGACATCAGGAAGCACTCGTTCTCACAGAGGACAATAAATGAATGGAACAAACTGTCTACAGATTGTGTAACTGCTAGCAGCGTGAATATGTTTAAAAACAAGGTTGACACATATATCAGGAGGGCGGGTTATAAGTAGGTGAACATTGTTGGACTCTCGATAAGCCAATGGCTTCCTTGTCCACTTGCCATCTGGGCCTTTGGCTTGGATGGCAAATCTTGTTAAATCTTGTTAAATGAAAGAAAAATAAACACGAACAGTCGGGACTTCACATTCACTACGAGCCAATCCTAATAACGGTTGCTACGTACAAGGACACCAACTGTAACGACAGTTGCCATGGTTTTGCTAGTATTGTATCCTGTCAGTGCTTTGTGAAATGTCAGTATCTTGATTCAGAGTTAATGATCACACATAGCTTAGTTTTGTAGCTTAGCTTTGTAAATTACTGCCACCACTCGGATAGATGAATTTGGACATGGATGAATGAACTGTTGCACGTGTATACGGTTTGTTCCGTGTTCTAAATCCCATACGTTGTGGCGACCCGCGGTAGAACTCAGTACACCTCAGACGCTTCACCACATACGTTTGAATTTTAATCGAAGAGGGTCATTTAATATTCTAGGTTCTTCTCCTTGCCCTTTACAAACCCCTGATGTGTCATCCACTTGATCTATCATCTACCTGATGTGTCATCCACCTGATGTACATTCCAGGGAAGAATAATACCGCACTGAATGTATACAAATGTTGGACTCTCGATATCCCTCGAAGGTTGCGACCAGTACTGCCGTTTGTTCCCAGTAATTCTTATTGACTCCCCCATTATGCCTTAAACACAAATTAGAGTGAATTACAACAGTTATTGTCAGGCTTGCAAACCAGTGTGAGAGACAACCGCTTTAAGCTGCAGCCCATAGTAAAGACGGTAATTCTCTGTGAAAAGCAGAGTATCACCATGAGAAGCTACAGCCATGATGTCCCACATCTCGAGAATCACAACGATGTGTTTCTTGGAGACGCATATGGCGACACAACAGGAGAGGACGAATGGCGTGCAGTGGTCCACCTCTTGTAAGTTTCCTACCACAAGCGGCCATGCAGTGGTCCACCTCTTGTAAGGTCCCTATCACAAGCGGCCATGCAGTGGTCCACCTCTTGTAAGGTCCCTATCACAAGCGGCCATGCAGTGGTCCACCTCTTGTAAGGTCCCTATCACAAGCGGCCATGTAGTGGTCCACCTCTTGTAAGGTCCCTATCACAAGCGGCCATGCAGTACATAAGACTTTTCCATGATAATTTCCCCTCACGAGAGTCTACCGCTGTTATAAGGTCATTGTACACTTTCAAAAGGGGTTGCATTATAAAAAAGTGGACTACTATGTGCGTGCCTGCGTGTATCCTGCAGGAAATCTACTATCTGGTGTATTTTCTTGTAAACTTGGCACCCCTTTTTTCAGAATCTGGATCCGCCATAAATTGTGACCGTTAATATCATTGAAAAACTTCAAATCAATAACTCCAGGTACTTAATAGTGCCTGTAGTCCAAACATACAAATCCAGGAATTGTGATTTTGTAAAGATAATAGTTGAATGGAACCAACTCAGTGAGCGTCAAGTCCGGGCTGGTACAATAGGTGACTTCAGCCAGCATACGTTATGCCTTTAACCTTTTAACCTTTACTGCTATGTCCTCCAAGCTGATATATGTTATGTTTCGTCATCATTTTCCTAGATGCCATTTTGGGTGATGCAATTGCCTCCCTTCTGTAATATGGTTGCCACGAGAAACAATGCACTCAAGATGGCAAATGGACAACAAAGCATTTAGTTTTCTCGAGCAACATTGTTTCATATTTGTGTAGCCTACCCTGATGAGATATCTCTCAGTTTTGTTTTAAACATATTCAGAGTGCTAGCATTTAAACAGTTAGTATATACGTTGCTCCAATCATGTATTCTTCCCCTTGAAAACTAACCTTGTATCCAAACAACACCGTTCTTTTTCTGTAAGGCTGCATACGATACACAATCTACCCCTATAGAACCTTTCTCTTTAGCCACTTCCAAAACAGTTATGTTACAAAATAAGTTACTTCGCGTCCACGGTATTTTCTGATGTTCTCTTCGCCCACGAGCCGGTAGTTGACATCAGTTTATTAATAACATCAATATATTGTAGCTACAATAATAGGTACTGTATATAATAGCAATGAGTTATAACAGAGAATGTCAACCAAGGGAAATAATGGATGAATTTCCACTTCCAGCCAAAACATATTTTCCTCCCCATATACACACACAAAAGCGGAAATTTATGTTATATTAATTTTCCCCATGCACACACGTTGGTGCAGCTAATTATGATATGTTATGATATGACATGATATGATATTTGCATGCTTCAACATACGCGCATGCGCAGATACACCAATTTACATAACTAATTCAAATAAATCAAACGTGAATAGTAATAAAGTTAAATAAGTTTAGAGTAAATTGCAAAAATGGCATCAATACATTTCCAGCATAACATGCACACACATTTAAAGAGAACATATCCAGTTTTTAAAAGAAAAGTCTGAAGCTGCATTTCGAAGCTGTTATGTTCCAGAGGCGCTGAGCTGCTTACAAGGAAATGTTGTCGCCGTGAGTACATACATCCAGCAGGTAAGCGTCGGGGGGGGGGGGGGGGGCGGAGAGAGAAACACAGAGACAGCTAGTGTCAATATTTGTAAGCACGACGCCGGTACTGCATGTACCTAGCAACACTGTTCAAACTGAGTAACCTGGCCCTACACAAATAGCCCATCTAGGATCTCGACAAGTCAATCATAGTAACTCATTAATTTCACTTACTTCTATGAGGCGGCGAAACAGGTTACACCCGAAAAAAATAAGATTTCAGCCAGAGGGGTCATATGGCCCAATACCCCTAAGTAATCCACTGTCATATGTATTTTAGCAGCGGATGTCTAAACTTTAAAGTGGGGGAACGTAACCCTAATTTGTGCACTATGATATCGCATGGTTAGTACCTTGATTCACTCACTAGAGGCCACTAGGATAGCAGAGGCACTCCCATGTTAACTGGCTGGACGGGTTTAGTGAATGACCAGCGCAGTTTGTCCTGGACCGGAGACGTGTGCAATAGTGCCCTGCGCGGTCCGGGCTTTGGGTCCAAGCCCGGCCAGGGCCTCTACATAATTCCGCGGGCCGGGCCGGGCCTGGGCCTACATACTGCGGGCCCGGGCCGGGCCTGGGCTGAAAACAATTTAAACACATCGGGCTTGGGCCAGGCCTGGGCCTAGTGTGAGCGGGCCGGGCCGGGCCGGGCCTGGGCTGCGCCTGGACGTAATAAAAATATTCATAAAAACACCGATTATTACTTTATTTTTTAATAAAACCTGATTATAAATTGTAATTCCTGTTAATGAATGCTTAAAATTATTTATTTAGTATTATATAGTTGCAAATTGAGACCTTGCATGGAATCTAATGGACCCATAAGTTCACTTGGCTGGAAGTAGCCAGCCCCAAATGTTTACTTTAGAAATATTTGCAGAGGCAATCAAGCCATTATTAACCATCAACTTATCACCCTTTGACCCTACCAGTGGACATTCTATTGTCTAGGTATTCCCTCCAAACATTGCCCACCTGAATGACCTGCCCATTGCCAAGTGCCCACTAGGCCACTAGCCTACTACCCAGTACCCAACCCAGTTGGTAATTGGTATTTCTCCCCAGTCCTAATTCATTCACACTTGTACTAATTCACACATGTCTGAATCTGTCTGTCTCAGGCTAGTGACTGCAGGCCTGCTGGAAATGCCACTGGGTGTCAGTGCCAGTGGGTGACATTTAATTTAAATATCATATTAAATTATGTTAACGAAGTTGACCTAATTCAATTAACAATATAAATTGGGGTTATGGCTTGCATAAGGGTTAAGTCAGGGTTAAATAAACAAATCTCGTACCCTAACCATAAGCCAATACATTAAAGTCAATTATAACAAATCTTATCATATTTAATAGTAATTACACTAAGAAGTTTTTCTTTATTTTTCTTCAGGATATTCGTCCGTTTGAAGAAGTTGGTGGTGTTGGATTTTTAGAACTCATCCAGCACACTATGGACAAATAAACTGTTTTACAGTTTATTTGTTTTTCGTCTTTGTTATAAGATTATAGGTTTATCTTCTCTAAACTTAGCGGGCCGCGGGCTTGCGGGCCGCGGGCTTACCCATCTTTGGCCCGCGGGTATGGGCCGGGCCTGGGCCTGAAACTTGCGGGCCGGGCCGGGCCTGGGCCAAACATTCACGGTCTGGTTCGGGCCTGGGCCGGGCATGGGCCTAAATTCTAGTTTGCGGGCCTGGGCCGGGCCGGGCTTGAAAAATTATTGCGGGCCTGGGCCGGGCCTGGGCTCTAACTGCTAATTGCGGGCCGGGTTTGGGATCAAATTCTAGGCCCGCGCAGGGCACTAGTATGCAAACGGTGATACTCTACGTTAGAAATGTTGGCTTTCTCGCGGATCAGCTTTACATTTCTACACACTGGTGAGTTAGTTTTGTCACATTTACACACACACACACACACACGCACGCACGCACGCACGCACGCACGCACGCACGCACGCACGCACGCACACACACACACACACACACACACACACACACATATATATATATATGCCATTTAATGAAGTAGACTCGGTAAAACTGTAGTTTAGATTACATGTTTGAATTTCCAACTGGGCCCTTCAACTACGGGCGTGGCAGTGTCTCGCAAGAAACTCGCCCGTTGAATTCAATGTCGTTCGCGTATGCCTAGGCTGTGTCATACCGTGAAACTTAAATACTTCAATAAATACTTAGTATATAATCTGCATGAACAATTTTGTTTATGTTATATTGTTATGTTTTATCATAGATGATTGTTGATTTGAGAATTTTAATTGAAAGTTATTTGTAACCTTGGTTAATGTGTTAAGTTTGTCTAGTACTAATTAATGCTAACACGAGGTGCGGCTATTTCTGTTCAACAAGTTAGTAATGTGGCGGTCGTTCAATTACAGTGTCACGGTGGGTCTGGAAAACACGTGCATTCATCTGACCGCTCCTACTTCGGTCGCTCCAGACAATGGTGGGTATCATTGCGTAACGCATTAGACAGTTTCAGCAGTTTGTTCGCTCTACCTATTTCTAGCTTCGTAACTAATAGGCAATCACGTCAGCTGGATTTGTCGGTCATCTGCGCTATATAAGCTTCGCGCCGAGATACTCATATTTAACACAGATACAATGGTATCCATCAGTGAATACGTGAAGACTTATCAGTTTCCAGACGTTATTTCAAAGACGACATGTTTAGGTTTTACATACGATGTAAGCTAGATATCTAAGTTATATTTATTAGCAGGACAGGGAGAACACCAATAATTTTACTACCGTTCGTACTTTTAAGAACGATAATGGGAGGGGTCTCAACCTAAGTGCCACCTGTTTGGGGAGGGGCAACCTCTCACCAGTTTTGAGAGTAACATCTCCCACCAATCCAACCTCCCACCAATGTTGAGGCCAACCTACCACCATTTTTGAAGACCCACGTCCCACTTCCTGCCACACCAGGAAACACTAGAGCATTTTGGGCAAGTTAATTGTTTCAAACCTATCGCTAAAACTCCATTAAGGCTACGTATCAGATTAGTTTAACTTATATGGTATATAAGTTGCATTGAGAAACCTTGGGAGTATTTTTTTTTATTTCACTTTGTCCCAGTTGCTGCAATAACTAAGCGAATTAATTGCCATGGTTTTACTACATCCGAGAAAGTAAGGTCTGATATATATATATATATATATATATATATATATATATATATATATATATATATATATATATATATATATATATATATATTTTAGTTTGATTCAATGGTTGTGATGACAATTGCACGACATAATCATGTTTATTATTGAATATGTTTAAGTAAGACCAGATTTAACAAGTTTGCCATCCCAAACAATAAGTTCCAGATGGCAAATGGACATGGAAGCGATTGGTTTATCGAGAGTCCAACAATTTTCTCATCTATGTGTAGCCTGCCCTTATCAAATATCTGTCTATTCTATTTTTAAACATATTCACACTACTAGCATTAAAACAATCATTTGGCAGTTTGTTCCATTCATTTTATTTTTCACCCTTTGTTAGAAAGAGTATTTTCTCATGTCCAACCTACACTGCTCCTTAACTAATGCTGTTTGGTGTCCTCAAGTTCTACTGCCTTCTTTAAGTTTGAAGAACATATTCCTGCCAACATCCTCATAACCATTCACTATTTTAAACACTTATATTTGGTATCCTCTTAGTCTCCTGGTCTCTAGTGTTGTCAAACCACATTGTAATAAGCGACTTTTGTAACTAAGGTCTCTCAATTCTGGAATCATTTTAGTTGAACTTCGTTGTATTCTTTCTAACTTGTCTATGTCCTTTTTACGATATAGCCTCCATGCATAAATACAATATTCTAAATGCGGTATAACTATTGCTTTGTACAGGGGTACAATTAGCTGTTTCTTCTTATACATGATAGTTCTCCTAATTAGCCCTAGAATTTGAATTCCTTTCGAAGCAGCAATCCCACATTGCTCTGATACTTTCATCTCAGCACTAAATGTTACTCCTATGTCCTTTCTTGCGTGGTTCTACCTAGTACAGCATCCCCCTTTTTATATTCTTCGTCCATGTTTCCATGTCCTATATGTATACATTTACACTTTCCAAAATTGAATAATATTTGCCACTTTTATGATAATTTAACTAATTTATCTAGATCATCCTGTAAACTGTGTTTATCTGTAACATTAATAACCTTTCTAAATACTTTTGTGTCATCTGCAAATTTGAGTACTTTGCTAGATATGTCCTCTTCCAAATCATTTATGTATATATTAAAACCAGCATAGGGCCTAATACTAATCTCTGTGGTACCCCATTCAAAACATATTTACACTTTGAAATCTCACCATCCAGTATTACTCTCTGTTTTCTGTGTGTAAGCCACTTTTCTATCAAGGTGATTACATCATTACCTATGCCATGGGCTTTTAGCTTAAGTAACAATCTTTGATGTGGCACTTTATTGAAAGCTTTCTGAAAGACACACATTAAGTATTTTATTATTGTCATCACAAACGGTTTACGCATCCATATATTGATACGTCTTTTCAACAAGTTTGTGCAGCCTGGTTTATTTTAGTAATAAAGTTGTCCAAACCAGGCCGCAGACTGACTCTTCAATGCAGCCAACCCCAGCCCAAAATAGCAACGTATTTCGATTTGTTTAAGTAGCACGATCTGGCGGATAGTCTAGAGAATACATGGGATATCAAGAGTGAACGTACTGGTCTCTGGTTTCCCGTATTTGATCAACTAACTGTGGAACCAGGGTCTTTAAAAAAGTGCTGTGGCCTATTTGGATGCCCCCCTTTCTACATCCCCAACCCCACTAAATCGCACTACTACAATTCTTCTCTGTTTTCTGCTGCCAAAGATTACCCCCCAAAATCTTCAACCAAATGAAAGTGGTCATTAAACAAAAAAAAGATGACCACAAAACTGTACGCATATTTACATTTGCATTGATGGTTGACAACATAGGCACATGTCAGAGACAGTATGATCCTTCGTGCATTAAGACATTGTTTGTAGACACCTTTATGACGGGGTGTGTTTATGTATATATATATATATATATATATATATATATATATATATATATATATATATATATATATATATATATATATATATATATTATATATATATATATATATATTATATATATATATATATATATATATATATGTATATATATATATATATATATATATATATATATATATATATATATATATATATATATATATATATATATATATATATATATATATATATATATATATATATATATATATATATATATATATATATATATATATGTATATGTGTATATGTATATGTGTATATGTATATGTATGTATATGTGTGTATGTATATGTGTGTATGTATATGTGTATATGTATATGTGTATATGTATATGTGTGTATGTATATGTATGTATGTATGTGTATGTATATATGTATATGTGTATATGTATATGTGTATATGTATATATGTATATGTAAATATGTATGTACATATGTATATGTATATATGTATATGTATATATGTATGTATATATGTATATGTATATATATATATGTATATATGTATGTATATATATATATATATATATATATGTATATATATATATATATATATATATATATATATATATATATATATATATATTTACTTGTTTATATTGAGTTTGAATGTTTCCCGTGTTGTTTGTGTTATAATCGTTTTTGCACCTACTTTAGATGTGACGATGCGACATATCCAGGTTCTCATTCCGGAACTGCTACTGCTGGGTGCAATCGACCCTGTGGTGAGAGTACTATAATTTTTCTTCAATATGTCCTAACACGGATTGATAGACATATTTGTAAAACAGTGATGTAACAAACATCATTTCATAAGATTAACTTAATAATAATAGTCAAAACCTGAAATAATTTCTTTTTCCATTCAATCTCTGACCCTAAGTGTACTGACTAGTCCAGTTAATATGTTGTATTAAAACAACACTGATAACGTTTCGCCAGGGGAACAAACACATATCATTTGTTTTGTATTAATCTTATATTAAAATTAATTAACTTTTGGGCGAAAGTAGCAATCAAATTTACCCATGACAACTTCAAAGTTCTTTTGTTCTACTTCTGTAAATGCGAATGTTCTCATGATAGTTTTTGATTCCTGCCCTATTGCGTACAGTAACGAACTGACTTGTATGTCGTCATTTTTTTTATTTCTCAGCCAGCCTAAACCGTTGGAATCTCCTGCTCCATGTCGGCTGGTTGGGTGAAATTAACAAAGCTAACAAAGTACAATTGAAATAAACAAAGAAAAGGTCAAACTGATGACAGATGATGCCACGATCAGCAACAGGGCGGGACACAAACATTACTATGCCAAAATTATCGTACACCGTTCTATTCGAGATTTGAACCTGATCTGGTTATAAATAGCCAAACGACAGCATTGAAAAGCAATGGTTGGCAGGCTGGTTGCTACGAAACAATGAAGGTGGCCAATAGGCTATGAGGAAAAAATAAATATAATAGTAAATGTCATTGTAGTTCAACTCAATAATTTTGCAATCAGTGAAAGTTTAAATGTCATCGCACAATGCGGTTTCATACGCGCTGTTCTGTTAAGTTACGTTATACTCCGTCTCGTAGGCGGCAGCACTTACACAATCTGCATTGTCTCGTGAGCTTATGACCATTTGTAACACCAGGATTCCAAAATAACGATAGGTGGGTGGGTCGGTGCAGTGACATATTTAAGGGGAAGCCACTGGGCCACGACCCCTTTGGCTAATTTTTGTCCCATATTACCATGGTATATGTCCCGTATGTGCCGCTGCATGATAGCATGGGAGTATAGGCTTGCCCGCTTTGGCCTCCCACTTGCGTGATCCTGTATACGCCCTGGGTCGGTAGATAGATGGGTTGATGGGTCAGAGGATCGGTCGGTGGGTGGATCGATGGGTCCCTTATAAAAATATACCATGGTAAATGCCATGGCATACAATGGTATTTTGAAACAGGTAAACCATGGAAAAATACCATGATATACCATGATATACCATGGTATACCATAGTATACCACAGTTTACCATGTAATGTCATGGTTTACCATGTAATACCATGGTATATCATGGTATATTTTCATAAGGGGTGAGTCAGTGGCGGGGGGTGGGTCACTATAATAGATAAACGTATGAAGGTAACACCCAGATCGCGCGGAGAAATAGCCTCCATTATTCACATTTTCTGTTTTGTGTATTATTCAAACGTTTCAGAATTAAAGTTGATAGGCTCCTTGATTTATGTAATTTCAAATTTATATTTTCGAATAAGTAATTACCATTCTAAAATATAAAAAAGCCAGGTTTACCAAAAACACACCCAGCCACGCACGCACGCGCACAAACACACTAGTTAATGCAAAAACGCTTCTACTACTAGGGCACAAATAGGCACACCCACTGAATCGTGTAGTGGAGTGTCCTTGATGTTTGACATTGTGATTATGTTCTGAATAATTAATCTTTTACTCTCTCTGCCATGCTGTGAAGTTGTTTTGCGTGATCGAGAATATAGCCCATCAATTAACGCTTAACAGTTTTACTCTGACCGAGACATTTAGTCGGTATGTGCGATGCGTTGTTGATCCTACCTCAGACTACCTGTAAGTAGTATATTTCTGACAGCCACAAACATACTACTCCTGCAGAAACAACCACAGTAACTGAAATTCAATGTGAAGTATCGCTCTGTTGTAAATGTTGCCCGACGGGGGCGCACAAAGGCGGGTCGAATGAGGTCGCTCGTCACGCGCCGCTGAGCAGCGCCGCTGCCGCTAACACAGTCCGTAAACGCTTGGCTGACCGCTTCAGTGTTTCGCCGTCGTGCGTCCGACACGACGTTTTCAGAAACACACGTCAGGACAATTGCACCGTTGACCGCACCTTGGAGGATATCATTCATAAAATAGACGTGATACCGGAGCTTGAGCATTCGGCGGATGAGTCATATAAACACCATGGATATATCAGCAACTACGCCATAAGAAGGCGCCAGATATATAAGACGTTAGCAGGTCAGAGAACAGTTGAGTGTCGACCGACGTTTGTTTGGCAGATACCACAGCGTTGGTCATGTGGATCTTTACTATCCTTCTGTTGGGACTGGTCTTTCCCGCTGACGTTATGTTAAGACGCGACGACAACGATGATGAAGATGATGGCTCACAACGTGATGATAGCAAAGAGACATACACAACACGAGCAAGAGCAGCAGCAGCGTCACCAAGTTGTAAGTAGAATATGTCCATGTATATGTATATATCATGTAATGCATGGTAATGTGTGTAATGTGTGTACTGTGTGAATTGTATGTAGTGTGTGTAATGTGTGTAATGCGTGTGATATGTGTGATGTGCTGTGTGCTTGCGTGCGTGCGTCCGTGAGTGTATAATGTATATAATGTGTACACTGTGTATAATGTGTGTAATGTGTGTAATGTGTGTAATATGTGTAATATCTATAATATGTGTAATGTAAAATGTAAAGGTACGTTTTTATACGGTGCGTTGTCCAGTCCTTGGGACTGTTCTAAGCGCTTTACACTTCACCCCTGACTGACCTGTTCATTCCAACACCATCTCGACTTCTATGGGAAGCATGCAAGAGGTAATGTGTGCAACGTGTATGTGCGTGTGCGTGTGCGCGTGTGCGTGCACGTCTGTGATGAGTGTGGGGTGGTGAGTGTGAACTTTTTCAATGTGATGTATGTGTGCGTACGTGCGTTAGTTGCAGGTATATACACTATGCAGAAGGTGTTTTCGTATCGACTTATACACTTAATCTCATGTGACTGAAATCAATGCCACACGCGGCAGCAGAAATCCTCTCATTGCTTTCAGCCTTATCAAGACAATGGTAAAGAATCATCCCACACCGGTTTTGCATTTTGCTATAACAAAATATGATTACTACCTTGTCATATTTCTATTTTGTGAACAAATTAAAGTAAACCCCTAGTTACACCTATTGATCAACATAAAATGGATGGGCAATTGTTATAGCTACAATCACCAGTTTCGGTGACCGACCATTTTGTGGTATATGTAGCATTCTTACGCTTTGGAATTATGATACCTGTGTTCCCTGCTTTGTGTATTTTTTGCACTTAAATTCGAATAAGTAATAACAATTCTTAAATACCAGTTTTCATTGTGTGAACTACAAGTATGCACTCGTTATACACACGGTAGTTCCGTTTTCTTTTCAGCGTTCCATCGCGAGGATAGCGGAGATAGAGGCCATAGAAACGGAAGACCGCTGGATAGGTGGACCTCTACAACTGGTAAGCGTAATACAGTACATGTATATAATATTATGTAAATATTATAATGCACTTAGCGTGTGCATGCGCGTGATACATGTGTTCCCTGCTTTGTGTATTTTTTTGCAGTTCAATTCGAATAAGTAATAACAATTCTTAAATACCAGTTTTCATTGTGTGAACTACAAGTATGCACTCGTTATACACCCGGTAGTTCTGTTTTCTTTTCAGCGTTCCATCGCATGGGTAGCGGAGATAGAGGTCCTAGAAACGGAAGACCGCTGGATAGGTGGACCTCTACAACTGGTAAGCGTAATACAGTACATGTATATAATATTATGTAAATAGTATAATGCACTTAGCGTGTGCATGCGCGTGATACATGTGTTCCCTGCTTTGTGTATTTTTTGCAGTTAAATTCGAATAAGTAATAATAATTCTTAAAAGCCAGATGATCCACCAACGTCCAGTTTTCATTGTGTGAACTACAGGTATACACTCGTTATACACACGGTAGTTCTGTTTTCTTTTCAGCGTTAAATCGAGATGGTAGCGGAGAGACAGGCCCTAGAAACGGAAGACCGCTGAATAGGGAGACCACTACAACTGGTAAGCGTAATACAGTATATGTATATATGTAGATATTATAATGCGTTTAGTGTGTGTGGGACTGTAGGTGTGCGTGCGGGTGCGGGTGCGGGTGCGGGTGAACGTGTGTGTGTGCGTGTGCGTGCACTTGCGTGCATGTGCGGACTTGCGTGCGTGCGTGGATGTGTGGTTCTCAAGTAGTTATACACAAACAACCGATATTATTTAAAGTTTTATAAAAGCGCTGCAGTAATTTGTGTAATAATAATATTTAGGGGTACAGTTTAGTGTTGGTCAGTTGACTTCGATATTATTACTTTATACATTATACCTATGTGCATAAGATACAGAAAAAAGTGTAGCAGCTTAGATCCACTAAACATTCTTTGAAATTCAAAGATGTGCACTGGCTGAAACTGTATTACGACTATGTATGAGATGAGTTCAACTTACAGGTTATACGTTAAGCACTGAGATACGTTGGGAACAAAAACGTATAGCCGAAACTGTCAAACGTTTTTACAGTAAAATAACGGACTTCTACGAAGGGATGTAATTGGTCGAAACGAATAACTTATTAACAAGGATAAATGTGCCATAGTCGATATGAATGCAACAAAAACAGCCCACACCACATCCAAGAATTCAGATACTCACACATAGTATAAAGCAAAGAAGGAATGGAAATTACCTTACCAGCAGAAACGGTCAACCTAGTTTCGAAATTCAGGGAATGACTGTTTGTAGAAATAAAATAAATTTCTAGTTTAGAACATATGTATACAGGAGTGATTATAAAAACAAAGATGAACTTCTACGTATGACTAGAATTACAAAAAAATAAATATTCACATATTATATGTGTATGGGATTTCAAATCGCTACTATATTCTAACAGCGCCTGGACGGAAGCTCCGTCAGAATGTCGAACAAGCAACAGTTAGTTTGCCAACAGTCAACCGAAAGGTTTAGATAGATTCTTCTTTTCCTCCCAGCGTAGAACAACTCCTATATTCCTTTTGCCAGCCGATTAGTAACTCGTCAGCAATGGGGTCATACCGAGACTACCTGTACCCAAGTATACTATTGATTGGGTGAACGTCGATCTCTAGTTTCCCGAGACATGCAAATTTACAGCTAAACTATAATGCGACGGCACAGGTAAATGTTTGTTCGCTGTTTACTTCGTAGCGATGCAGTGTGACTTTGCCGTCTGTGTCTACGTGAATGAGTCGTTATCAGGCCATGGGACTATGCCGTGTACGGCTCTCACGCAGTGGTCAACAATAAGGTCAAAGAACGACGTAAATAATGTAGGTCCACATAATAACAGAATACACAGTAATATGAGGCGTTTTATAGAACGCGGTCATATGGACTTGGTTGAAATTTCAAGTACCTGGTAAGTTGTTAATAATATGAACTAATTATAACACAGATGTTTTCCCTATTCGGGAGGGCAAGCGCTGCCCTTTGTAAAGGGATATATTAAAACCCTATCCTCAATTGATTTAGCATATCGTGAATCTGGCTCGTTGATGTCTTAATGTGTAATGTGTGATGTGTAATGTGTAATGTGTAATGTGTGAATAAATTAAGTAATACCCGCAGTCGGCTTAATAAAAAGGTGCCTATTCTTTTTCAAATCAAATCGAAATCTACATAAAACAGTTGCACAAACGAACTAGCATGTCGTAGTAGATAGTAGGTAGGTTTGAATTTTTGCAAAATGAATTTGAAATGAGAATGAATTGAATTGAGGAGGGATTTTTAAACGTGTATGCTAACCTTACGTTTTATTCCGATAATCTGTTTAATCACGTACTCTGTGTACCATTTATTTCTGAATGTGGAAATCATATCGACTGAGATGAAACATTTCAGAAACAGTTTGAATTGATGCAATAACTGGGGGCGCGTTGGCTCAGCGGCTAGGTCACCGGACTGACAGCCGAAAGGACCAGACTTCGAATCTACCTGCTGTCGTTTCAAAACTTGGACAATACTAAAAGCCGCACGTCCATTATATATGGTGTATATGCCAAGGGAAGTAAAAGATCCCACACAGGGGGTAAATGTGTAACTTGCTGTGGACTGACAGAGTGGGGGTCCCCATCTCTGATCCACCAATTGTGCTGATGTACCCAGCTCGACAATACCCTAGTTTTGTAAGATTGTTTAAACAAAAGTACCATCCAAAACTTCAAGTTCCAGATGGCAAGTGGATAAGGAAGCCATTGGCTTATCGAGAGTCCAACAATTTTATTATCTATGTATAGCCCGTCCATATCAGATATCTGTCAATTTTATTTTATTTTTCCCTTCTAGCACTAACACAATCATTTGACAGTTTGTTCGATTCATTTATCACCCGCTGTGAGAATGAGTGCTTTATCATGTCCAACCTACACTGCTCCTTAACTAATGCTGCATTGTGTCCTCTGGTGCTACTGTCTTCTTTAAGTTTGAAGAACATGTTCATATCAATATCCTCATAACCATTCAATATTTTAGATACTTCTATTTGGTCTCCTCTTATTATCCTGGTATCTAGTGTTATTAGAACCACATTCTAGTAAGCGGCTTTCATAACTAATGTGCTTCAATTCCGGAATCATTTTATCTGCTCTTCATTGCATTCTTTGTAGCTGTTCTGTTCTTCTTACGATCTGGCCTCCGTACTTGTGTACAGCATACACACTAGTTACATAAAATGTAACTAACACAGGGGCGTGAGTTGCAACGTAACAAGACGAAGAAGCTCTGGTGTCACTTGTTTTACAGTTTGGTCACGTCAGTCAAAACAAACACGCTCGTTGTTGTTGGACATTGCCAGGCTACGGACGTCAGTAACACACGCACAGACAAGCGTTTTACGCGGTGACAGTGCTAATAATAGTCGCGTCAGCACGATAACATCAACTATTCAGCAAGGTCGATTCGTCGTCATTATTTGAAGTCTATTTACATTTCACAGCGAAATAAAACATGTTGCCTCCGTCAGATTCGCGCGCGTTCTTTGCAGCGATAGGTGAGAGAAAGAACTGCATTAAGCAACAGGGGTGTAACAATACGTTGAGTTATCGATGTATTCCAATAGTGGATGTGACGATGCAATACTATCGATAGTAAATTGAACTATCGATAGTTATCGTCGAAAGTACACTGAACTATCGATAGTAACGATGGTTGACAAAAATACTCAGCAGAGCTACTTGTGTCACTGTTGCACTGTTTATAAACATTCTTTATAAACATGTTATAAATATAATTTTTATTTCGTAATTTTACTTATTTATCGACTTAACATCAACATTTAACCGAGTTATATCTTGATTAACCCAACAACGAAGAATACGTGATATATATATATATATATATATATATATGCGTGCATACCAACAGTAGACGTATATATATATATATATATATATATATATATATATATATATATATATATATATATATATATATATAGATATATAGATATATAGGTATATAGATATATAGATATATAGATATATAGATATATAGATATATAGATATATAGATATATATATATATATATATATATATCGTCTACTGTTGGTATGCACATATATATATATATATATATATATATATATATATCGTCTACTGTTGGTATGCACGCATATATATATATATATATATATATATATATATATATATATATATATATATATATATATATATATATATATATATATATATCGTCTACTGTTGGTATGCACGCAGAGGCGTTTGAACACCAGTCCTACAGTCTACTTGTCTGTGTGCTTAACCATGGGTTGCCAAATATGCCTGGGATTTCCTGCAATTCGTCCGACGGCGGCGTTGATCTGGCCGTTAACGCAGTGTGTACCAGGACGGTCAGGTTTCACACAGAAAAGAAGGCTTATGACGATCCTGGCTATATGTTGACGGGTCATGGTCACACCTGACAAAATCAGTGTGAACACTCGTGTAATGAAACAATTGTTTGTCATCGTCATTGCGACACCGCGTGTAAAGGCAGTTTTTTCTATCGACTTTTTAACGAGATTGCCATCCATTAGGTTACAGATAACCTGTGGAGAACGGTGCCACTGGCCTGACGAGAGTCTAATTAATTATTTGTGTGTGTTTGCCGCCCGGGTCAGATAGTTAACGTATTCACACTGAGCTAACATCGATCTACACATGCACCTGTCATGTTTCACATCAAACATCGTCTTCTGTGAGAACGAATATTTTCCGATATGAAAACGCACTATCATTCTACTAAACCTGCTTCGTGTGTCTGTGGCTTAGAGAGTATGTGTATGTCTTCACAACCATTAAAACAATTAAATTGGAATTTTATCTCCTCTTCTAAAAGAGCATGGTCTATAATGTTATCAAACCGCACTCTCTACGTTTTCCATAGCCATGCCTCTCCGTTATTGAATAATTTAGTTTGCCTGTCATTTGTTACATGACCTTTGTGAAATATTCTAAATAGGGATTAATTCGTGCTTTGCAAAGAGACATAATTAGATTTCCTAATTAACCCGGCATTTTTATTTCCATTGGAACCCGCAATTCCACATTGTCATGAAACTTTCCCTTCAAATATCGCAGTGCAAAGCGGATGACACCGGCCTGTCAGAACTTGATACACACAATGTGTTCTCATTTAAATGGCAATGAAGGCTATTTCTAAATTCAGTCCAAGTCCAAGTAGGCCCCTATTTATTTAATCAAAATCTTCATCATTTAGTTGCCTGGATGATTGCTTATGATACGTCTCCACTGATGTCTGTCCTATATAACCTTTTCAGGAACTGTTATTTATTTAATAAGGACTTTGTTAATCAGTATGCCCCTCGAAGCGGCTGCAGAATATTTCACGAGCGAATGTTCAGGATATTATATAATGGTAAAGGTGACTTAATTTATTATATTGAGCTATATCCGTTCCATGGGACATGGGTCCAAGGCCCTTTACACTCCTACTAAAGCGCACACACTGCGATATCTGCGCGAAGATATTCTTCCATGTGTAAGGTAAAGTAAAGTAAAGGTATGTTCTTATATAGCGCGGTATCCGGTCCATAGGACTGCTCAAATCGCTTTACACTTCACCCCCTGGCAGACCTGTTCATTCCAAGGCCATCTCAACTTCTTTTGGGAAGTATTCAGCCACGCTGCAATTGCTGCGCGAAGGCTATTCGTTCACATATCCACCACTGTCTGTATTGCCAGGTACTCATTTATACAGCTGAGTGAACTGTGGCAACGTGGGGTGATCAAACTTGCCAAAGGTTCGAAGCGACCGCAGTGGGATTTGAAACCGGGTTCTCTCGATTGAGAGTCCGGCCTTCTAACCGGTATGCTATCGCGCCCCTCCACCGCTGTCTTCATTGGAGACACGTGATTGCACTGCTCGGGATAACACAGTGGGAACAGGATTGCGCAAGTTTCAAAATGGCAGCAGGTGGGCGCGAACCGGGGTCCTATAGATTGACTGACGGCGCTCTAACTGCCGAGCTGCCGCTCCCACTCAAGCACGTCAAGGTGAATTTACATTATGGTTAAGTTGCATTTTAAATATATAGGGTCTAGCGAAGACACGTACGTCAGCTGTTCAAAGATATGACTAATGTTGCCTGAGCGGATCTCACCATGCGCGGTGTTTGAACACGCATGCGGTGATCACTTACCATGCCCGGTGTTAGAACACTCGTGTGGTGATTACATGTGGTCTTGATCAGCGTTACTATATGTTTAATGTAAACATTTATCTCTACGCATAGCGCGTTAGATCTAAGACTGGGCCTTGGGTACGTGTGGTTGTCGACCGCCACTGTGTAAGCCACTATCTCGTTCCATTTGGAACGTCAACAACAGAGGGCCGCTCCCAGGAACCCGTCGCGAATCAAGTCGTGACATACACTGGCTAAATATAACGGGTGTGCCCGAGTCACTACCCACATACGCCCGCCGGCAGACTGTGACGAGATTTCGTTATATCGCCTACCGTAGCTAGTTCTCCCATGATTCTTGGCGTCATCTTATAAAACTCCCCTCGCGTGCATCTCAGGCGCTCCATGCCTCTCCAAACCCGTCTCCTTCCGTTTTCTACCCTACCTACTTTCATTCTAACTCCCTCCTTCTGGCCCGCCCTCCCTCCCTTCCCCTCTCCTCTCTCCCATCCCCTCCCTCCCACTTTCCGCCTCCCCTCCTCCCTCTGTATCTCAGTTGTCACTGTATCCCCATAGCCCTCAATCCCGTCCACTTAGCCCCCATTACCACTTTCCCACTATGACCCACATGATCATCAATTTCCGTCCTAGTGTAAGATTCTTTTTCCCCTTCCCACTAACTTCCCCTTGTGTAGTCCTCACTGCCCTATCCCACTGTAGCAACCATTGTATACAGAAGTTTAGGTGTCAATCCTGTTTTTGTTGAGAAGTATTTTCTATGTTATTATTCCTGTTCCATTTTGGAAGCCAACCAACACCGTCTTTAGGAGATGAGTGTCCAGACGTCACAACATCTTGCGACGTGATGTGCTTCTCTGGATGTGTAGTCAGATCGAAATGTGTCAGACATAAAGGTGGCTCTCACGCTAGCGACATGTGACTTAACGATAGTCTCCTTGACTATGCGCTAATGCCATTAGATGTGTATAGTTTTCTTTTGTATTAGTCAAATAATGTTTTTTCTTGTATTGTATTGTATTGTATTGTATTATAATGTATTGTCTTGTCTTGTCTTGTGCCTGTTGGGTTCTTGCTTTCCTCTGCCCTCGCGCACTGCCACGCGTGTGTTGATCTGCGTCAGTCTAGTGTTCAACACGTCACGCTGCAGTTTGACGGTAGATGCACCTCCCGTTCACCCTAATTGAGCGGCCTTGAACCGTCCGTGTCGTTCACGTATCGCGATATGTTTCACAGTTTTGTAACGCGGGAGACACGTCTCGCTCGACTAGTTTCTCACGGCATTACCATTCTGTCGCACGTCATATCATACGTTGATTTATGAGTTCATAAATTTAACGTTTAAATTGGCAGTAGTTACAATCGCACAATAGCGTAGCCTCATTCTATGGATCGACTATCGTCTATTTTCGTACTGATCGGTCGCTTTGACCTTAGCGTGGGTCGTCGACTATGTATACCGAACTTGCAACAGTGGTTACAAAATAAACAACGGAATTTAATTGTCACCAAAATAGAACAAACTTAATGCGTCCACAAAGACTACACATACAGTAAAGTAAACGAGGCTAGTAATTTGAGACATGCTGTGGTAGCTTGTGGGGCACTGAAATGACAATAGCCGTTTGTTAATGGTGCAGTAGTACAGGCAGGTGTGAGATTGGAAGGAAAAACGGACGTCTCATAAAAAAATCATTCGCTTCCTTTTGCGTTTCTGCTGACGGCATATTGATCATATTGTTATGCTTAGACGATGGCTTCTAAACGATTTTTGTTTGGCAAAATACCTATGCTGGTCGCTATAGCAACTTTGTAAAACGTAATGTTATTAGTCTGCGCCATTAAACACAACGGTCTATTCGCGTCAGGACACAGTGAAAGATACATGCGATAAAACATTCAGCATTGATCAAAACATTACAAGATCTGTAGCGACTTTGGTACAATTTAAAATGTTATACAGTGCCCGTCTCCATAGACAACGCCGCTTCATTGATTTGTTTTTTGCATTGGTTGTTTCATTCTCATGAGGAGAACCGTATGCCACATAGTACAGTGTACAATGCTTGTGTCCCTTCTAACAGCTGCCTATAACGAACTTGTACATTGACATGCTTTATTTCAATTACCTAACGATCTGTAGACGTGCTGATCGTTCTGTCTGTTTGGTAACTTTGTGTTTTCGTCATGGATTTGCTAACGTAAAGTGTAAAATGGCCATGCACTGTTTAAACTAAATTTCGCGTCCGTTGTTTCAGATTATCCCCTTAATTACTATGTTTAACACGCAGCTTTAATGTTGTTTTTGGGGATGTTAAGTCATTTAATCTTCCACAAACATAGAATGCCGCTGCCATGGACAGACAAGGCTGACCGACCACGATCCACACTGACCGTGACAACTCACGTCGATAAACATCTAACTACGTCGCTTACGGCGCCACAAACAAGGGTCAGTTGAAGACATTGTCTCTTGAGACAAAGGTCAGCCACAAAGAGTAATGTTATGCCTTCAGCAATGTGGACCGTTGTTTGGATAAGTGCACTTGGTTTAGTCTGGTTCTCTGTTGATTCGCGGCTTGTCCGGGTGACTATTAAGCCGGTCTTAAAGCATGGCTGTATAGAACGCTAGCGAAGAACGCCTTTGTCTATGACTGACCTGTGATTATATAGACCTGGCCATATATACAAAAGACCAATTGTACTCAATGGACCATTATGTGGCACACACCCACAGTGAACACGTGTTTTCATATACGTGCACATGTACGCGTTGTACTAAGCAAGTACTAAGTCAGAACCAGGGGGGGGGTGATGCAGGCACCAATATTTTGATAGGTATATGTTAAGTATATGCCAAGTATATGCCGATCTCCCCCTCCCCTGAAATTCAACAGTAACGCTTACGGTAAAATATGACATCATCCCCATACGTCCTTTCAGCCATAGAATACACCTTCGACCAACTATGACGAGGCATGTTCCAATAATCGATTAGCAGAGCCCTGCTGTTGTTCGGTTTATTGTTTTGTGACGGATGGAATAACGATTCAGCGGATGCTAAAATATTTACTACACTGCCCGCGATGTCATGCGTACTTTCAAGCTAATTGATTGCCGTGTGTTTGTGTTTAGTCTGCTTCACGAATGATTTCTTAAAGCTTTTACTAAAACAGAATGGTGTGTATCTGTGTTCATGAACAATATATAAAGTAACACGTTATTGTTAGCATGATGATGATGATGATGATGATGATGATGATGATAATGATGATGATGACGATGATAATGATAATAATAACAATCATAATAATAATAACATCACAATTGGCATTGCTAGTATTCGACAAAACTGAACAATATCATAACCATGTTTTTGTTTATGACATATTCACGTAAAAGATTGGGGTCGATCTGAGCGATCTGAGCGATCTGAGCGATCTGAGCGGTCCTACTGTTCAGTCGTGGAACGTAACACGTGTTAAGTAACTTGGTGGTGACGCAACGTACAGAGACACGTCATTGTTTGCGCTGCAGCTGTCGTTCTCACGGCCCTACAATTATATCGCCAACACTTGAGTGTTCGTGGTCGTTCAGCGTGACCCAAACGTGTAAAAACCACGATATCCTCACCTGCAACCAAACGCATGGCCGCCTATTCACAGCGGGGTTGGAGGGTTGGATGCATAGTGTAGCTGTTTTTTAGCGTTCCTGATTTGTTACTGGCGAAAATGCGCATAATGTAAGTGCAATGTAAAGCGCGGTACATTAAAGAAGTGACAGTGTCAAGCCATCGTTTACGTTAGATCAACACGGGGTGATGTAGCATTGTAGCAAAGTGTCGGACTCGCAAATGAGAGACGCGCTGGACCTAGCATCATCTTGGAATTCTTTCATCTGCGATTACATCAACCTTTGAAAATGACTACCGTAGCAATACCGTACGAATGAACACATTTCGTGTAGATATTTCAAAGTGGCTGAATGGTTACCGGATAAATTAGGGTCTGGGTGCCGGTCTTAAATGCCTACAGACTGAGGGCGAGAGTTCTATAGCAGAATAGTATCGAGGAGATGAATATAAATTATAATTACAGTAAGACTGAGGAATTCGATTAGTTAGTAAGTTAAAGTTAGTTAGAGAATGGTGTTTTCGCCTAGTAGGAGAGCTAACTTGGGCAACGAAATGATGTGTTTGTGTAACCTCGAGACCACAGACCATCTGAAATATGGATGAGAAACTATTAAACAAAGTTTCATTTCTTAAAAGATGTGTTGTGTGATATAGAAAATGTGTACACAGTAACCTCACGCATTATTTTAATGTAATTGCACACCATGAAATACTAATAAATACATTCTTATTATTTATGATTTATTTCAGCTGTTGCTCAACCGCAGTCAGACGTTCCGGTACGGGTTTGCGAGGACGGTTGGTCAAAACTGAGCGTGGTAAGGATCTCCTCAACCAACTTAAAGGTGAACTACCGTAAACTATATTAGATGATACTTGTTGCACTCAGGTATGTTCGTGTGTAACATACGGCAGGCCCAGAGGAGTATTACGTATTTATTTGTGACGACTAATAATTGTACTTCGCTTTTTGAGATTGGTTAGCCCTTTGGCTTAATTTCAGCTCTGGGTCTAGAGGATTTCGGGGCATTAGAATATTAGTTTATTGTATTGACCTGCTTATTGTATTGACCTGCTTATTGTATTGACCTGCTTGTTGTATTGACCTGCTTGTTTATTTAATTGTCAGTGACTGTTAATTCGTCCAGTGAGTATTTAGGAGGAAAGATACATATTCACGATTGTGTAACCGGATCAACTCGTAACATGTCCCCGACAGGTAAACGTTCGTGTTAAACTGCACAAATTGCTCAGGCGAAATGAACATAGAATCTAGAACCAATTAACACGACACAAGGCATGGTGTACTAGCAACATCTGCCGTCTTCGTAATGTACAATGTGGACTGCAAGTTGTGAAATTGTCGAAGGAAAAGACATCGATATAGAGTTGTATTTATAGCAATATTTTAGTCTGTGCATTTCGACAACAAAATAGCCAGGCACTGTATCAACTACATTTGGCGTCCGTTATTTCAGATTATCAGCTAAATTACTCTGTTTAATACGCAACTTTAATGTTGTTTTTGAGGATGTTAAGTAATTTAATATTCCACCTGATATATGGGATGCCGCTGCCATGGACAGACAAGGCTGACCGGCCACGATCCACACTGACCGTGACAGCTCACGTCGACAAACATCTAACAAATACAAGGCTATGTCAAATACGGCGCCACAAACAAGGATCAGCAGAAGACATTGTCTCTTCAGAGAAAAGTCATCCACAAAGACCAACGTTATGCCTTCAGTAGTGTGGACCGTTGTTGGATAAGTGCAATTGGTTTAGTTGTGGTACGACTTATATGACTTATATATGGAATGGACCAATTGGATGGAATCTCGCGATACTTTCTAATCTCATGAAATATACCTATATATATATATATATATATATATATATATATATATATATATATATATATATATATATATATATATATATATATATATATATATATATATATATATATATATATATATATATATATATATATATATATATATATATATATATATATATATATATATATATATATATATATATCTTTGCTACATTAAAAAATATCGCGAGATACCATCCAATTGGTCCATTCGTTTATTTGTTGCACGGGTTGCGATGGACGCATCTGTGTCTGTCACTGCTTCAACATCGCCGCTGCTTGTTGTCGTATTTGGCACCAGCCCCAATTTCACCGACACAATCGTAGCAACAAATTAGCCTGGCTAATCTGTCTCATGAGTGTGTTGTCACGACCGATTCTTGCACCGCGACATCATGCGACACCGTGTTGCGGCACCAATTAGTCGCTCGTGTAAACCGGCCTCTGTCAACTTCAGCAAGTAACCTGTCTGTTTGTCGATGTACACGGCAGTTGACGTCGATGCACTGCCTGAAAGGCGTCCACGAAGCCCGGCCGTGGAGCGCGGCCAAGAAGTACTGTCAGGTCCACCACTCCCAGCTTCTTACTCTAGATGTGTCTGTCTTCGACGTCGACGCCAAGGACGTCTCCGATGTCGTGCTTAGTGGAATACTGCGAGGGATTCACATGGAGGCTGGACAAGGTAAACCGAGCTACTTACTATATGCTTACTATATATGACAATATACATGTGCTTAGATAGTTAAATTGTTCATTACTCGTATTATTTAGTCAAATATGTGATACGTAAATAACAACTGTATAAAAAGTTGTACTTTGTAATTGCGCCAAACGTGGCATAATACAAATGGCGCTGACATTTAAATTTAAAATGCCAAGCGGAATATATATATATATATATATATATATATATATATATATATATATATATATATATATATATATATATATATATATATATATAGTACCCGTTACATAGACGTGACACTGTTGTGTGCCTGTTGTCGCCAGGGGAGAGCTGGACGAGTCTACACTTGACAGACGGCAAGCTGTGGTGGGACTCTGATATCCCGTTGGCGCCAAGCAAAAGGTTTGTCCTTATAGATCACCTCAGTCAGTCGGTTGATTATAATAATAATATTATTATAGTAAATACGTCACATATACTTTCTTGTTTTACTTAGACGCGTTAGCTCGAGCCTGGGCCATCGACAACAGTTCTCCACTCTATGTCTTGCTATGTGCCATCGTTGTTATTTCATTCAAGATGTTGCCCATCTTCTTCCATTCTGTTTCCACGTCTCACCGTCAGGTGTTTTGGGGCCGTCCTCTTTTTTCCCCTTGGGTTTCCATGTTAGTGCTAGTCTGGTTTACTGATTGTGGGTTTTCGTAGAACATGACCAATCCACATGCACACAAATTAAGGTAATCAGCAATATACATGTAGTCACATTGTCAGTTAGTCTGTCTCTCTGTCTGTTTGTCTCTCTTGTAGCTGTGTTTCCATATATCTCTGTTTACCTATCTATGTGTATGTATGTCTGTATGCCTGTCTGCCTGGTAGGCAAGCAGACATACAGGTAGGAAAACAAACAGGCAAATATACAGAGATACAAAGATACAGAGATACAGAGAGACAGGCAGACAGGTAGGTTTGTTAAGTATATATGTGACACCATCAAGTGGTGTGTACGGAACCTCGAAAAGAGAAAATCAGCTCATAATGGATCGATATCACCAGCTCGCTAACCATGCATGTGATGCTCCCAGGAGAAAGTCCTTGTGGCAGTGGGGTAGAGGTCAACCGGCCGGGCGTACTGGCGACTGTGGATCTGCAAGCAGTTCCTACACACCGATGACCCTTCAGTTGACCGACTGCACAATCAAGAGGCCGTTTGTGTGCATAAGCAGCGGACTGGACGTCTCCCTCTCGCAAGGTATCGTTTCTTCACAACGTCCTACCACATAGTCGTACTGAATATGAAACGTCGAAGAAACGCCGTACTATTACTCCCAAGCTTGAGAACAATTTTGTTTTAACCAGATTTAAACAGATTGCCATCAGAAGCAAATAACAGATACTAAATGGAAAAGAAAGTCGCTGGATTTAGATTTAACAAGATTTAACCACATCTAACACGGCATAACCAGTTTTACAAATTTTTAACACGTTTTCACAATATTTAAAAAAATTTCACGATAATTAACAATAGTTCAATATTTGATAATATTTAACGATATTTAACCCTATTTAACATTATTTAGCAATATTTAACAATATTTAACAATATTTAACAATATTTAACAAGAATTAACACTATTTACATATGCAAGTTCACTATATTTTACAACACTTTACAATATTTTACACTACTTACACATTGTTTGGTTTTGCTGCAGCCCTACGATGTCCGAGCGGTTGGCGTGGGAACACAGACGTTGGTCAGTGCTACTGGTCAAGCGGCAACCAGAAGAAGAGGTTCATGGACGCCAAGCAAGACTGTCTGGACAACGGCGCTAGTCTCACTACCCCGACCACTGGCCTATTACATAACTTGACGATGGCTGCCATCGAGCAGAAGACGAGTAAGTCCAATCTCTCTCTCTCTCTCTCTCTCCTCTTCCTCTTCCTCTCTTTCTCTCTCTCTCTCTCTCTCTCTCTCTCTCTCTCTCTCTCTCTCTCTATTTTATATATATATATATATATATATATATATATATATATATATATATATATATATATATATATATATATATATATATCTCCTCTTCCCCTCTCTCTCTCTATCTCTCTCTCTCTCTCTCTCTCCACATCGTTCCCTCTCCCTCCCTCCTCTCTCCCCCTCCCCACCTCCCCCTCCCTCCCTCCGTCCCTCCGTCCCTCCCTCCCTCCCTCCCTCCCTCCCACCCACCCGCACTCACGCACGCACGCACACACGCACACATATCTCAAATATGGTAGGAAGAAAATATATTCATATATCTGGAACAATCATAAAAGATGGCGATTTTATGAGTGTAATTAATTAATGTAAACACCAAGATGTTGCTAATAGATTTGCATTAAATCATACATATCATTAGTACCGCTTTCGAGCGGTGTCGGTTTTTACCCGTAGTCCCGATTTCCCGCTTTTTGGACAAAATGTCCCGCTTTTTGTAATTTTCAAATACAAAGTGTTTGTTGTTGTACAAATATATTTGTTGCATACAAGGCTAATCCAGGCACATATCACTTCTTTGGTCTCAAGTGATTTGAACATTTTCTTTCTCGTGCGTTCACCGCAAACGAGGATGGCGCCTCAAAATGGCGGCCTCTAAAAACAATACGTTAAAATGCCGAAACCGCTAAAACGACGAAAATTCTTGGTTTTCACGAGCGTTTTATCGCTTTTCCATGGCCTGATGTTGACACCCATGTTAAATTGACCGATGTGACATTAATAATATTAATATATAATAACATGATAGTAAAATATTGTAGAAGTCTGGATTGGTATGACCGTGAACAGTCACGGCGAATTCCAATGGATAAACGGCCAGAACGTGACATCAGTGCGTTTGGCGGCGACCAGCCGGGAACATGAAGATGAGAAACAGTGCGTGTACATCGACCCCGAGAGGTTGACGGGCCACGAGTGGGTAGTCACGGACTGCAGCAGGCGATTGGCGTACATCTGCCAGAAGCCCGCGGCCCGGACAGGTTCGTTGACTTGACGGATGTAGCATTCGTTCTCAAACCCCTTTCAATTTCCGCTGGAAGTTTTCGTCATATGTGTAATTTTCATTTCCCTGATGCTACTATATGTGTAATATAGTTAAGCGTGTAATATCGTATTCATAGCACGCACGCACCACCACCACACACACGTATGCATGCACGCACGCATAGCAAACGTGACATGTAATACCGATTTTGATTGCGTTCAGATGACTTGCTTTCTGATTTGTCAATGCGATTTTGGAGCAACATATCAAAGGCGAAGTTTATCTTCAAGTACATATAACTAACAATAACAATAGTTTACGATCATGTAGCGTTTAATGTCACCCCTAAGGTGAAGTGAAACAAGCAGTTTCTATATATATAATACTTCTTCAATGGCTTCATGACTGGTTTTAAGATGTAATCGTGTTAGTAAGTACCACATTTCGTTTTAGAGAAAAGTCAACTGTAAATAACCTTAATTTTAAATGTTGTATTTATTCGATCGTCTTTATTTTTAATATTCAGAAGTTAAAATATTGCGAAATCCAACCGACTTGACCACTACAACCGTGCCAAAACAACGAGGGCTCAATCAGCCGGCGATGCGCTGCGATGCCTCCAACTATGACCGGCGGAAGTCAGTCGTATGGGTGCACGACGGGAAATATATTGACAACGGCCCGCCCCCTGGCGGCTTCACGTTGTACGTGTCATCATTGGGTGGACAGTCTGAAGTGCGGATTCTGCCCGTCGAGCTGCAAGGGTATTACCACTGCGAGGTGTGGGGACAAAACCCAATGAAGAAGGTCGCCTCTTCTAAGGCATTCTTGAGATTCAACGGTATGGATGTGTTTACTGTGATGATAACATTTGAGAATACATTTCTTCTTATGGTTGACAGACACAAATTTCAAAAAGGTGAAAATGGGTTCTTATAACGCGGTATCCAGTCCTCAGGACTGCTCAAAGCACTTTACACTTCACTACCTGGCATACTTGTTTATGCCAATACCAATTCGACTTCTCGAGCAAAGATTGTGTGAATCATTTAGGATTCAAATTTGAAACACTTCTCACAATTTCCTTGAAAATGAGAGACTATGCCAAACAACGGACTCGCCACCTAGTGAGAGGGATACACAACTGTACTCTCTCAATGCGACTGTCACGTGTTTTGGCTCTCTTCGTTGTCCCTGTAGTCTGGGGTGAGGCTGGCATCGATACTAGTCCTCCATGTTTGCTTTCCTTCTCCTTCCGTCACCGATTCTGTTCCATTGTCGTCTCCGCCATCGCTGTCTCTCACTCTCATTACTGCCCCCCCCCAATACCGCCAAATAGCTCTCCTCCAGTGGCGTATTTAGGGGATGGCATTGGGCTATGCCCAATTTGGCTTTAATGTTTTTTCGTATGTAACCTGTTGCGCCACTACATGGTAGTATGATAAACTAATTGGTGACTAAGCATGACCCCGGCCTTCCCGAGAGCCTAGATTCACCTCTGTTCTCCTATCATCTTTGTCTTCTACCCGCCACTTCGTTGTCCGTCCCCTTCCATTCTTTCCACCTGTCCAGTTCACTTTCACCGACTCCTCTCCATCTCCCTCCTCAAACTCTTTCCCACCAACCTCCTCTCTCAGCTCCTCCAATATCCACTTCTCTACTCTTTTCACTCCCGCGGTTCGTTTCACCCAGTTATGAGGTAGGGGAGGGGGTGGCGGGAGGTGGGAGGTTGGTCCTAAAATGGTGGGAGGTTGGCCCCAAAAATAGGTGGGAGGTAGAATTGGTGGGAGGTAGACTCTCACAAACCTGATATACGGAGGCGAGTGCCGTCATTGGCTATAATATACGTTATGCTGCTTAATGCTCACCTCGTCGTATGCTGCAGATGTGCTGACGCTGAGAGGAACTTTGCGGCTTCCTGGTGGATACTACAATTCCGATTACGCTACCCACGACCTAATCCCGGACTCACAAGGAAAAAATTTTACCGACATGCTGACAGAACTGGGCACGGTGCATTTCGGCCAATTCAGCTATGTGCCTGTCACCCGCATTCAACGTTACAGGTGATAACTGTTATTAGTATTATTCTTGTTTATCTAACTATTATTAATTATCGTTGATGCTACAAGGCACATTCTTCGTTGTGTGTATTATGACGAACAAACATTACTGCACTTAACATCAAGCATTATATATGTTGTAGGCAATGTATATATGCAGTAGTAACGGATTTATAACTTATAATTTTTAGTAAGTACGATATTGTTTTGTAGTAACTATTCTGTTTGATGTGAACCCGTTAATCCCCTTTCCAACACAATGGTGTTTAGTTATGCCAAAATCACACATGTTTCAAAATGTTTGGTATTTTTTAATGGTGAATTCGTAGGAAATAAACTATTGATTGATTGATTGATTGATTGATTTGGTTGTTTGGCTGACCGACCGACTGATTCATTCATTTATTGATTCATTAATTTATTGATTGATTTATTCGTCTCGAATAAAAACTGCATAGACAATGTGGGATATTATTTATGTTAACGTCATCATTAGGCCGGATAAATAGGGTTAGGACAGTGGACGCGTGTACTGCCATAGTCAACGATCAAAATGCATGTCACCGTATTTTAATTTACGAAGAAATCTTCATTTAATTTATGGCCCCAAAAATGTGTCCATTCACTAACGGCCGGAGTACCTTGCTTACAGCCGTGGAAGCTTGGTGCTCAACTTCGCATGGGACTACTCGATAACCGGAAATCGGGGACCTAGAAGGTTGTCGAACAAGCAATATGAGCTTCTGGCGGTGCGTCTGTTTGCAAAGGTCACAGGCGATATCTTTTTACGCATCCATAGCCCGAGCTTCTATGGGAAATACAAACTGCTTCTTTCTGGGATACAACAAAGCGATATCTCTCTGAGAAGAGTAGGTGAGGTTGAATTTTTACTTTTGCATATGAAAGGAACCTACTGTTGGAAATTTTTATTTAGTAAACTATTGATCAATTCATATATGCTCATTCGTGCATAGAATGTGGTTAGCAGTATTGATGGCGCCCTCTGTTGTTGCTTATTGAGTTGTTCCAATATTGGGAGAGGCGATTGGATCCATGACGTGGCACAAGTTGGCATGTGGATTCTATCCAGCTGGTGGGAAAATGTACTCTAGCTGGTTTGCATAAGATTTTGACAACATTTACCTCAACTGTTCGTTTTAACCGTATCTCATCGCGCTCTCTTGTCCAAGAACGGTCACTTGTATATTTCTGGTGGGCGTGGGCAGAAATGAAAGTCACGTGGAGAGTCAACCAACAATAAGGCTAACTGTCTTAATAATGTGTTGATTTACTTACGGAATCGTTAAGTTTCGATACCAGTCATTTAGGTTAAGCATCAGCAGTTGGAAAAGTATGTGTTCGTTCACTGACAGATGCCTGCCCGGCACGATTAACGTTGGACGCCAATCAGCGCCAACTGGACTGGCCCGGTACGTCTGTCGGGGGGATCGGGTCGACGGACCAAGTATGTCTCGCAAGTAGGTTACTTGTTTTGCTTAACTGGTATATATATATATATATATATATATATATATATATATATATATATTATGTGATAGTGTCGTATATATATATATATATATATATATATATAAGACACTATCACCTAATATATATATATATATATATATATATATATATATATATATATATTAGGTGATAGTGTCGTATATATATTTATATATATATATAAACGACACTATCACATAATCCCCAGAAGCACGCACGCACGCAAACACACACGCACACACGTGGAGCATCAACTCTATTTGTCTTTGTTTCATCATGAATACTGATTATGTTCAACACCAGTTCGGCGCTTTTTCTAACGTAGCTGCGCTATGATTGATCAACTTTTCAAACTGAGTTGAATTTGTTGAATTTTTTTTTAACGTATTCCACATTACCAACATCCAGTCATTGTCTTCCAGATGGCAGACCGCTAGGCGTCAGCACCTGTCTTGGCAACTACACATTCGGTGCGTACTGGGGTCCGATTACGTTGTCCAGCGGATGCCAGGAACCTGAAGGGTCAAGCTTAACAAAGGAACTGAGACGATTGGCGGAGGTGAGTTAAGTGTCAGTCTTAATAAAGGCCCCTTCACACAAGCGATGAGTTTTCCGATTAATCGGCCGAAACAGTATCGCCCAACCAATTGGACACATCGTTTCATGAAAGCAACAAGAAACGATGCGTCCAGCACGTTTTTGATGCAAGCATCGAAGTATGTGTGTTTCGACCTCTATACATTGGTCATGCTACGACCTCTATACATTGGTCATGCTTCGACCGCTATACATTGGTCATGCTTCGACCGCTATACATTGGTCATGCTACGACCTCTATACATTGGTCATGCTTCGACCTCTATACATTGGTCATGTTTCGACCGCTATACATTGGTCATGCTTCGACCTCTATACATTGGTCATGCTTCGACCTCTATACATTGGTCATACTACGACCTCTATACATTGGTCATGCTTCGACCGCTATACGTTGGTCATGCTTCGACCTCTATACATTGGTCATACTACGACCTCTATACATTGTCATGCTTCGACCTCTATACATTGGTCATGTTTCGACCGTTATACATTGGTCATGCTTCGACCTCTATACATTGGTCATGCTTCGAACTCTATACATTGGTCATACTACGAACTCTATACATTGGTCATGCTTCGACCTCTATGCATTGGTCATGTTTCGACCGCTATACATTGGTCATGCTTCGACCTCTATACATTGGTCATGTTTCGACCTCTATACATTGGTCATGTTTCGACCTCTATACATTGGTTATGTTTCGACCTCTATACATTGGTCATGCTTCGACCTCTATACATTGGTTATGTTTCGACCACTATACATTGGTTATGTTTCGACCACTATACATTGGTCATGCTTTGACCTCTATACATTGGTCATGCTTCGACCTCTATACATTGGTCATGTTTCGACCGCTATACATTGGTCATGCTTCAACCTCTATACATTGGTCATGTTTCGACCTCTATACATTGGTTATGTTTCGACCTCTATACATTGGTCATGCTTCGACCTCTATACATTGGTCATGTTTCGACCACTATACATTGGTCATGCTTCGACCTCTATACATTGGTCATGTTTCGACCACTATACATTGGTCATGCTTCGACCTTTATACATTGGTCATGCTTCGACCTCTATACATTGGTCATGCTTCGACCTCTTTACATTGGTCATGCTTCGACCGCTATACATTGGTTATTCAATAGTACACTTTTATGATGAGCACAAGAATATCATGTAGCCGATTTCCCCTTCATTGTGAAACAAATCCGTAGAAATACGCGGTACGGCCGAATTCCTCCCCAAAATCCGTATTGAATATGGAGAGTCTGTCGAAATAGAATGTCTGTTAATCGCGAGTGTCAGGTTTATGATGCCGTTACGTTGCCCTTAGCAAAAATCTATGGAATTCTAAAAATAAGTCTATAGATTTCTACAGAATTTACTAGAAATCTACAGAATAATACAGAGTATATTATAATTTTGCATATAAAATTATATAATACTACGGATTTACGTCTACTTCAATATTCAATAGATTTGCATAGAATTTGATAGAATGTTTTAGAATTCTTCAGGGCATAGTAGGATATTGAATCCTACACAGTTGTGAAAAAAAATCCTATAGAATGTTCTATGCAAATTTGATGGATGTTCTGCGAAGGGTGTCCACCTCCTCATATATTGCACGCTCCTGTTCAGACTAGGACTAACTCGAGCAACGTAGGGAGAGTGTCTGACAGCGCGATGCGCCTGACTGGGAACGCCGACAAGATCACGTACCCGGACATCTCCTACTCGTCTCACATCATGAAGAACATGGCCGCTGTAAAAGGCGTCAATCACAGTGTAAGTTTTCTTCGCTTCTAGCGAAATGGTTAATTTGTTTTGGGAAGGATGATGTTGTTCCTCGTAGTTCCCTTTAAAGTAGTGAGGCCAAACTGTTCCTGCACTGCTACACATCTACTGTTATGCATTGCTATTACTTGAACCATTAGTACTATTTATCCATACCTGGGAGCTGGATTAGTGAGCATCGGGACATGCCACAAGCTGGTGGGACGGCCACGTTGTACCGCTGGGGCTTCAACTTGCTCCGAGATCCCTAGCATTATTCGCATAGAGCCGGGGAGGTTTACGCATTCGGCTCCATTTTTACTACAAGGAGCTACCAGGCGGCTGCAGTTGGAAGCTAGAGTATGAGCAGGCATTACACACTATACGCTTCACTACGGCACTAGACGTATCGCGCCACGTCACCAGGAGTGTTTGTAATGAGATATAGCAAACATTGCAATATCTTTTAAGAGAAACCTTGGTACGAAATCCGTCTAAACCGACTTCTTGCACAGCAGACTATGTTGATGGAAATAAGAGAGACATTTGACAACATTAGTTGCTCATTCCAAACAAGTGGCACATCAGACATTGATACATTGAATACAAGGTCACCACTGACATACAGGGTCACATTTTGTTCACTGACGAGTGACGATTTATAAAGTGAACTGCTATACGCTTGTGGATTGTATTGTATTCATCCACCTCTCCATCGACGTTGGCAATAAAGAATTATTTCGGTGTAGACGATGTGTGGAGGCAAAACGAAATATAACAAGTTCAAACAATATTACAGATAAACTAACGTTGTGCTTGTAACGATTAATTTATATGCTACAAAATATTATGTCATGTCATTGTTGCATACGTTACACATTGATGGCGACGACAATCGGGTTGTGGTTCTGACGCAGAGGTTTTGACTGATTGTAGGTCGGACGGGACATGGTGAGGATAGCCAACAATATACTGAAGGCAAAACGCGAAGAAGTCGTACAAGCTCAACGGCTTGACAAGTCATCCAGCAGGTATGACCAAACCTTGCGTGTACGACATACCGGTTCTTCTGGAGAACACTGTGCAGCTGTCAGTGTTGTTGATTTTTATTTCATTTGTGCGTAATTAACATAATTGTCGTCAACGTTATTGCAATAATAATGTTTATCCTACTGCATAATTATGAAGACAATAATAATAATTATTAATATTATCACTAGCATTGTCACTATCATTATCACTAGCATTGTCACTATCATTATCAGCGTCTTCGTCGTCAGCATCATCATCGTCGTCATCACTGTAATAATATAATCATCACTTTTATTAGAATTATATTACAATGCTGTCTGAACACCTTTACGACACAACAGGTGATTACAAACAACCGTAGTTGCTCTGCTCATCTCTTTATTATTACAATGTTATTACGATATAATTTGTTTACAATACAATCTCATCTGAACGTTTTACAATACAATCTCAAAAGTCTACAATATAATTTCAAAGTGTTAAAATATGCCTTACGAGACAATCTTTGAAACTTACAATATAATCGCAATGTGTTACAATACAATCTCAAAGTATTACAATGCAATCTCAAAATGAAGATCTCTAGTGGTGTAAATGTCCACTCCCCAGAATTGTGCGTGCCCTGGAGATGTACGGGTCGACGGCTGATCTGGGAGGTAGAAAGTCAGAGAGGATGGTCGAGACGAACGTGGCGTTGGAGGTGTGGGAGGTATCGTCCACTGACCCCGTCGTCGGATTCGGCTCGTTGGCCAGCAGTGACCAGATGATCGCCAACGAGTCGCTGATCAGTTTCTCGCAAGTGACTGATTTGCAGCCAAGCATGACGCGGGCTGCGATTGTACTGCCGCGCAGCACCATCGATACGGCCATTGAAATTGATAGTAGGTGTATTGTTATAGCATGTATGGAACCTGTATATTAGCCATACTAGCCAAGTCGTGTTCATTGTGGAAGCAGGGAGGGAGGGAGGGAGGGAGGGAGGGAGGGAGGGAGGGAGGGAGGGAGGGAAGGAAGGAGGGAGGGAGAGAGAGAGAGAGTGGGGGGGGGCAAAAAGAAAAGAGAGATATATATATATATATATATATATATATATATATATATATATATATATATACATATACATATACATATACATATACATATACATATACATATACATATATATATATATATATATACACCCATGCATGCATACATACATGCATACATACATGCATACATACATGCATACATACATGCATACATACATACATACATAGATATATATGTAGATAGGGAGAGTAGTTAAGAGCATTAGTGGTGTCTATGAGAGGAAGTCGTGACAACAGAACGCGCAGACAATAGACAAGTAGATTATATAATATGGTACCATGCTTTAACAATGACATAAATCAAGTCCGTAAGTGTATACAGTTTATAAACAATTTAAATATGTCAAATATGATTACTTTTCCACAGCAATGTGTTATACTACATAACCATATTCACAAAACTATCTTTAAAATATGCCAGTCACAGTAAGATGTTTTGTAGGAATCCTATTAATGAAGAGATGTTTGCTGATAAATGTTTTAATTACTTTTAATATTATTTCTCCGGAGGCGTGCGGGATAATAGATAGTAGTGTTATGTTTGATGCCGTGTTCCAAGAAATTGACATTTCAGTCAGACGATTATCAAATCTTCACATTGTTTATGATTTCAGATCTCCTGTCGGATGGTGAAGCGACAACGCGTCTCACGTTTGTTATATTCAACAATCCGATGTTTTTCTTGAGCTCCGATGAACTGAACGAAACATACAGGACAGACAGTGCAGTTATTTCTGCGACATTCAACGGCATCCAAATGGACAATTTGTCCGAACCTGTTGTGACGGTTTTTCAGCCGATAGAAGTAAAGGTATGTGGTGCCAGTATCACTGTTCATGTAACGCAACAGTAGGCCATACACGAAGCGTTATCCAAAACGCCAATGTATAGTGTATGTCCGAAAAAACCATGGAGATATATATTGTAGTTTGTTTTGACACTTATAGGTGCTTAGAATACCGTAAGCCAACATTTGCGTCATTTCTTACGAAGTTCAAGCGAAATGTGTCATACTTGTACAGACGCCTACGTGAAACACGTGCCGCGAAAAAAGTCATAGGACATTCTTTTTGCGACGTAAGATCATTCAATTAGTATGAAATTAATCTGTGGATTTCAGTGGGCTGAAAAATTCCAAAAGTGGAATCGTCGAACCGACCAAAATATTTTTACCGGAGACCGCAATGTCCATTTTCCAGAACGCATCTGCAGGACACACATCGTCGGACTGTGTCTTCTGGGACTTCGACGCGCTGGATGGGCGCGGCGACTGGTCCTCCGAAGGTTGCTGGTACAATGGGTCGCAGGACGGCCGGATAATCTGCATGTGCGACCACATGACCAACTTCGCAGTTCTTGCGGTCAGTCGTAGACTTGTCCACTTGTTGCATGAACACGATTGCCGCATATTTGTTTAACTTAGCAACCACGGGTAATGCTGTTCAAAGTCGTGTGAAAGGAAACCCCATATGGTCATTCTCCACTTTCTCAATAATACTGCACGAACCCAGACTATGACATTATCAAAACCCTGTCATTTAAATGAATGAACAAAGCATTTCTATAACGTTCTTGCACTTGCAATAACCGAGGCACTATATTATATATACATATATATATATATATATATATATATATATATATATATATATATATATATATATATATATATATATATATATATATATATATATATCGGGGCTGAGACGAGGAAACGACTTGTTGCTAATCGTTGGACTCTCGGTAAGCCAATGGCTTCCTTGTCCACTTGCCATCTGATTTTATAGCTTTGGGTGGCAATTTTGTTAAATGTTGACACATTTGTCTCCTGAACCTCCGTGTCTTATGTGCAGGATGTTGAGGCTACGAAGCTTCCTGAGAGTCACATTCTCGCTCTGAGCATCATCACGATCATCGGCGTGAGTCTGTCAATGCTCGGGCTCGTTCTCACCATTCTCTCCTTCGTCGTCTTCAAGTGAGTGTCTCTCGGCCCTCCTACAAGAGTTGGGGTTCGCTAGTGTTACGAGGGCCAAGCCAGATATGCCAAATATGTGTATGTACTAGGAGCTGCAATGTAACAAGTTTCGTCGTGAAAATCCAAACGTTTACGCACGTGTCGTCTTGTTCAATACTGGTTTGTACAGGACAGAAGCAAAAATCACATCTGGTCGCATCTGGTTGTGTTGTCCAATTAAACAACAATTGTAGGGAAAACATTTTAAATAAAATATGGTGGCCACTGGGACCGACAACGAAGGCTCGCACGCGCTGAGACATACGGATGGTTTAAATATTTTGACGGAGATAAAGAGGGTGGAACAGTAATGGGGTTACACTACGATACGGACTTTATGTTGGACAGTATTGCAATTTATGCTGTTGTCGTTGTCTAGACCTCTACGACGGCCTCGCGGACAGAAGGTCCTCGTCAACCTGGCGCTGGCATTGCTCGCTGTCTACACTGTGTTCCTGGCCGGCATCCGAGCGACGTCCAACTACAACGTTTGCATCGCGGTGGCAGCCCTCTTGCAGTACTTCCTCCTGGCCTCCTTCGCATGGATGCTCGTCGAGGCGGCCTTGCTCTACATGCGCTTCGTGAAGGTCTTCAACACCTACGTCGAGAAGTTCCTCCTGAAAGTCTCCATTCCAGCCTGGGGTACGTGTGCGTGCGTGCGTGTGTGCTTGCTTGCGAGCGTGCATGCGTGCGTACCTATGTTGAGGTCTGAAAACGTGTGAGTGTTTGCGTGTGCGTGCGTGCGTGTGTGTGTATGTGTGTGTGTGTGTGTGTGTGTGTGTGTGTGTGTGTGTGTGTGTGTGTGTGTGTGTGTGCGCGCGTGTGCGTGAGTGAGCTTGCAAACATTTGTTTTGATTGGACATTTAGATTGACAGTGTTTAACGTGTTACAAAGACAATAGCTGCGGTACCACACGAGAAAGCTCTAAAAAATTTAATTAAGATCATCATAATGATGTTTATATAAAAAATGTGTGTGTAAATGCACTTAATTTGGCTTGCAGGAGTTCCCGCGGTGATTGTTGGAATTGTCGCTGCTGTTGATTATGACCTGTTCAGAGGACCTGAAGATTAGTAAGTATACGTTGTTTGAGAACGCTAAAGAGTAGTTAGTAGTAAATACGAAGCGACTAATATAAAATAGGGGGTTGTACATATGATGTTGCAATGATTGTAAATACATAAGTGACAGGACCAATCAAAACATTGCATTAGTTTATCTGAAAAATACAACGTATTAAAATAAAACTTGCAACGTGTATCAACGTCAATTGATTAAACCACTCTAGTATGCATAGTTGCCTAGTAGCAGTGAGTGAAACTATATGACACTATGTCACGTGATTGTTTGCAGCTGCTGGTTGGACCGCCCAGCTTTCTACTACGCCTTTGCGCTGCCAGTTGGTATTGTGATCGTGACGAATGCCGTCATCTTCGTCTTCATCATCAAAGGTATCACATGTGACCGGGGCAGTGGACTCCAGAGTACCCAGACTCGCGGGGAACTCAACCTGCTTCAGCTACAGGCGGCCATAGCATCCTTCGTCATCCTTGGTGGGTCATCTACATTCACGTTTCAATTTCCAGTGGTCTCTCTCTCTCTATAAGGAACGCGTTGGAACTTGGGCCAACCCATATATATATGATGTTCCTTACATACTTGGGTACATATCATAGTGCAGATCAGCACCTTTATGCAGATGCTCCTTGCAGCGGGATTCCGGGTAGCAAGAGTTCACTGTATCGAGATCTATATAGTTATCTATGGTTATCTGGGTTGATATTAAATATGTAGTTATCTATGGTTATATGGGTTGATATTAAATACAACATTGTTTATCACAATAACACAGCGTAGACATGCGCAACTATTTTCTGTTCATGAGAGTAACACAAAACCATTGTCTAATTATCGTCGAATTAGACTTTAGCGAACGAGAACGTTTCCGGTACGTCGGCCAGATTAACGAAAACCAAACACACACGTTTGTTTGCCCGCTTCACTAATAAAGCTTTGTCAGTAACGACTTCACGCAGGTGGAACTCCCATCTCCCCCCGTTTGTCCCACTTGCTTTCCCAACAACCTTCTCCTCAGACCATCCGCAATGATGGTCCTCGATTTTTGCTTTCCTTCTCCTTCTGTTGCTGTTTCACTGCTGTTTCCCCCGTCTCCACTCCTCCCCCATCCCTCGCTCTCGTTCTCCACTCCTCCCCATCCCTCGCTCTCGTTCTCCACTCCTCCCCATCCCTCGCTCTCGTTCTCCACTCCTCCCCATCCCTCGCTCTCGTTCTCCACTCCTCTCCCACCCCTCGCTCTCGTTCTCCACTCCTCCCCATCCCTCGCTCTCGTTCTCCACTCCTCCCCATCCCTCGCTCTCGTTCTCCACTCCTCCCCATCCCTCGCTCTCGTTCTCCACTCCTCCCCCACCCCTCGCTCTCGTTCTCCACTCCTCCCCATCCCTCGCTCTCGTTCTCCACTCCTCCCCCACCCCTCGCTCTCGTTCTCCACTCCTCCCCCACCCCTCGCTCTCGTTCTCCACTCCTCCCCCACCCTTCGCTCTCGTTCTCCACTCCTCCCCATCCCTCGCTCTCGTTCTCCACTCCTCCCCATCCCTCGCTCTCGTTCTCCACTCCTCCCCCACCCCTCGCTCTCGTTCTCCACTCCTCCCCATCCCTCGCTCTCGTTCTCCACTCCTCTCCCACCCCTCGCTCTCGTTCTCCACTCCTCCCCCACCCTTCGCTCTCGTTCTCCACTCCTCCCCATCCCTCGCTCTCGTTCTCCACTCCTCCCCATCCCTCGCTCTCGTTCTCCACTCCTCCCCATCCCTCGCTCTCGTTCTCCACTCCTCCCCCACCCCTCGCTCTCGTTCTCCACTCCTCCCCCACCCATCGCTCTCGTTCTCCACTCCTCCCCCACCCTTCGCTCTCGTTCTCCACTCCTCCCCACCCCTCGCTCTCATTCTCCACTCCTCCCCCCACCCCTCGCTCTCATTCTCCACTCCTCCCCCACCCCTCGCTCTCGTTCTCCACTCCTCCCCCACCCCTCGCTCTCGTTCTCCACTCCTCCCCCACCCTTCGCTCTCGTTCTCCACTCCTCCCCCACCCTTCGCTCTCGTTCTCCACTCCTCTCCCACTCCCACCAAACCAGCTCTCTTCGCGCAGTCCTCCCGTCTCACTCGTGGTCTTCATCTCTTCCTTCTACCCTCCACACTGAGCACATCCGCTCTCTTCGTCAACCGTTCCTCTTCCATTCTTTCCACATGTCCAGCCCACTTTAACCAACTCCTCGCCAGCTTCCTCTTGAAACTCTCTTACTTCAACTTCCTAGTTCAGCTTCTTCATTCTTCGTTTGTCTACTCGTTTTCTATAATATACTTCTTCTGCTACACAGGTCTGACTTGGGTCGTCGGCTTCTTCGCCATACGTGACGCTCGCCTGGCCCTCCAGTACGTCTTCTGCATCCTCAACTCGACCCAAGGCCTCCTCATCTTCCTCTTCCACAACATTCGCGAGAAATCAGTGCGCGCCGCCTGGCGGAGTCTCTGTTGTCGTGACGACGGCACCAAAATGACTTTCACGAATCCCGTCACGAGCATTGCCAGCGCCGATAAGCGCGTCAGCTCGAGGCGTCGCAGTCGTAACCACAGTCTCGTGCACCCGAACAACGTGACGAGGGCGTACAGCAATCCAGACGACGCCGTGAAAAATACTTTATAGACGTCGAGTGTCCCAAAGAACATTCTCTCCGGTGCTGCCTTCTGCTCTGCTTCTGGCATATGGCCAACGAGGATGGTCACTGATTCTCGATTCTTTGACGTATTTTAGGGTCCTCGTGTTTGTTCATAGCAAATATTTTTTTTAAATGTACTGCAAATGTGATAGAAATGTAGACATACTGACTGTATATTATATTCAACGTGCGGCCAAATGTCGAGTAATTGTTCCTAACAACAATGGGAGAAATTAGTCACGATATTTTGGCCAATAACGGTGTTGTGTGGAGCCAGGTGGCGCACCGTAAAACCGGGTCCAGCCGACAACATGGCGAATGAAGGGCACCCATGATGAAACTGCACACTGAAGGTCCCGGATGTTGCTGCAGCACGCGCAGTGCACGTGGGCTTCAGCGGATTGCACGCGGGCTGCACGTGTGTCATGTTGTAGGCCAGGGACGAAATACAAAACCGAATACAGTCTGTGGGACTTGAATAACGACGCTAATTATACGGTGCAGAACGTGATCAAAGGGTGCCTGCCCATGGACACAAACCGTGTGAAGATCTACTGAAAGCGGGTGGCATGAATAGACACCCTTGAAACTGTACTTGGCATTACGTTATGATAATATACAACACGAACAAAGTAAATATAACATATTGTAATATTTAAAGTGATACTTACGTGTGTATGTCAGTGCGCGTGTGCATGCGAATACGTGTACGGTGGTTATTAAACTGTATATTACGTATTTTAGCATATCTTATGTATAGGGTATAATGTAAAATAATATGCATACTACCAATTTGCTTTTGCTATGAATATATTTGCTTGATTAGAGTAAATATCATGGCTATTGTTATTATAGTTAAAAGTATTCTCGATTGTTGTGTTGTCAAGGGTAGTGCGATAACGAGTTATGTCATGTTCACGTCCTTAACTCTGATGGTCAGCAAAGTGATGCTTAATATGCTGAGAAAGTTCACAAAAGAAAACCATTGGATTACTCTTCCACGGGGCTCAAGAAACGCACAAATGATCACAACTGACAAACGACATTGTGGTTTGTCTCCTCTGGGTGGACTTAAGATGGGGACAGATCGCTCTCCCGATCTTTCTTGTGGGGGATGCAAAACGTCAGTAGTCTTATGTTCACTATGATCACAACTGACAAACGACATTGTGGTTTGTCTCCTCTGGGTGGACTTAAGATGGGGACAGATCGCTTTCCCGATCTTTCTTGTGGGGGATGCAAAACGTCAGTAGTCTTATGTTCACTATGATCACAACTGACAAACGACATTGTGGTTTGTCTCCTCTGGGTGGACTTAAGATGGGGACAGATCGCTTTCCCGATCTTTCTTGTGGAGGATGCAAAACGTCAGTAGTCTTATGTTCACTATGATCACAACTGACAAACGACATTGTGGTTTGTCTCCTCTGGGTGGACTTAAGATGGGGACAGATCGCTCTCCCGATCTTTCTTGTGGGGGATGCAAAACGTCAGTAGTCTTATGTTCACTATGATCACAACTGACAAACGACATTGTGGTTTGTCTCCTCTGGGTGGACTTAAGATGGGGACAGATCGCTCTCCCGATCTTTCTTGTGGAGGATGCAAAACGTCAGTAGTCTTATGTTCACTATGATCACAACTGACAAACGACATTGTGGTTTGTCTCCTCTGGGTGGACTTAAGATGGGGACAGATCGCTCTCCCGATCTTTCTTGTGGAGGATGCAAAACGTCAGTAGTCTTATGTTCACTATGATCACAACTGACAAACGACATTGTGGTTTGTCTCCTCTGGGTGGACTTAAGATGGGGACAGATCGCTCTCCCGATCTTTCTTGTGGGGGATGCAAAACGTCAGTAGTCTTATGTTCACTATGATCACAACTGACAAACGACATTGTGGTTTGTCTCCTCTGGGTGGACTTAAGATGGGGACAGATCGCTCTCCCGATCTTTCTTGTGGGGGATGCAAAACGTCAGTAGTCTTATGTTCACTATGATCACAACTGACAAACGACATTGTGGTTTGTCTCCTCTGGGTGGACTTAAGATGGGGACAGATCGCTCTCCCGATCTTTCTTGTGGGGGATGCAAAACGTCAGTAGTCTTATGTTCACTATGATCACAACTGACAAACGACATTGTGGTTTGTCTCCTCTGGGTGGACTTAAGATGGGGACAGATCGCTCTCCCGATCTTTCTTGTGGAGGATGCAAAACGTCAGTAGCCTTATGTTCACTTCCAACTCAATTCATTACATTATAGATCAAGATATCGGTCACCTGACACCAGTTTTAGCATCATCCTGTAAAACAATCGGCATTAGGAAACTACAGGCGTTTTTTATTATGTTTGTAACGCAGCCAGGATTTCCACTCACCTACACAACCTACCACCATAGTACATTGGTCCACTGTAGGATTAACATGTAAGTAAATTCACAAATGCACACGTTTTTCAACATTTGGTTAGAACTTAAGGGTTGTATCGCAGCTCAATTGTTTGCAATTGCGTTGCCTGGCAACGTCTTGTATTCTCGTAACGAAAATTATTATAGTACGCTTTTACGACGGCGTCATAATCTGATCTGATAGACTAATTATTTATATGTGGCTTTTTGGAAAAAAATCGAAGTTGAACACTGGCGTTTCGGATCGTCCTATATGACGACAATCTTGTTTCCGGATTATAACCGGGTGCTCATTTAGACCGAACATATCTGTATTCTTATTTGCTTGGCGGACATCGCGTGTGCTAAGAAGATAACTCAACCTTAGGGTACCGGGTACGTCGGTCGTTCTTGCTATCGGATCCGCCATAGCTGTTAAGCGGCGAAGGTCGTAAAAAGAGACACCCGTAGAAGCGGAAGTGACGACGTAAAACAACAGCTCGTCGACGCCGGCGCAGGGAAGCGCAAAGTGGGTTATTTTCTTTGGTCGACGCTCGAGAAACAGCGAGACAGCGGCAGGGCCATAGAGAACATCCGGGAGACGACACTTGCCTGCGAGGCGTGAGCCGTCGGTATGGCCCGATTATGCTGCGGGGGTTCTCCGTCGCGGCAACCCGAGCGGAAGAAGGGTCCGATTGAGGTGAACACCGTCTTAGAGGGGCTTGGGTACACCATCGGCAGCAAACTCGGCGAGGGGACCTTCACCGAAGTGCGAGCAGCCACTCACAAGAAACAACCATACAAACTAGCGGTGAAAATCATCGACCGGAAGCCAACAGAGGAATCACGCGACGTCATGCCGTCCACCTTCTTCGAGCCCGAGTTGGAGATCATCGCCAAAATGAAACACCCGAATATCATCCAGCTATACCAGGTGGGATCACACTCGAGTTGATGCTCTTCCCACTTGCGAAAATTTGCTCATTTATTGTGTGATTGTCTAAACTTTACGGGCGCAATAAACATAGACGCAACTTCCATTTGCATCTGTCTATCTCCAATGATAACGGAGCTGCAGGGACAATTTTCCGCACAGCAACATCTGATGCGGCTTTAGAGTCTGATCTTTGAACGACAGTCTCTGTTACAGATATTATAGGTGTAAACAGTTTGATATAGAGACGTGACAACTTACTTTATCTTCGATTTTCGTGGAATTCGAACAAATAATTTTGTTGCTAGAACAGTGCCCCAAACCCAGCAATCTTCATTTACTCCTTAAAGCGTTGAACAGTTTTAAATGTTGGCACATCCTGCATAATCGCCAGTGTATTATTGCATTACTACAATCAGCAGTCATGTGCAAGTACACATGATCCGACACAAGAAAACAGTAACTGGTTTCACCACAATCCACGAGTCTGATGTACAAATCATACTCAATGGAAAATCCAATATGATACTCAATGAAAAATCCTACACGTATATGGCAGACATTTCTAAGCCACAGAACCGATGTCAAAATGAAAATCCCATCGGAGACCATTATTCCATTTCTTGTGACCATGAAAAAAATCTTAAATTCATTATAGTAATCTTAATCACCCAAGTTCATGTCTTTCTTTTTCTAAATTTTGTTGCAAGGTTGTTTTCAGCCATCCACTTTCTGTTTGCCTTCATGTATAGACCCAATCCAAGTTAAAGCCAATAGTAATGGTCGTTTTAGCCTAAGTGGGCATGTGTGTCCGATCCAATTCAATCTTCTTATCGTAACTTCTGGGCTGATCTTCTTTACCTTGGTTTAAATTAGATCTTCATTTGACACTACATATCTGTCAATATCTACATTGTCTGCAAGATGTTAATAAGCTTGCCACTTTATCAGGGCACCACCAAAGTAGCTACGCCTTTTGCAATTTGATTCATGTTGCACTATATTACTGTCTACGTTCGCATAATACACAATTACTGAATTTAGCTTACGTGAAACGTGTAGAGCACAGTTTATTTTGTCAATGGTGGCCATGTTACAGTTTTGCACGATTGTAAGAAATTGTTACAAGCAAAATTTTAAAACTGCATGACATTTACTGGCACTGTGTGCAATTACAAATGTGCTGAACACGTTTTGTCAAAATCGCAAATCTCCAGTTCTTTTAATCATGTCGCGAACCGCCAAAATTGGTAGTTTTCACAAAATATTAATATAGGCGTATAGGTGTCTCGGGAATGTCCCCAACAAAATATCTACACGTCTTCAAATCCGCTTCATACTGCCAAAGTTCAACATTTCAAACGTTCCAACCTTGATGGTTGAATACAGTTATGTCTTAGCAAAAAATAAATGAAATCGGCTAAATTGCGTATTTTGTGCACTACATTTGTGGAAGTGTAACTGAAAGTGGGGTTAGACCACCATTGACTGTATATTAGTCACTAATATAGCGGTTCCCATGCTCAGTGGAACATTTTTCCAACAATTTTCTTCCAACTTTCACAGCACATGAAACGTCAATTAACTGACCTTGTATGCGATATTCGTGAAAATGACATGTCTCGTTTTTCAGAGAAACGTACCCAAAGCCGGTCCCCTCAATTTCGACCCAGCCCGGGGACAGAATAGCCAGTGTAGTGATACACGAGCGGTTGTTGCAATTAAACGAAATAATGCAGTAATGTAGAAAACATTAACTTTTCTAACGTATCTGATGTGGAAGTGTTAACTGTGGTCTGACCCCTGTAGTCTGTCTCCAGATCGTGCAGGTTGGCCGATACATATACATCTTCATGGAGCGGGCCGATCAAGGCGACCTGCTGGAGTACATCCGCACTAACGGCGCCCTATCATTACCGGTGGCCAAGCGAATGTTCCAGGAACTATCGGATGCTGTCATGCATTGTCACATGAACGGCATTGCGCACCGGAATATCCGCTGCGAAAACGTGCTGCTTGACTCGCAGATGCGCGTCAAGTTGACGGACTTCGGTTATGCCTGCTTCTGCCATGACCGATACACGGGCTCTCGTATCCTTAGCTCGACGTTCTGCGGTAACCCGACTTACTCAGCGCCCGAGGTGGGGAACAGACCGCAGGCCGCGTTGTTTCATGAAACATGTTCATGTGCAGTCAGCTTGTAAAGGCTGGTTTACACGAGCGATTTTTGTCCGACACGGTGTCGTGCGATGTCGCAGTGCAAGAATCGGTCGTATAAACGCCCTCACGAGACCGGTTAATGAGGCCAATGTGTGGCTAGTATTGTGTCGCAACCGACAGCTAGTGCACCCGTCATGACCTTTCATAAAAGTTCAAGTCGGAATTGGCGAAAATCAATAGGTCGTACTGGCAATGCCTTGACACGTCGATCGTCTAAACTCACACACTAATTAGCTGCGCGTTGTCATCGCACACGACCAATTGGGGCACAAATCATGTCATGTCAAATCTTTAGTTGCGTATAATTGTTTTCGGAGCAAATAACATGCAGCGACGACATTTGGAATATGTCACCCGAGTAGCTCTCAGTACCCAACATGGACACGCACGCACACACGCACGTGCGCACGCACGCACGCACACACACGCACGCACGCACGAACGCACACACGCACACATAGGCTGACAGGATGATAAACTTATCGAAAAACGCCATTTGGACGTAGATTACACTTGTACGATCTGCATGAATTCATCCAACATGCGGAAATCGTAAGAAATGTTGTTAACTGTTATTCACTTAAATAGTTCTAAGTTTTGTCGTCTTACAATTGTAGATTTTGCTAGTGTGGTCCGCCACGCTCCTTAACTGCCAGATGGCAACATATGGTGTACTATTTCTGAGTTATTGACGTGGCCTAAATTATCAGTATGCTTATATTAGCGAACTTTCCCCTGTAACAAATAACCGTTTGTGTATACCTAGCCCTACGTATCAACACACGTGTTGGAGAATACAGAAAGCACAATGCTAGGAAAATCGCATTTATATTATTTCTAGAGAACTGCATCCCTAACGGCGGGCTTTCCTGTTTCTTGCCAGGTACTCCAACATACCCCGTACGAGACAAAGGTGGCGGATGCGTGGAGTCTGGGCGTCACACTTTTCATCATGGTAACAAGCACGATGCCCTTCGATGAATCGCGCCTCGGCGTGTTGCTAGGCAACGCGCGCACGCGGCAGCACTACATTGCCGACCTCATTTCGGGACACGTTCCGAAGGACTGCCAGCTGCTGATTGGTCAGCTAATGGAACCGGACGTTCTCGTTAGACTGCCCGTGACGAAAATCGCTGAAAACTATTGGTTCAGGGACGCAGCTAGGAAGAGTCGAAATCTACAAAATCGTCGATCGCTCCAGCCATCTTTTTCTCCGTATGAATCGCAATGAACACCAGTCAAGACGGGCCCACTAGGACAAGGGAAACTTACTCTTAATCATATGAATGCATGCACCCCGGGTAAAGTAGACACCCGGCACATGTGTGGCACTGCTATGCGCATTCGTTACTGCCAATGACAATTTGGCGAATGTTCTACGTGTATTAAATCACGTTTCATAAATAAAGAATGCGACGTGCCCACTAACATTTCACTTGTGTTTCGACATGACAACAGTAACGTCTAGTCAAAGTACATGTGAAAATGTTATCTTGTATATATATATTAACCTTACATTTTGCATAATTAAATTACCAGATTCATGCGATGTAAATGTGTAAACGTAAATTTGTGTATTAAGTTGTAACTGTTAGCCTATCTTTGTTTTGTTTTTCCTGTCTACAAAGCGACACAACAGTTTCCCTTTGACATGTTCGCTCTCTCGAATTGAGATGAGAAAAATAGTCTCACTCATCTCAGTTGCAATGACAGTTCGTGCTGTGGAGTTGGATGGTGATGTATTCAATACACGTTTGGGGGATATGTCGTCATTATGGCTGCCTCGACCCACGCTCTCCATTCCCTTTTCTCCTAGTTCCGTGTCCAGATACATCGGCCTTTCATTGCTGCATGTGTCTCAAATATAGACCGTCTACTGTCCTCTTTAAGTAGTTGAACGAATTATATGTACCCAGCATGGAGGAATCTCTTCATGTACTCACTCAGATGGCATACCGACTGGCCAATAGTTTGCTAAGCTAATTGTGTTTAGATACGTGGATGTGTTGCAATATATAGCATGATCATGTAAGATATAGAGCCGAGACAGCCCTTGGTTGGGTACAGAATGACATTTTGCACACAACTGTCAATCAGACGTTGTCGTCGTTGTCGTCGTTGTCGTCGTTGTCGTCGTTGTCGTCATTGTCGTTGTTGGGCTTCTGGATTTGTCCGCAGCATTTGACACCATCGACAACAAACTGATGTTGCAGAATGGAAGTGTTTATTTGACCCACACATTAAACAGTACGTTTGTCGATACAGTGAAAATCTACAGCTCAAGTAACATGTGTTAAAAAATAACAAGTACTCAAATGGTTTAGCCTAACTCGAATCTGATTCATTGGTATCCAAATGTGTGGTGTGTGAACAGTTTATGTAACAACCGCAGTCGATTTTTTTAAATGCCTATTTTTGTTAAAATCATCAAAATAATTGACTTCAGCCTTTAAATCTAGTAAGGATAAAAATAGTGGATATCCCAAATGGTAAACAATGTATGGGTCAGTGCAGATCATGGACGTGACTTCCATCCTCTCGCCGATCACATGACAAAGTTACAAAATTTCACCAAGGAAAAAAGTCGTTTTTCATCATTTAAATGTTCACTTCAGTTAATAAACAAGCATTTAATAATTTGTCTGACGAGTTCACAAAAAAAACTACATATAAAAGTTGCACAAACGAGCTAGCATATGTTGCAGTGAATACTAGGTAGGTTTGGCTTTTCGCAAAAGTAATTTGAAATGAGACTAGCAAAATGTCGAATTTATTAAGCACATTTAAGCACATTCAAAAAGTAATAATACTAACACAAGATCATAACTTCCAAAACAGGTTTGATAAATATTTCAGTTATTTTATCATTAAAATAATTTAATGGTGACAAAATCTCAAAGGGTAAATCAATTGACTTAATTTAGAATCTGGCAAATATATACGTTTACATCTGACACACTAATTACAGTATAGTTTATGCATAAATTAAAAGAAGTAACGAAATATGGAGAGAAAAAAATTATTTAATTATTAAGTATATCCACAAATGTAACAATTTGGCATAAAGCACTTGTCTCTGTAGTTTTGTAAAGCACACTTTGGCATACCTAGTGAATCCTTGTAAGCTTTGTGTTAATTTTTTTCCTTATATGATTCGAAGTATTGTTTATTAGTAATGGAATATCATATCTAATGTATCGTTTGACAAAATCATGTTTTGCCCTCTTTGTATGGATATGTTCATGTCTTCGTGTATTAATGTTGTGAACATTTCTATTTAGAAAAAATGGTAAGTTTTGCAGATATAATGGTAATTTCGTGTGCACATATTTATAATACATTTTAATTCCTGTAGTTGCAACATATATGTTATATTAAGATATTGTAACTGTTGAACATTTGAGCGAAATAGTTTTTATATAACTGTCCAAGCTTAGATTTTCTTGCAATGTCACACCTAAAAAAATTAAGGTTTGGACTCTTTCGATTCTAGTTTCATCTACCTTGAGTAGGAAAGGGATTAAGAGTTTCAGAAATGTTATCGTTACATGTAACATATTGTTTTCTATGTTTCAAATAGCTTTCCATTAGTTCTAGAGCGATGTCGCGTATTCCATACATGTGTAATTTGTTTCATAGAATTTTGGCGCAGAGGCACTCGTGGGATGTACGTGTGGTCCAACAGGCTCTAAAATGGTTTACGGCTTACCTGAGTGACAGTTCAATCCGTCCACATCCAGTGAGCTACACCACCTACTACTTGGATCCCCCAACTCCGTGTCCGGACCTCGTGGGTTCTCCTTCTATGCAGCACCAGTTGCGAGATCATACACAAGAACAGCATGATGTTCTATGTAGATGATACCCAAATTTACACCCAAGTGAAGTCTCTCCAGGTGGACATCGCTGCGGCTGCCGCGTATATTGAGGTGTGTATCTGGAGGACATATGGGCGAGTACGAGCTCAAACTGTGTGTAACTTAACTCATCATCTTCTGTTCTGCCTAACAACTTGAATTGCTGTGCGCATTGGCGGTAGCTTAGTCACTGTGAGTCAAAATGTGCAAAATCTTGGCGCCCAGTTCGATGCCAGGGTGACAATGGAGTCGCATGTGGCATTCTGCTGTTTCCACCTACGAACTATTGCAAGGATTAATGGCTACCTGATCCGTGGAGCGGCGGTACAAACTGTTTCCACCTACGAACTATTGCAAGGATTAAGGGCTACCTGACCCGTGGAGCGGCGGTACAAACTGTTTTCACCTACGAACTATTGCAAGGATTAATGGCTACCTGACCCGTGGGGCGGTGGTACAAACTGTTTCCACCTACGAATTATTTCAAGGATTAGTGGCTACCTGACCCGTGGAGCGGTGGTACAAACTGTTTCCACCTACGAACTATTGCAAGGATTAATGGCTACCTGACCCGTGGAGCGGCGGTACAAACTGTTTCTACCTACGAACTATTGCAAGGATTAAGTGCTACCTGACCCGTGGAGCGGCGGTACAAACTGTTTCCACCTACGAACTATTGCAAGGATTAGTGGCTACCTGACCCGTGGAGCGGCGGTACAAACTGTTTCCACCTACGAACTATTGCAAGGATTAAGTGCTACCTGATCCGTGGAGCGGCGGTACAAACTGTTTCCACCTACGAACTATTGCAAGGATTAAGTGCTACCTGACCCGTGGAGCGGCGGTACACACTGTTTCCACCTACGAACTAGTGCAAGGATTAAGGGTTACCTGACCCGTAGAGCGGCGGAACAAACTGTTTCCACCTACGAACTATTGCAAGGATTAAGTGCTACCTGACCCGTGGAGCGGCGGTACAAACTATTTCCACCTACGAACTATTGCAAGGATTAATGGCTACCTGACACGTGGAGCGGCTGTACAAACTGTTTCCACGTACGAACTATTGCAAGGATTAAGTGCTACCTGACCCGTGGAGCGGCGGTACAAACTATTTCCACCTACAAACTATTGCAAGGATTAATGGCTACCTTTCCACCTACGAACTATTGCAACGATTAAGGGCTACCTGACCCGTAGAGCGGCGGAACAAACCGTTCATGCGTTTTCCACCTGCAGACTTGACACTGGAAGTGCGTTACTCCACCGACTGCCTCGCAAGCAAATTCAACGGCTGCAGAGTCCAGAACAGATCGAGCCGCCCTCCTCGTGAATGGCGCCACAAACATTTCGTGTGCCTTAGCAGTTAAGCAGAATCCCCGGTGTATTTAGTTAATAACGGGGGCATGCAACCCTTTCTAAGTTTCTGTGGAAAAAACTCAACTACTATGTAGGTTGAAAATGGGCAATTCGTCCAATTTATTTTGGAGTGTGAATTTCGACGTAATTGCCACTGTGCACACGGCATTAAATGTAAGATGCCTGCAGCATAGGGTGCACAGTCAGAATAGATAGTCTGTCTGGATAATTACATCAATGTAGAAGACAAACTGATACATGTTAGCAATAAAAGTGTGACCAAAAAACCCTTGTCGCTGTTATATAATGTTCCAGCATAACAATTTAATGATACTTAATTAAGACAGCACAAGCACAGTCCAACTAGACTATTTAAAAATTCGCTACACACGAAAGCGGGGTGTAAGAAATCCCCCCAGGCTCTATATGCTTGCTGATTGGGACCCCACCCCCGCTAAAGGGCTTGCCACGCGGCACCGCTTCTCATCAAGCTGCACTGGCTGCCGATAACAGTACGAGTAGAATTTTAAATCTTACTACTTGTGCACAGAATTACATCACCAACTGTGTTATACAGTGCTAGCAATCACGATCGTTGCGTTCTAGTGAATCCAGTCTGCTTCGCCACCCACGAATCAAGCGAAATTGGGGTGACCGGCCGTTCGGTATGGCAGCCCCAACACGGTGGAACTCACTGCCGCGACAGCTGACATCAACACTAACAACATATGTTGTTTTCAAAACTCATCTTAAGATTTACCTGTTTTCTTGAACATTTTGTATGGTGCCATGAATTGTTTAAAAACATTTTGTATGGTGCCATGAATTGTTTAAAAAACATTTTGCATGGTGCCATGAATTGTTTAAAAAACATTTTGTATGGTGCCATGAATTGTTTAAAAAACATTTTGCATGGTGCCATGAATTGTTTAAAAAACATTTTGCATGGTGCCATGAATTGTTTAAAAAACATTTTGTATGGTGCCATGAATTGTTTAAAAAACATTTTGTATGGTGTCATGAATTGTTTAAAAAACATTTTGTATGGCGCCATGAATTGTTTAAAACACATTTAAAGACTCACCTGTTTTTTATTATGTACGGCGCCATGAGCAACGAATGTTGGACTGGCGCCTTATAAATGTTATAATTTGATTTGATTCCCATTAGTGAAGGCTGGGTCTGGCACGCCCCCATCCCTCCAGCCTCCATCCCTCCGGCCTCCATCCCACCGGCCTCCATCCCTCCAGCCTCCCTCCCTCCAGCATCCATCCCTCCAGCCTCCATCCCTCCAGCCTCCATCCCTCCAGCCTCCCTCCCTCCAGCCTCCATCCCTCCAGCCTCCATTCCTCCAGCCTCCCTCCTTCCAGCCTCCATCCCTCCAGCCTCCCTCTCTCCAGCCTCCCTCCCTCCAGCCTTCATCCCTCCAGCCTCCCTCTCTCCAGCCTCCCTCCCTCCAGCCTCCCTCCCTCCAGCCTCCATTCCTCCAGCCTCCCTCTCTCCAGCCTCCCTCCCTCCAGCCTTCATCCCTCAGCCTCCCTCTCTCCAGCCTCCTCCCTCAGCCTCCTCCCTCCAGCCTCCATCCTCCAGCCTCCCTCTCTCCAGCCTCCCTCCCTCCAGCCTTCATCCCTCCAGCCTCCCTCTTTCCAGCCTCCCTCCCTCCAGCCTCCATCCCTCCAGCCTCCATCCCTCCAGCCTCCCTTTCTCCAGCCTCCCTCCCTCCAGCCTCCATCCCTCCACCTATTTTAAACAGCATGAAATGCTTATTTATTTACTTTGTTAATCCACCAAAATAATGGAAATATGTTCTAAGAAACAACAATGATAAAATATATAATTAAAATAATCATGGGTGCTGCCATCTTGTGAAGGGCAAACAAAGCAAAGCTATGTAAGTAGGCCATAATTACAATCACAGTATGGTTTCATGGCAAAACGCGATAAACGCCAATTCAGGCGACATTTCTGAATGGGCGAAATTTCATATTTGGCATCTATTGTAAATGATAAAATTTGAGTTACCATTACATTATGCTTTGATGTTGGATTCTTAGCATATTCCAATATCCCATGCAAGTTTGCATCCACACTCCGAATATGAAACACCTATAATTATGAACACAATTTGGAACTAAAAACAGTTATTGTTACACAAAAACCCTGTTTTTTTTTTACAAAAAGCCAGCTACTTTAAAATAAAAATACGTTGTGATTTCCAAAAACCCCTAACAATAACGGCACAACTGGTCCACGGCTAAGGACCTGCGTGCACGGATGGTGATGAAAATACGCACGTATTAATGCGACATATTTTATGTAATAATTTATTGGCAGTACATCTACTAAATACGCATGACTGTCCTTTGTTGATCAACTATAGTTTGTATGAATGGTTTTAATGAGGCATACATACAGTTAAAAATGTATTGTTAGCCTAAGACATAATATCGATCTATACCAACATTCATGTAATAGGCATCACAGAATCATTCATGTAATAGGCATCACAGAATCATGGGCAAATGAAGATATAGTAGATGCTGAGTTAGCACTGACAGGCTATGTAATGTTTAGGAAGGATAGACGAGAAAGAAGGGGAGGTGAAGTAATTTTTATATTAAAGAATCTATCCAAGCATATGAAATTACACTGAAAAGTGAAGCAGATTGTGTGGAAGGAATTTGGTGTAACATAGTTACCAGGAACTCAACATTAACAATAGGAGTAGTTTATCGTAGTCCTAACATAGGACAAGAGGAAGATGTAAAATTACAAAAGGCGATAAGGGAGGTGAGCAAGGGAGAATGTGTTATAATGGGTGATTTTAACCATGGCCATATACAATGGGAATCATTAGAGAGTGCTGGAGGTGACGACCATCATTTTCTACTTCTAACACAGGATTGTTTCCTTACTCAACATGTCTTGGAACCAACCAGAGGTGGGAATGTGTTAGATTTAATTTTGTCTTCTCAAAATGAATTAGTTGACAATGTTAAAGTACACGAACCTTTGGGTTCAAGTGACCATAACCAAATCCATTTTAATATAAAAGTAAAAACAGGGAAAACATATAAAAAACAATGGAGGAGGAACTTCAACAAAGGCAGATATAAAGTGATGAGAACATATCTAGCAAACATAGATTGGAATAATTTGCTGAAGAACAAGACAGCAACAGAATGCTGGACTTGTTTAAAATATGAGATTGAGGGCATTATTGAGAAATTTATTCCATTAAGAAAACAAGGGAAAACATCCAGGAAAAAACACCTGTCAAAAGAAGCTATTAGAAAAATTGCTCACAAACAGATGCTGTGGAAGGTCTATAAACACACTGGAAATGTAGAAGACTACACCAACTACAAAGAGGCACTTAACCTAGCTACTACTGAAATTAGAAAATCTAAAAGAACCTTTGAACAAAAACTGGCAGGTAATATAAAAAATGACAGCAAGAGTTTCTATGCTTATATAAGGAGTAAACAGAAAGTTCGAGATAAGGTCGGACCACTGGAAAGCAACAGTGAAAACATAATTTCAGATGGGTTCCAAATGGCAGAGGTCCTGAATGAGTATTTCAGCTCAGTTTTTACCACAGAAGATATCAGCTCACTTCAAGTTCCACTGACTAAATTTGAGGGCAATACATCAGAATATTTAGGGCAGTTATTTGTAACTCCTGAAATGATAGCAAAGAAAATTAAGAAGATGAAAGATAATAAATCACCTGGAGTTGATGGGATACCACCAAAACTGCTAAAGGAAATTGTTGATCAAATTAGTACACCACTTGCAAACTTATTTAACTTGTTACTAGAAGAAGGAATAGTTCCTTCAGAATGGAAAGAAGCAAACATTACGCCGCTGTTTAAGAAGGGATCGAGGAAGAAGCCAGAAAATTACAGACCAGTGAGTTTAACATCAGTTGTATGTAAATTACTTGAAACATTAATTAGAGACCACATGGTGAAATTCCTCATAAAACATAAATTAATAAATACATCTCAACATGGATTCCTAAAAGCAAGGTCATGTCTAACCAATCTCTTATGTTTTTTAGAAGAAATTACAAAGTGGGTAGATCACGGGTCACCAGTGGATGTTGTCTACTTAGATTTTCAGAAAGCTTTCGATAAAGTGCCACATCAAAGATTGTTACTTAAACTAAAAGCCCATGGTATAGGCAATGGTGTAATCAACTGGATAGAAAAGTGGCTTACACACAGAAGACAGAGAGTAATAGTAGATGGTAAGATTTCAAACTGGAAATCTGTTTTGAGTGGGGTACCACAGGGATCAGTGTTAGGCCCTATACTGTTTTTAATATATATAAATGATTTTGAGGATGACATATCTAGCAAAGTACTCAAATTTGCAGATGACACAAAAGTATTCAGAAAGGTTACTAATGATACAGATAAACAAAGTTTACAGGATGATCTAGAAAAATTAGTTAAATGGTCAGAAAAATGGCAAATGTTATTCAATTTTGGGAAGCGTAAATGTATACACATAGGACATGAAAATATGGACGAGGAATATAAAATGGGGGATGCTGTACTAGGTAGAACCACACAAGAAAAGGATTTAGGAGTAACATTTAATGCTGACATGAAAGTTTCAGAGCAATGTGGGATTGCTGCTTCGAAAGGAAATCAAATTCTAGGCCTAATTAGGAGAACTATCACGTATAAGGAGAAACATCTAATTGTACCCCTGTACAAAGCAATAGTTAGACCACATTTGGAATATTGTATTCAAGCATGGAGGCCATATCGTAAAAAAGACATAGATAAGCTAGAAAGAATACAACGAAGAGCAACTAAGATGATTCCAGAATTAAGAGACCTTAGTTACGAAAGTCGCTTATTACAATGTGGTTTGACAACACTAGAGACCAGGAGACTAAGAGGAGACCAAATAGAAGTGTTTAAAATAGTGAACGGTTATGAGGATGTTGATAGGAATATGTTCGTCAAACTTAAAGAAGGCAGTAGAACCAGAGGACACAAAGCAGCATTAGTTAAGGAGCAGCGTAGGTTGGACATGAGAAAGTACTCATTCTCACAGAGGGTGATAATGCTAGTAGTGTGAATATGTTTAAAAATAGAATTGACAGATATCTGATAAGGGCGGGCTACACATAGATGAGAAAAAAATTGGACTCTCGATAAGCCAATGGCTTCCTTGTCCACTTGCCATCTGGAACTTGTTGTTCGAGATGGCAATCTTGTTAAATCTTGTTAAACATTAACTGAATCAGTGATCGCCGCATTTATAGAGGCGCCATCTATCGAGTAGAATATATGTCCTCCGGCACGAATGTGTGATTTAAACTAACTACGTGAAGATGGCGCCACTTGAATCACATGTCCGTGTTTTTTTTAATTAAGTCAAGTGTCCACCAAGAAAGACGTTATGTTAGCTTAAAACTGTATTTGACAAATATATAATATATATGTGTATATATATATGTGTGTGTATATATATATATATATATATATATATGTATATATATATATATATATATATATATATATATATATATATATATATATATATATATATATATATATATATATATATATATATATATATATATATATATATATATATATACATATATATATATATATATATATATATATGTATATATATATATATATATATATATATATATATATATATATATATATATATATATATATATATATATATATATATATATATATATATATATAACTGTATATATATATATATATTATATATATATATATATATATATATCTATAATATATATATATATATATATATATATATATATATATATATATATATATAATATATATATATATATATATATATATATATATATATATATATATATATATATATACAATTATGCCCTACAAATCAACAGGTAAATTACAATAACATTTTACTGTTTTAATTATGCATTGCACTATATAGCAAAACAAATAACGTAAGTAATTTGCACTACATCATGCAATTTGGAAAATATTTCTCAACATTATTAAACCACGACAAAAACAGAATAATTTTTAATGTGCCTCAGAATTTTACACAGCCAATAACACAGAGTATCCTAAACATGAAAACGTGATAAAAAGGTTAACAAACCTCTGTGGTGGAAGCCATCTGAGATCATGTGGTTTTGTTTACATCGCACAGCTGATTGGTCACGTGTCCCTCGTTTCGCGAACTTTAACCCTGCTCCCAGCATGTTGACCCCGAATATATATTACATTTTAGGGAATAATACCACACTGTATTGGATTGAAATCACCTTATCCGAGGAAATTGGAGAAAGAGAGATGCTTAACTGGAGTAGGACAAGGAATGTAGCATTTTAAGAAATCGGAGGCGTGTACATATTCAGTCACATGACTGACGACGTCACGATTTGCCAGATCCGCCATCATTGTTATTATTGGTTGAGGGCAAAGAATAGAAGGACGTTTTCGTCAAAGTTGTGTAAAATGTCTTCACCGAGTCCAGGAAAGCGTCGTATGGACACAGATGTTGTGAAGCTGTATCCTTTTGTGCCAAACCTGGCCATATTTGTGCATACACGAGTGAGTAGGCGCTATTTTAAATGACCCTGGTTTGAAGGCGAAGTTGGCAGTGCCCTGTTATGCAGATATTTATGTGACCTGAAGCTGTTAGCTAGGATTTATTTATAGTAACCTACCATAACAACATCGCTATTTGCGAGAACAACGTTACGCACATTTCATTGAAATAAATGTGTAATTGCTAATTTTCATGCTGCACTTATATTTTGTTAAAAGGGCACTTTTGCTGTGATGTTTTTATAACGTTTTCGCATGTGAAATATTCAAGCACATGATTTATATATGATTTGTTTGTTGTCTTTGTTAGTTTTGGGTTATAGGTATACCGTTCAGTGACGTACTGTTGAAATATTAGCTGCATGTTGAAGTTCATTTGTGTATACTGGGGCATTGCAACAAACCAGCCACACAGATTGAGTTATTTGCTTACACAGTTTATTTTAATAACACTTACATTGGGCTGGCTACCTAGTATTCATTTAGCATTCATTCTGTGTAACAATTGGTCTGTAATCAATCATTTATACACAATCACACACATATTCAGCACATGTAATTTTTTACTGATAATATTTATGAAAAAATGTTATCAGCAGTTATGGAAACTGTTGGCATTGTGGTGTGATTGAAAATGTTTTTGGTTTCTACTTTGCTCATTGGGTGTGGTCACTAATTGCATAAAGGAGCATTACATGAATATGCAACTGGACTCTGAGTCTGTCCTTTATGTGACCTCCTGTGTCCAACAAAGGTTCCTAGACTAACTATGACTGGTTGTACAGTGATAAACATATGTTTCCATATGATGCTTAGTGGAATAGTTTCAGTTGGATGATATGTGTGTACTGCATCGTGGAAGGCTTCGTCGTTATGATGCTTAAATAATTTTAACTAGAACCACCGTTATCCTGGCAATGCAACAGGTACTCAACAGATCATCGTTGTGAGCCCCTATTAGTATTATCCATGTCGTTTTATTAACAGTATGCCCACCTAATCCTGGCACCTTTAAGCATGATTCTTGTGTATAACATTATACAGAATTACATGTTTAGATGCAACAGTTAAGTAGCCAGAAAGCATATTCAAACATTTAGGCTGCAACCACTGACACCTTACAGAGTCTATTGTAGCAGTGAATTTGTCTAATGTGCACCCACCATCATGTGTACCTATTCAATCTTCCCTCAAAACTTTATGAAAAAATTTATATAGCTAAATGTGTGTATGTGCGTGCATGTGCGTGCGTGCATAACTGTACATAATTACATAATTATCTTCAAAGAATGTGCCATTGTTAATAAATTACACACTTAGTGTTCAGTTATTGCATATACCAGGTAAATGATTTTGCCCGCCCCAAATCTGGTTAGACAAGTTATTATTAATAATTATAATGTTAAAAATAAGTGAATATTTTCTTTGACAGACAAGAAAGAACATAATTATATGTAATAAAATATGTCCATATAATATTGAAATATAACAGGTTTTATAACTTAAATGTTTATACTGTTACTTGAGAGTATATCACTTAATTACTATAAAATAAGTGAAACAAATTAAAATTTCCCCATTAATAATTTTTTTTACTCATTATAAGCACATATTAGAATTGTGGATGTGTAAATAAATTTTTAATTAAATAAGTAGCCATTTATTAATAATAAATGAGCAAAGGAAACCTCTTGGTTGTAGATTCTGATCCAAGTTTGTTCTGCCCACTGGTAATGTTCTAGAATTCCCTGGAAAGTTCCACTGGTTAGTGACTCATAGCGAACATAGGAACTTCCCCTGAGTAGACACTGCCTACACATTCGTGTGACTCCAGACTGTGCAAACATGCATGACAGCCTTTATGAGCATTAAAACAGTGGTTAGTGTAAAAGGTGTATGGACAAAAGCCCCCCTCCCGGACAAAAGCCCCCTTCCCATCCAAATGGCAGCTAGCACCACTTCTTACATAACTAAAGTGTAACAAACAATACTATATATATATATATATATATATATATTTATTTTCTGTTATGCCATATCCAGTAATAATACAGTAAATGTTGTCCTACATTCTGTGATTAGGGGCCATTCATAACTGTTGATGTCTACTTATTCGTGAAACACAAATCTTTAACATAAGTATCGGAGATAAATGTTTTAAAGCATATTCTGATGGTTACTGATGTACATGAACCGTGTCATAATGTTTTTCAGTCCGGAAAATGATAACATTTTCAAGTACTAATTCATAAACGTGGGGCCAGGCTCTGAGAATTAGTACAACTTGTACGAATAGGTAAATGTTGGCAGGCTCTTAGGTAGCCGACATGGCAGGGATGTTAACAAAGCACTCTTGATGATTAAGATGGTGAAATCTTACCTCAATTGACAGGAAATGAAACAGGAACAACATCTACGTATGTACATATGCAAACTTCTAAATTTGTGTTCTTGTGTGTTGGTAAAGCATTCTGAACTTGGTTGAATAACCATACTTGTAACCTTTATCCTGCATGAATGAATCCATGCTAGAAAGAGTTCTTGATGGTAAACATGTTTACCCTCAAACCAGTTGTCTGAGATGTCATGGTTTTTTGTCTGCTTTACACAAGGCTTTGATATCGAAATAATTGGCTTTTGATTGATTGTTAGATAGCGTAACTTGCAAAATTTTTAGTAGCTTTATATCATAGTATCTAGCAGGGAGACACTTGCCAATTGTTATTATTTTTACCAGATGCAGTAAAATAATTTCAGGTAATTTATTTATGTAAAAAATGAAGTATAGTCATGAAACTCAATATAGTATGTTGTTAGTATGGGAAGTATTTGGTTGACTGACTTCAAAGAAACTAAGTTGGCTAATGTGATACATCTGTGGGATGGGCTAATATGACTCAACAGCATGGTGTCAGCAGTGTGGTCATTCTTTCTCACATACTTTGACTTCTTTGTTATTACTCAGTGCCTCGGTTGGCAACCTGCTCATATTGATTATTCTACAGATCATTTTTATGTGCATTGTGTGCAGTGTATCTAGGATCTCGCAAATGGTGGAAGCTTGGTCACTCATTGGTTTACCATGCTACCATGTAATGACGCAACATGTTACATAATAAATATAAATAATAAGGCAGCCAATTACCCCCCCCAAATACGCCACTTTTCTAAAGTTGATACAGGGAAAACCCCAGTATAATTGGAAGACAAAGGTCGGGAAATAATTTTATTTATATGGAACTGCTTTTATGCATGTTTTTAAAAATGCCATGTCAGATACCTAAGGGGCCCTTCACAACTGTCGACATAAGATAGATCGCAAGCCTTATCCGTACAACGATTCGGCAAATACCCTTTGTCTAATATGCTTACAATCCACTTTATTGTTATTATAAAGTTGGTTTTGTACACTTTCTCTTGTGCTTGTTTAGTTTTATACAGCCCATTTTATTGCAAAATATATCAACTGCTGAGGAAGCTATGCAAATGCATTTGTTACGTGAAACTTGTGGTGTGAGATTAAATTCTATGCCATATATTGTTACCAGTAGATAAAATGTTACTGGTTGTGTGAATAAGCAATTCATGCTGACTTGTTCGCACAATGGATGGGCAAATAGCCATTGCATTTGAGAAACATCAGTAAAAATAAATATGTTAGATGTACACATATTTGAAACAAATACATCATTTCGGAACTTCGCAGATGTCAGAATTCATGCTTTTCAAATACACCGACAGTTCTGGACATGATATGACATTGCACGACATGTGGTCTGGACATGTTATGACATTGCACGACATTTGGTCTAGACATGGTGGACCTTACATGTCCTAACGGACATGACACGTCATCTAGGCATACATGACACCATAATTTAATGCTTTTGTATTGACGTGGCCATAACATGTACTTTCATTGATAGTTTATTCTGTTTCTCTTGATGTTTATGTCTATGACTGGCTGCCATGCTGTGGATTGAATCGTGCTCCAAGGCACCGTTGTTTGCCAAGGCTGTCGGTGTTGCAGGCTTGCTGTGCTCAAAATAGACGTGCAATAAATTGGAGAGCAGCTCTAGTATGTAGATACTGGGGTGATTGGCAGACTGTCTAAAGCAGTGGGCTGCATTCTGGGTTGAATGACAGCAAGCATGTGTCTATCTGTCCAAGCATATAGCACACCCAACGTGAAGTACATACTCACATTTTTTGTTGTTGTCGTAGTATTGATTCTGGGGCATCATGTCATTGTTCCATGCATCGAGCCAAATTATGAGCTCAAACAATGGCCGTTGGGTAGTGTTTGAATAGATGAGTTCTGTTGACATAGAAAGCATGTGTTGTGTGTATAACTGGTATCATGGCATCAACACTGATGGCAACCTACTGGTAGTTCACTCAGTTCTTCCTGTCTGTTAGTACGACAATGCTGGACAAAAGGGAGAATAGATTTCATGATATGAATCTGCTACTGAATGCAGTTTGATTCAAGTTTTTTGTCGGGTGTGTCAAAACTGCCATTCATCTACTGACATGATTATATTTGTTTAAAGACATGACTACAATTTTGTCTGAAAGCATGACTACATTTGTCTACGGTCTAAAGATGTTATTACATTTGTCTACGGTCTAAAGATGTTATTACATTTGTCATTCGTCTAAAAACTTGAGTAATTAATTTGTCATTCGACTAAAGATGCAACTATGTTTATCTAAATTGATCTTCAATTCTCAGTCTGTTTGTTGACTCTCAATCTGACATAATTCCTTAATGTTCAGTCATCTTTGTAGTCTCCTGTCTTCTCCCATTTTATATGCTTTTCTCATTTTCAAGTCTTCCCATTCATCCACTTGTTTTTATAATTTTTTACACTTTTCCAAATGACTGATTTCGACACCCAGATATTCAGACAAGTTCCTTTGTTCCCAGCGTCTCCTTGTCTGCCTCCATCTCCAGGCAGATGTTCCTTTTTGTGCATTTTTTCAGTGGGTTTCTCAGGCCTGTCTCGACAGGGGGCTGACAGTCCACACAAAGACTTCATCTAGACCTGTTACCTGATTCCTTCATAATATCTTGCACACAGAAGCCTGTCACCATTCAGTCCATGTGTGTAATATGCCTACACCTAGATGCAGTGGGCCTATACTGTTTCTCTGTCTGCTGAGAGACGGATGCAGAGAATCCAGAGTAGTACAATGAACAGACCTGGAGAAGTGTGAAAACACCTGTATTATCACTCACTTATTTAGTGAACATGTCATGAACAGGATGCAAATGTTTGTAAGAATGTTGAAAGAATCATTACCATCTTTGTAAGGTTTAAATTCTAGGACAGTTCATATATGCCTGTATCAGTCATCGTTGAGTAATGCAATGAGTTTGATAGTTAGTTGAGGAATAGTATATTTCAAAATATCCAGCTCCCAATAGCAAAATAGCCAGTGGCCAATGGCAAAACAGCCAGTGGCCAATGGCAAAATAGCCAGTGGCCAATGGCAAAATAGCCAGTGGCTGACAGTATGGTAGGACGGTGATGGTGTTAAATTATAATGTAATAGTTATTCCAAATAGTTATGTAAACACATACTTAGATTTAAAAGTGTGTCATTTCACCCCAATCTGACAGGTTTGTACAGTACTTATAGAGTGTATTTTTATATAAGAACGACTGTGTCCATATGAGATGGACCTGGTGTTGTTGTTGTTGAAAATTAATTGAACCTCATTTTCTTGTGCTGGTGCGATCTGGTTTATTTCCAATGTGATCCTCAGTTGTATATAAACTCAAAGTTTTTGTAGCAGCTAAACATACATTTGTACACCATTTCAACTTTTCAAGATCTGAGGTGAGAACATTTGTCCAAATTTTAACAAAGGGTCTGTGTGGCAATGTTACCATGTGGCAATTGGAAAAAAGAACTCAGAAGTTCTGCTCAAATCAAACTATGGTGGGGTGTGATGAGCTTACTTTGAATTCAACACAGGTTGTAGTTCCTGTTCTAAGATAACATTTGTTGTCTGTCTGAACATATCTGAACTCATGCCCTTTGTGTGTGCTAGGAATAGGGGGAAGACCACAGTAGAGAATTGCATTGGTGGCCATGTTAATGTTTTGTTGGATTATAAGAAAACGTGACCATAAAAAATTCTGAAAATTTTTCACAGCAACTGCCATCATCTCATTGACATGCTGACCAAGTTTTGTCAAAATCACTTACCTCCAACTCTTTTAAAACACCCCCATGTACGATGCCCATAAATTTTGTATTCATGCATCCACGTGGCCCATTGCCAAAAAAATTCCCATAAATCCCTCTGCCTGTTAAACTCTCAAAAATGCACTATTTAGATTTAACAAGATTTAACAAGATTTGTCATCCAAGCCAAAGCACCAGAAGACAAATGGACAAGGAAACCATTGGCTTATTGAGAGTCCAACAATGTTCATCTACGTGTAACCTGCCCTCCTGAAATATGTGTCAACCTTGTTTTTAAACATATTCATGCTGCCAGCAGTAATATAATCTTTTGACAATTTGTTCCATTCATTTATTTTCATCTGTGAGAACAAGTACTTCCTGATATCCAATCTACACTGATCCTTAACTAATGTTACCTTATGTCCTCTAGTTTTTTCTTGAGTGAGAAAAGCATATTTCTATCAATAGTTTCATACCCATTCAATATGTTAAACACTCAAATCTGATCTCCTCTTAACCTCCTTGTCTCTAGAGTTGCTAAACCACATTCTTTCAGGCATTCTTCATAACTAAGGTCTCTCAGTTCTGGAATAATTTTAGTTGCTCTACTCTGTATGTGTTCAAGCATATATATATCCTTCTTACAACAAGGCCTCCACGCTTGTATACAGTGTTCTAAATGAAAACTATTGCTTTATACAGAGGTATAATTACCTTTTTTCCTTGTATGTTATGTTTCTCCTGATCAACCCAAGAATTTGATTACCCTTTGAAGCTGCAATACCACATTGCTCTGAAACTTTCATATCAGCACTTATTGTAACTCCTAAGTCCTTTTCTTTTACAGTAGTACCCAGAATAGTATCTCCCATTTTATAGTTTACATCGAAGTTCCCATGTCCTGTATGAAGGCATTTACATTTCCCAAAATTGAACATCTGCCATCTCTCAGACCATTTCACTAATCTGTCTGGTTCATTTTGTAAATGTTGTTTATCACCATCTGTGTTAACCTTTCTAAACACTTTTGTTTCATCAGCAAATTTCAGTACATTACTTGTTATATTATCGTCCAAGTCATTTATATATATTAAGAATAATAAAGGTCCTAATACTGATCCTTGTGGTTCCCCACTCAAAACTGATTTCCAGTTTGAAACTTCTCCATCTACTGCAACACGCTGTCTTCTGTCAGTCAGCCATTGTTCTATCCAGTCAATTATGCCATCCCCGATATCATGGGCTTTTAATTTAAGTAGTAATCTTTGATGTAGCACTTTGTCAAAAGCTTTCTGAAAATCTAAGTAGATAATATCTACTGGCAATCCCTCGTCTGGCCACTTAGTGATTTCGTCCAAAAAACACAACATATTTGTTAAGCATGACCTCGCCTTTAGGAATCCATGTTGAGATGAATTGGTCTTTAATTAACCTTTCTAATAAATTACAAATCACTGACGTTAAACTCACTGGTCTGTAATTCTCTGACTTATTTCTCGAACCCTTTTTAAATAATGGTATGATGTTTGCTTCTTTCCATTCAAACGGAACAACTCCCTCTTTTAATGACAAGTTGAATACTCTTGCAAGTGGTATACTGATTTGTTCTATTAGTAGTTTTGGAGGAACTCCATCCATTCCCGGTGGATGTGACATCATCTGAATTGTTTAAATTCACATATCACAATTTAATACGCCCTGCTTTCGTGTGAAACAATAAACAGGTCTTACCCCAATATGTGAAGCCATAGCCACCTCCATGGGGCATCCCAAAAAATTAGGTAATTGGCTTGCTACTTCTGCATTGTTTCATTGAGCAGGTATTTCTGGAACCATAGAATGATCAGCCTACTGGTCTTTTCATGTTGTTTGAATAACGGCTCAGCCATTGTCTGAACATTGTTTACAATTACTAGCCGTTGGAATAACATGCAAACAAACTTTATATTTTGTAAGTTTGCAGTAATAGATGTAATAGACTATTATCTATTACTTTAGGATCTATTACTATTACTTTTGAAAAAGTTCCTCTATTACTATTACAGAAAAAAAAACGTCTATTACAATTACATATTACTATTATCCTATGCATTTGCTTTAGAAAAACTCCCATAGAGTTAATTCAGAATTTAATTGGGATTGAAAGATTTGAGCTGGAATTTGAATTGGAGTTGAAAACAATGAATAGGCTTAAATAGATTGTAAAAAAAATAATTGAATTGGAATTGATTAAATTGAAAGGAATTGGAATTGATTAAATGGAATTGACCCCAGCCCTGATAGCCCTCCCATCCAGAACATCCCTGTCCATTCGGCACGAATGGACTAATGGGATTTCTTTGTTTCCCAGATCACAAAAGTCCCATTCAATGACACAGTGAAATCAGTAACGGAATACCCTTAGGCGAGGACAATTGGTAATTACCTCAAATAAGTTGTTTTATTTTCTCATTTATGAGCACTCGTTGGCCGTATGAGATTGTCCTCTAAATGAGTCTTCGTGTTTTAGATGTTCTTATAAATTATTGACTTGTGAAATGTCAATGGTGAGTAGTTTGCAGCAGCTGTTGTTTAAAATTGTTTTAGTTACAACAGTCTTCATACATCAGCATTAAATCTACATAAACCTTAAAGTGTTTTTGGCCTCATCTATCTTTTTTGATTTTGTGTGTTCCTTCATAACTGTGGCACAATGTTTTACACTATTGAAACAGATATGGAACATTAAACCGACTGTCTAGCTAGCCAGATACTCATGTGTTGGGGGTGTCAAGAAATTATGTGCCATGTAAAATATAACTTACTATTATTGTCATGTCTTACCACTGGTTTTTGCATGCTTCTGTTGGTAAAAGTTGTGTAGTTCGGTCACTACGTTGTACTGTATCTTGCACATGGCCAAAAGATTCCTTGTGGCTGATATTCCCTTATTTTTCTTCTCAACAAATTTCAATTATAGGACACTTCACGCATTTCAGATACTTTCTAAAGACCTACATTTATGCATTTTATTTATTGCAATTTACTGGGGCCCACATATTTTAAATGTAACAATGATCAGTTATATATATCATTTTGTTTCATATCTTATTTAATTACCGCCATGCATGTTTTGGAATTTATGAATTGTAAACATAGCTTTTATCCAGATCTACAATTATAACTTTTGTTATTCATTTTATTGTAGAGCACCTTTGAATGTGGGGGGGGGAGCATAGGTTATACACAGGGTTTGATAAATAGTTACTGATTACATGCTTGTTGATTATGGCAAACCCAGACACCTCACAAGTCACAACGGTTTCTCCTTGGCAGTTAACTCCTGGGCAGTTGAGGCCACTTGGACCAACAACTGGTCAGTGCTAGACCAACAACTGGTCAGTGCTAGACCCACACATGTTTGACCTGTGAGTTGGCTGCTCCACCAATCTTGTGTACAGTTGCAGTGATGGTGTGCGATGAAATTTTCACCCCTCTAAATCCTTGAACATGTCATATGAAAATAAATACCAACAGGTGTGGTTTTCATAATGAAATATTTTTGCACCCTGTAAAATTTGCACCCCGCTACATGTTATAAGTTTTTTTATTGTTTAGAGTTATATGCGAGAAGAATTGTATTCTGTCAGTTATTTCATGGATTGAAATTAACCATTGATTGCCGTAATTAGTCATTGCAACTGCCATCGTGAAATTAATTTAAAAAATGTATTTGCAGTGTATTTTCCTACATGATATAAAATGGTCTATGGTGCAAAAAAGTCCACTAAGAACACAGAATTAATTTTGGGGTGCAGGTGAATATTTCATAGAGGAAGTGAAAATTTCATAACAAATCTTCACCCCGGAGTGAATATTTCATGGAGGTGAACCTTTGTTCTCACAATGTCATTACTGGAGCTGCTCTGGTCTTGAATCCATTACTTTCACAAGAGATGTTGTTAACAAGATTGTTGCACGAATTCCCCTGTGTTTATCTCTGCGGAGGGAACCATACCATTCCTTTCACCATCTCTCCTGACAAAGCCAAACAAGGAGGACATTTGTTGTATGATTTAGAGGCAGTGTAGGACACCATCGGAGCCAGTAGGCTTTATATTGCGTTTACGTACAGCTCTGTTTACAACCAGTGCAGGGTCATCTTCCGGTCATGGTGTGTAAGGTCACAGGTCAGTGGTCTAAGGTCGCGGTCTATCCTCATGTCAGTTACATTATAATATGTAGGACATTCGCTGCAGTACGTGACTAGGTTTCTGCAAACGCATAGCCGCCTATATGGATGTATAGATTTCCTTTGCTCATAGAAAGCTAATTGACATTTGTGCATACTTAGTCTGATTGCACTGATCTGAGGCTAGTAATTTATGTTGAGTGTTCGGTTCGAAATGTTTACGTATTATAGGTGCTCATTTTTAAATAATCCTCATTTATATGTGAAGGTAAATGCATGTTGTCATATCCAGTGTAAACTGATATATAAACTTGTTGGTGTTATTCTGTTGACTTATTTTTGTGTTGTTTTGATTTTATCATGAGCTGTTGATATGCTAGACTTGTTAGTTTGTTTGCTTTATCTCAGTTAAGTGAACATTAATTTAACTAAGGATAGTCTTCAGATTATAAAAACCCATACATTTCGCAATCCATGTATTCCGTGACCTATTGAACAGTTCAGGAGTAATGTCTGTGAAAGTGGAACATAGTAAATTGATACTTTGGCAATTATTATAAAATGGAAAAAAAATATGTCCACAAATCAAACGCAGATGTTGTGGATATGATGGAAGTCAGTCATTCACAAACATTAGTCAGCACCGCAGTTTATCCATGGGTGCTTGAGTAATGATAGCTGTGATAGTGTATAAACTCAATGACTGGGTGGGGTAGGGTTTACTTGTGCTCCCCCAATCAGCTGATTACTGTGTTTTGTACATGCTCTGCCTGACATAAAGTACCCTTTGCGAAAGATAGTTCACACAATGTTTTTCATCGTGCTCAGTTTTCGAGTTCTTTCTGTGGTGGTTGACCTCTGGATTACCTGAAGTGACCTTCTGTGCTGGTATTAATGTGTTTAGAATGTGTGTCCAGCTTACATTGGTCAAGTATTGGACATGCAGTGGAACATTTGCTTTCATCAGATTAACCTGCAGCTGGAGGCCATGAGATTAGCTGCCACATAACCAAAGATCAATGTTTTAAATATGTATTAAGGAATCATCATATTTATCATTCTGTGAGTCTTGTCGTGTACAGCAACATACTGTTGTCATGTACAACTACACACTGTTGCCATGTACATATACACAATGTTGTCATGCACAACTACACACTGTTGTCATGTGCATATACACAATATTGTCATGCCCAGCTACACAGTGTCATGTGCAGCTACACGATGTTGTCATGCCCAGCTACACACTGTTGTCATGTACAGCTACACACTGTTGTCATGAACAGCTACACACTGTTGTCATGAACAGCTACACACTGTTGTCATGTACAGCTACACACTGTTGTCATGAACAGCTACACACTGTTGTCATGAACAGCTACACACTGTTGTCATACATATACACAATGTTATCATGTTCAAGTACATGTTGTTGTCATGTACATCAACATGATGTTGTCATGTACAGCTACACGTTGTTGTCATGTACAGCTACACACAGTGTTTATATTCGTATCAGACTTTAACATCGCTACAGTATACAGTCTCTGTAGTCTATGTACTGCTAGGCTTTGTTACAACCATGCTTTTGTTACTGTTAGGCCTTGTTACAAACCTATCCATTAGACTTTGTTCAAACATTTCCATCATGTAGTAATATTACGCAGCATAAATAATTCATAAACAGCCAGGAACTGGTTGATGTAAACAAACCAGGCTATAACACAACCACCGAAAATAGAGTTATCTATAGCTGCCTTTTGTGTCACTGGATACTAGGTGTACACAGTACTATGAATTCCGGCCCTTCTTACAGATACAAGGCACTATACTGATGTATTTTTAGATCCAAAAATCAGGGCACCTCTGTAAACAATAAGAGGATAACCGTCTCTGGGGTTAGTGCCACTGCTGCAGGATCTGTATATCAATTAGGATGTGAACGCATTGGACAGGACAACAACATCAGTAGCCACAGGCTGTGTAGTGAATGTGTCAGTGAATGTGAGTTACATCCTAGTTGACATGTGGACCATAGAAAAAGCAGGCCAGGTGGACTGAGGCAGCCATACTGTTCTCATTTCAGTAATTTATTATTGCAAATTGTGCTTATAGTTACATATGGAAATGGTTTGTTGTGTTAATATATATATATATATATATATATATATATATATATATATATATATATATATATATATATATATATATAGTTATGATTTCAGCTACTCTTCTCCTGTGAGTGTATATAATATGTATAATTTGTATATAATATTATATATATATATATATATATATATATATATATATATATATATATCGCAGTCTACCCTATTAACCTGAACATAATCGTTAATGCATGTGTGGACTCCGCTCGAATACACTTATTACGGAAATCGGAGGAGCCGTGTAGCTGCAATCATTACAAGATATAACAAGTTAACAAAGCGAAACATTTCCATACACTTACAGTAAGCACAATTTAGTAGTAGTAATAAATGACTGAAATGAGAACAGTTAACATTTCTGTATTGGTCCGTCTGGCCGCCTTGTAGACTGTCCCGTGTTCACATCATCAAGCAGCTGTAGACGTTTGCTTAGCCTTGTTCAGATTCGATATACACACGGATGTGACTGGACTGCAGGAACTGTTGTAGAGTGACAAAAAAACAGACATTGACGTTGACATAACACATCTTCCATTGGCTGCCTGTCGCGGTGACGCGCCTGTTCTTCCATTGGCTGCCTGTCGCAGTGATGCACCTGTTCTTCCATTGGCTGCCTGTCGCGGTGACGCACCTGTTCTGCCATGGCTGCACTTTGGCACTTTAGATTGGGTTATTTTTTCCAGTTGTTTTTTCGTTTACTATTATAATTGTTTCTTCTAAAAATGATAAAACTTGTGCCATATATATATATATATATATATATATATATATATATATATATATATATATATGGGACCAGTCCATTTATGGGTGTGTATCCAGTCATTGTAAAAAACATGCAGTCATACAAATCATAGCTATATATTGTTAAAATTGTACAGGCGTGTACATTAAAATAAATAGAGTATAATGTTGAGATTATAAAAGAAAGAAAGAAAAAATTACAATAAAGAAAAAATAACATTTCATTGCAGAATACATGGATGCATCTATACATAATTATACATACACTCATGTGTGCATGGGCTTGTATGCACGTGTGTACACACGCTCATGCGCATGCACACATGCATGCATGCAGGTTGTATTTCCATGTTATGTATCTTGAAGGCATACACTGTTTAACCTGGGTTAGATGGTATATAATAAGAAAGTTGTGTTTGTTTGTTTGTTTTTTTTTGGCAATATCGTACATGCATATATCTGCTTTGTGGTTTGGCCGAATGCCAACAGAGCACAGCACATATCATTCTTAGTAGTTCAGTTGGTTCAACTGGCATTGATAAATAGCCAAGGTATGGTTGTTGACACTTTATAATGAATAATTATTCTGTCTGAATCCTCAGGAAGTGTTTTACTCATATTCCATGTTTTGAAGTGCTTGCTATTAAAGGAAAGAATATTCCAGTACGTAATATGCTGGAAAATACTTTTGACCATTGGCTAAAAACTGGCCAGAAGCCTACGTCAAAGATGGCCACATCAACACTTAGTGCATTTAAATAACCTTTACTGACAGCTTTGTAAGTACGGTCGGGACACGAACTAAAATCAGTATCATCCGATATTCAATTCATTGTGTAATAAGGTTTGACTTCGGTGGCAACTGGTATATCACATTATCGTTGACCTACGTTTAACTGTAAGTGAAAGATCTAGAATAATAAACATATTGTGTTCATAATTGTGCTCATGTTTATGCAATTTTTTATAGAATGCCCTCAATTTATCACTTTTTCAGGTTTTCAGAAATATGACTATGAATGCAAAGAAAGCCTTCATAAATGTTGTATGTGGTATTTACATTTCCGTACTGGTGACACTTATATGAAGTGCCAAGTATTGTATAATGTTTCGATAAGGAATAGACAGTGAGCCCTTATGTTCAACTATAGACTCCAGCCAATAAGTGTTTTTATATTATGTATGTCATGATTTTTTATAGTAAACTACTTTTTCTAAAACATAATAAACGATAAAAGTAAACTAACATTTCTATAAATGCATTTCTCATTTATGTCAGGTCTAATTTTATACTAATTTAAAAGTTTGTATAAAAAATAACTAAAATTTGTAGGCATCCCTAGAAATCGAGAGACTTATCTTTTACTGACACATATAACACACAAGTAGTGTGTTGCTATAGCAACAGGACTGTGACATTTGAAGAGGGCAGTGGAATTCAGAATATTCCAGGTAGTGAAAATGCCCCTGGGTTACTCCATATCAAGTAACTTGCTGATTGCCAGTAGTTAGCCTCAGATTTAGCCAGACTTTATTGTCAAATCAAAGAGGTCTACATGGCATTTATGGTGAATTTCCAATGGTAGACTCCTAAATATCTGGTAGCCTGTACCATATGTACACATTTTGGAAAACTTCCTTTATTGTATACAGATTCATGGAAAAAACTTCGCCTCCCCCATTTTAAAAGTGCAAAGTTTGATGATATGTTAATGGAAAAAAAATATTATTCTAAAAATGTGGTTCATTAAAACATGGTCAAGATGTTAGAAGAAATATATTTAATACTAAATAACATTAACTTATTTACTATAAAAGTGATCAGACATTTACCTTTGAAAAAATGTGAAGTCAGCTTTAAGGTTTGACCACATTTTGTTTGTCAATAGAGACATTTTGCTTTCAGTTCCTACCCAGGGGAGCCCTGGTAAATCTGTGATTTCCCAGAGATTGCCCCCATGTTTTTTAGCACTTTTGAATCAGATAATTTAGTAAACTGAATATGTTCTGTATTACCACATTGAACTTTTCATTTGATGGCAATGAACAGATACAAGGTCAAAATTTTCAGCTGTGGGTGCTTTTTACTTAATTTTAAACAAGGTTTAAAGTCGTTTTCACGAATTTCACACAAAAAGTCAGTTAATTGATGAGGTATGAAGTTTAAGGAAAATCATCGTCCTGTAATCTAGCATGTGTATGTATGTATGTTTGTATGTATGTTTGTACGTACGTAGGTTCTACTACTTTTAGATGCTTTGCATCTTGGGCGTCAAATTTTCAGGAGATCGTCACAGTTAATTTTTTCGAATTTCACCACATACAGTTGTCTGCAACACTGCAAACAATGAATTGCGTACAATTGTTCACAATGTCATGCATCATTTCTTTGATTGTCAGAAGTTATGTAACGCAAGGGCAAAGCATCACTAGATGTTATTATAACTCAGTATTACACTGCAATTTTGAGAGTTGGATTCCCAGAAGCCATAAAGATATTGACTGGCAGCACCAAGTACCAAGGCATAGATGGATATTTCTGTGGGATGTTTTATTGTTATTGTGATGGTCCCTTATGAACTACCAAGTTATCCAGTCCAGATGATAGGTAGTTTTGCTAGTTTGAATTATATAAATTATTGTCCATGGAGTCTAGGCCATTGAAGGCAGGTAGTTGTGTAACCCCAGCTGTACCTATGAGCTGTAGTGCGGGAGTTGTGCACGCAGTCACTCAGGTTATTGATTCTCCATGGATTCCTGTTGCTATAATGTTGAGCTCAAGTCCTGGCTTTGCATTTTTCTGACATGTTGGTTTTGTTGATTGGCATGGGCAGATGCGGGTTGTTCCCTACAAATGCAGGTTGTGCTCACACAGATGCTGGTTGTGCCCAGACAGATGCAGTTTGTACCCTACAAATACAGATTGAGCCCAGACATGTGGGTTGTGCCCAGACAGATGTGGGTTGTACCCTACAGATACAGATTGAGCCCAGACATGTGGGTTGTGCCCTACAGATACAGATTGAGCCCAAACAGATGCTGGTTGTGCCCAGACAGATGCAGGTTGTACCCTACAGATACAGATTGAGCCCAGACATGTGGGTTGTGCCCAGACAGATGCAGGTTGTACCCTACAGATACAGATTGAGCCCAGACATGTGGGTTGTGCCCTACAGATACAGATTGAGCCCAAACAGATGCTGGTTGTACCCAGACAGATGCAGGTTGTATCCTACAGATACAGATTGAGCCCAGACATGTGGGTTGTGCCCAGACAGATGCAGGTTGTACCCTACAGATACAGATTGAGCCCAGACAGATGTGGGTTGTGCCTAGACAGATGTGGGTTGTGCATAGACAGATGTGGGTTGTGCGCTGCACATGCAGATTGAGCCTAGACATATGCGCGTTGTGCCCAGACAGATGTGGGTTATGCCCTACAGACACAGACAGATGCGGGATGTGCCCAAATAGATGCAGGTTAATTGGTCACACTTTATGGTGTGAATCAATAAATCAAAACCTCTGTTTGCATCTAAAGTCACATTCTTGATAGACTATGAAGTGTGAAACCATCATAATTTAAATTCGGTACCAGAAAGTCACAATAAAAAAAAAATTATGAGTAAAATATTTGTTGATTTCAGTTTCAGTGTGAAGATAGTTTTCAGGCATCATTGTTTGAAGTGCGGAGTCCATCAATGAAGAGATAATAGTCTGAGATATGACTGAAGGGTTATGTGTCTGTGTCAAAGTATCTGTTGCCTAAATCACAATAAATGTCATGAATCCATTACGCTACCACTAGCCTTGAAGTCACTGCTACCAATAGCATTGAAACCATTATGTTACCATAGAAACCATGTTATGCCATTAGCCTTGAAAATATTATGTTACCATTGAGACCAGGTTTTTTAAGGCCTTTCACACAGGCAATTGGCCCGTGTGAAATTCAAAAATAAATAAAAAAATATTGTGTTGTGTATATATGCACGGTAAAGTGTCTGATAAAAGTAAAACCATGTTTGGCCGTGGCCGTGTGAAATGTTGCACTGCTCTTGTGAGCTGAACCTTAAAAAACCCTGATTGAGACAGTGTTCTATAATAATTATTAACCTTGATATCATGATGTTGCCATTAGCCTTGAAACCATCCTGTTTCCATTAGCCTTGTAACCAATATGTTACTTCGAAGCTTTGTAACCATTAAGTTACAATTAGCCTTGAAACCAGTCTGCAACCATTAATCATGAAACCATTATGTTACCGCTAGCCTTGATACCAGTATGCTACCATTAGCCTTGAAACCAGTCTGCTACCATTATCCATGAAACCATTATGTTACCATTAGCCTTGAAACCAGTCTGCTACCCTTAGCCTTGAAACTGTTATGTTACTATTATCTTTCTGCTGCCATATATTGTATACAAAGATACATACACTCAGCATAAAGTGATGATCATACCATGTTACACTATATATGCAAGCAAATGTGTGCACACTGCACATGCATCCATGTAGTGCACAAGCACGCATACACCCATTTACAGAGGCATTTCTACCTCACTGCATATGGCATAGCTTTGTGTTTAAAAATACAAATGTAAACACAGGTGACTTGTCTCACCATTTCTACTGTGTGTACAATGCTCTCATAATGATCACATTGTCACACCAGGACACCTGTATTATTAATGACCTACTGACTGCGGGGGGAGGTATATTATAGTATGGCACGCAAGAATTTTCCTGGAACATTTATTAAACAATATTTCGCATGTAGCAGATGTGTTTGAAAAATTGCCTGACATATTTTTCAGAAAAGACACTTCCTGTTACTTTGTATGTTTACTTTATATTGTGTATGCGAAGCCTGAGGCTATTGTCTGTGTCAAATTACATTTATAATTCATGTAAATAAGTTGTACTTGACATATCATCTGTGAGTGACTGTAGCTAGATCCTGGCCTAACTGCACCTGCATGGCATGCCTACCTTTATACAGCACTACAGGTAGAATGGGGGACAGACAAGACTTCAGGTGACAGGACCTTAGTTTGAGTCGGTTACTTGAGTAGCGTCAACAGAATCGCTGCGGCTTTTACAGTCTCCTTATTTATGCACGTTGTAGTGCACTCTGCATATTTGCTAGAAAACATGGAAATATTTTTCTATGATAGTATTATTAATATTATTATTATTATATTATTATTATAGTATTATTAATATTATTATTACTGGTATTTTCCTATTTGCATTATTAAAATGAATTTGTAAAATAAATGCAGATTTGCACAAATTAAAATATCGTTTATTGCACTTAGCATAATTTATGGCAGTTCAGGCACATCAGACATTAACATTGAATATGCCTTGTAAAAAGGATTCTTTGGTACTAAGATTCAATCTATGAGCTAGTCTCAGGGACATAGATAACATTAGTGCTTTCAAGTGATTTCTTAAGATATTTTTATATAAACAAGATTATGCAGAACTGCTCTGAATGTTGAAATAGCCTTTCTAATTGTGTCTAATGGTAGGATTGTTTTATCACATTTTATCATGTTTGATATGTTCGACGCCGAACATTTTGCTATATACATTCTTTATTTTATTATTATTTTTATTTATTATTCACATGACCTTGTCATTGTGGAATGTGTGTTTTGACCATTGGAGTTCATCTGAAGTTGTTTTTATGCACCAGTTGGTCAGTTGGTCCACTTCTAGACCATGTACAGCATGTGTACCAATCCTGTTACATGCTCCATTAAATCTCTTCAAAGGTACACTGTTCTGGATCAGTGCTTCACAGGCTCATAGTCTGTTCTTGTTCTCATCTGTAACCAGGTGTGTCTGTCAATACTGGAGTTTCATTGCATATGAGACTGGGTCATTCTCCACATGTTCTGCTCTCAAGTAGACAGCAAATAGCATTTTGGTATATTTATCTGTACAAAAAGTTCATCAACATCAAAGGTGATTTGTGGACAGGTGCACTTGTAGTCATGGCAACAAGACCACTGACATGTCAATCATTGGTATCCATGCCAACATGTCCACTAATCACTGGTGTGCATGACAACAGGTCCACAATCAGGCCAATCTCTGGTATCCATGCCAACTGGTTCACCAATCACTAGTATCCATGCCAACATGTCCACCAACCACTGGTATCTATGCCAACAGGTCCACCAATCACTAGTATCCATGGCAGCAGGTCCACAGACAAGCCAATCAGTGGTACCCATGCTGACACCAGGCTACTTTCATCAACTATGCAACTGTTGATGATTCATATTACCAGGCCCCATTGTGCAAGGCGAGGTAGAGAGTGCTTTGTGTAGCCCAGTGCAGATGTTTGACATACAAAAGCCGCCCAGTGCAAACCCATCCATGGGGTCATTTTACTAATGGTCACTGGCTCTGTATGTGTGTAATCATGAGAGGTGACTAAGTGATCAAGGAGCTCTCTGGCTGTGAAATGAATATTAAATCTAACAACAGGTTCTGTTGAACAGTGTTTAGATCTCAAACACACTGACATGCACACTTACTGTGTCATGGCGAAAATTAGTCGGGTCGCGTCAAAAACAATCTTAACTACATTGACATTTTAGGAATTTATTTACAACTGGAGTTTACAAATAATACAAGATTTCACAGATAATCTCAAATAATTTTTTGGCAGAAAAGGGAACTGCCACGAATGAAATGATATATCATATATGTATGTACATATATTAATGTATGCATGTGTATAGGTATGTACATGTGCACACGCGCACGCACAGACACGCACACACACGCACACACACATGCACGCATAATGTACTATTAATTAATTACATAGAGGTGTGGTTCTACTGTGTAAGTACTAAGTACAGACTGTAGCTATAACAGATTAGAAGTTTGTCCAGTGTATGCCATTGGCCCTGTCACTGGGTCTTCATACAACAGCTGGGGGTCTACTAGTCAGTAGTAGGTGAAGAATGCACTTTATGTGGCAGCCTGGCAGCTACATACAGAGCCACTGGTTACTGGGTAGCCTGAAGTTAGGTCAGGCCAGGCATGCAAGAGCTGCCTTGGTTACCCACACAGCCCCTGTTTATTCCTGTTACATGTAATGATTCATGTTAGGGAGTATATTGCTTGCACAGGCTGTCAGATCTAACCTTGGCGTTTTTTATTGACACTTCCAAATATGAGCACAGAATGTGTGGTGCTATTTGACTAGTGCTAGAATGGACTGGTTGAGGTAGTGATAAATTGTGAAACATCTGTTCAGTTCCCTGAAAACTGCAGCCAAGCGTGCTAAATGTCTCAAGATTTGTTTGGTTGAAGTTGGCCTGCTTGCTCTGAAAAAATAAGGCTTGTAACGAGACAGCCAGCTGGCGTATTTAGCTGACTTTGTTAATTTGAATTCAGTATGATAAATTGTCTTTTGAAAGCATATGGACACTTGGAGGTTTTGTCTACTAACATTTGATGAAATCAATATGTTTGGTGGTGGTAGTTTGGTTGCTAATGGGCATTCTAATACCTATGTAGTGTACATCATAATATTATCACCTGATAATTATGTAGGTCGCGACCCTTAGACAAATATGCACCGTAATGTTGTGGTCACACATCTAGCCCAGTTAGCCTACATTATTGTAGGTCCAAAACCAACAGATCCAGGGGTCTTGCATTTCGTCACTGGGGTCCTACAAGTGCATTGTGTAGGGAGAATAATGTCTATGAATATGCATGAACTCTCATAGATATCATGCTGTGCAGATCCTCCATTGTAACTGTGATGTTGTCCTGTTGCACAGTAGCTGATGTCCCAAGTTGAAAGACATATGGAGATTTCCTGATTTGTTTCAGATGAAATACAGAGATTGCATTAAAAAAAAGTGGTGAAACTGGTTGCATCGAAACTGTGCGTGTGTGGCAATTTTCCAACTTTCAGAATGTTGAAAAGGCTAAAAGCAAATAAAAAATGTTGTGAGGCAATTGTTATCCACCAGAGGGTGCTGGTGTCGGTGGAATGAAATTTTTTTTCAACATTTTATTGACAAGTGGAAGATTTCATTCTATTTTGGTAGATTGGGGGATTTTAATAATTTTGCCCTAGATTTTGGAGAACTGTCAGACTGGGAGACTGGGCTTCCACCAGACTGTTACCATTTGCTCAACCTGATCCCATTCCCACTGGTGCTCATCCATATCCCTTTCCCATATTTTCCACTGGTACATTCTTTGGAGATCCTTCCTGGTTAGCCATGTCACCAACCTGCCACCAGAAAGTTAAATGGCTGGGCAGTCAGATCTTGCAGTGTACGGACACATTTATTGGTAATGTTCTTCCACGTGGTTCCCTTTATAAAAGGTTCTACAGCTGCACTGATTTCACTGATGTCCTTTTCCACTGCTCTGGATCTACTGGCAGCATTTCCCTCCGCTTTTACCCTCCTCCGCCTTTCTCACATCCCTCTTAATGCAGTCTTCCCATCTTAATTGTGGTCTTCCCCCTTTCCTGTGGCCTGGGTGTTTCACCGTCTCAGCTCTCTTTGTAGTCGGCCTGCCTCCGTCCACACCAAATGATCTTCTTGATGTGGAAATAGTGATTGAACGAGTGGCCACCCTCTGAGTCTTCACCCAGGCAAGGTGTGTGTGCCAGTACATTGTTACCATACATGTGAACAAGTCCGACGGTGCAGTTCTGCAGATTACCGTGTGAAATATCATACTTTTGCTGCAGTGTGATTGCAACATCATCTTTCCAAGTAATTGATTGGCTTTGTATAGCCAATAGGACTCGGTTAGCCTCAGAGAAATAGCTTGCTGATATTCAATCTGGTATGTTGTAGTGTGAGGCGCAGTAGTGTGGTCATTGAAATATTGAAATCTCGATCGAGAGGACCCGGGTTCTAATAATCTTGCTGCTGTTTCGAAGATTTGGCAGTTTTGTTCATTCCACGTTTCCCCAGTTCGTTCAGCTGTATAAAAGGAAGGAATAGCTGATGTGCAGTAATTACAGTATGGCTGAATTGTTATCATAGAACAAGTCTGTCAGTGTGTGAAGTGTGACGCATTTTGAGCGGCCATAGGGACCAGGTATCGCACTATATACAAATTTAACCATTATCTTTTTATAAAAGAAAGGGCTGATTTACAATGAAGCTTGAAAGGCAGTAACACTAACAGTGAAAGGTTGGTCAGTTGTCAAATTGTGATGGAGTAGATATTGCAATAGACATTGTGCTGTGCATAATCACAAACAATTATGTGTATAAAATAAAATAAAAAAATATGCATTCCATCATCTTGTTAAGGTATATTGCAATGAATATAGAAAATGTGCTGAAACATATTGCTTAGTTGCCACTTTTTTTAAGAGAATTAATGAGTTAGGTAATAGGTTATAAGGTCAGAGACCCCGCACACTGCAGACCGTAGTAAGAGATACTGTTAGATATTCCCTGGCAGATAACATCAATTAAACATTGTGGAGTAACATGTTTATTTTCCTGTTCAGTTCACTGTGTCTTGTTAACTGCCTGTTTTTTGGGTAGAAAAAATTAGGTATGTATACATAGTACAAACTAAATATTTTGTGATATTTTGTGAAGTCATGTGGTTGTATAGCAATAAATGGCGCACCATATGGTTAGATAGACCATATGGTTAGATAGACCATATGGTTAGATAGACAATATGGTTAGATAGACCATATGGTTAGATAGACCATATGGTTAGATAGATCATATGGTTAGATAGACAATATGGTTAGATAGACCATATGGTTAGATAGACCATATGGTTAGATAGACCATATGGTTAGATAGACCATATGGTTAGATAGACAATATGGTTAGATAGACCATATGGTTAGATAGACCATATGGTTAGATAGAGCATATGGTTAGATAGGCCATATGGTTAGATAGGCCATATGGTTAGATAGACCATATGGTTAGATAGGTCATATGGTTAGATAGATTGATGACCACAGAGATAGTAACTGATGTATGCATGTATAACGTCAGACACTTTATTGATACACACAGTAATCTCTCCGCTACTAGAGTACAGTGGCATATCATTATTATATAATACGTAATTTTGCCAACTGGGCCCTGCAGTGTGGTGCCTGTGGATATGTTGCAGTATATGTACTCTGCACTCTATGAACCTTGCATTATCACTGATGGGAACTGATAGTGTCAATGCACATTAAGCTAGTAACAGTAATGATGTATCTAGTACACCAGAACAATGCCAGCATTCAAGAAAATGTTAAAGACGCACCTGTACTGGTGGAATACTGCTGAGATTTTATTGTTCAATGTTTTTATCTAGTTTACAAATCTTTCCATCCATTTTCATAATAATCGAATTATGACATTATTATTTTATGTTGTTTTTATTCAACTTTTAATGTTTTTTATGTCACATCAATTGATGAACTGTATTAGTGTTTTGTTTTAAAAAGTAATTGGAAATGGTGAAATGTAACTTTTGAACTCAAATTATTCAGTACAAAAATCAATAAAATATAATATGTTGTGTATATCATATTTGTTTGCCATTACGTACCATAATATGTAGAAATTAAACAAAGCTGCTCTAAAATCAGTGTTATTCTACATATATATATATATATATATATATATATATATATATATATATATATATATATATATATATATATATATATATATATATATATATATATATATATATATATATATATATATATATATATATATATATATATATAGCAGTGACCATGTGACTGCCTAGTGTTGAGTTCCTTGACCATATGTGTCCAGCATTGAGAGCAAGCATGAAGTGACCATCCTCGGTGGACTGAACGAGTTCATCGTCAAGTTCTACGGACCGCAAGGAAGTAAGTGACACCGACGTGTCAGTTGATGTCACTCGTGTTGGGTCATCACTTGTGTCTTTGCAACCGTTGTCATTATATATCATTAACACCTCTTTGAAGTAATCAGCATCAACATTATCATCACAGTCATCATTAATTACCATCAACATTATCAAAACCACCATTATTGTCATGTTTAATTATCGTCAACATTATCAAAACCATCATTATTATTATCATTTCAATCATCATTATCATCATTATTGTCATCATTACAATCATCATATATCAGCATCACCACAGTCATCTTCATCATCAAAATCATTATCATCACTATTATTGTCATCATCATCATAATCATCATCATTAACATTATAATAAGCATCATCATCATCACCACAATCATCAGAATCATTGTCATCATTACAAAGATCATCTTCATCATCATCACCACCACCACCATCACAATCTTCGTCTGTACTTCCTACACCAGTCTAGGACCGTCTGTCTCCATTTCCTCAGTCTCTCCCATGGTCACTTCCTATATATCTCCCTAAATCCACCAATTCCTTAATCCCACTCGCTCCTATCCCCATTTCCCACCAGATCTCATAGTACTGAGTTCTTCTAAAAGCCTCAGCTCATAATTATACTTTCAGTCATTGTCATTACACCGTGGTATAATTATTCCCACCATATCATAACATACCCAAAATGTTAATAGACTTCAAAAATGAGGAATATTAAAATTGATAACTTTCTTGTGACTTTGGTGACCTGGACTGGGTGGGTATAATTAATTATAATAAAAAGTATGTAATATATTGTATGATAGAGAAAGTATTTTTGCAGCACTTGGGTCACAGCACTGAAATATGAAATGTGTAACTTTTAAAAAATTACAAAAAAATACCGACATCATTTAACTATGATTTGCCACCGACATCATTTAACTAACTGAACTGATCATGTAAACTAGTTCTTGCAATGTTGTAAATAGACACATTAATTGCAGGCACAAGTCATTTGGTTCAGCCAAGCTAAATTTTTGCATTTTTTTCTGAGATGTTTTGTGACCTAATTTCATTCTGGATATACTGCCAGTTTGTTGATGTTGCTCAGAACAGAGTTATTTGTAGATTGGTCACACCGCCATAACCTAGAATATGTCAAAGCATTGGTGATAATAATTCAATATATGTCGGTGTTTATTTTATGCACGTAGTGCATTTCATATTTTTGCACAGACGGAATGAATTGCCCTGGCAGGCAACTTCACTGTTGATGCTCGATTAATCTGCAAGCAGAGTCAAAAGACTGCTAAATGTTAATACGGATTATGAACATTATGAGGAAGAAGACAAAGAAATGCCTGGTTGATATCACGCAACATATTGATTTACAGGCACCCAGTAAAAAGATAGTGACATTTGTGATTGATTCTGAGATGACAGCTGCAGATTAACTAAGAATGTGTCGCAACATTGAGCACTTCACCAGGATTTCCAGGGTCATGTATGAGTTAATACAGGCTCTCTGTGACAGTGTTGTATAAACACTTAGCTCATGATTTGGATCAGTGTAGGCCAACAGACCTGAGAACAGGAGAGCATTAGAGGTTCCTCGAGGGCCCAAGCATGTCGGTCTTTTTTGTATGGATAGAAGAGTTTTACTGTATTTTTGGGTTTTTGCTTCACTCAGTGGGGAAACTGAGTGGACCTTGGTTGATTCCTCCGCTGAAAGCTAACATATGGCAGTGGTTGATGATGTAGTCAGTGGTTTGCTTGTCATCGTTGCAGTCACATCTTATGTCTTTGATAGGGCATTTGTGCATCAGATGTCCACATCGTCCATGTAGAGTTCTGATGAAGTTGATGGTGATCCACTGGTGTTGGGAAGGTCACATCTGGGTCCAGTTGTAGGATCCAGAACAAGGTTCTTGTGTCTGGTTCTGTTGTCACATCTCTCTTTCTCTGGGATGTTGGTTTCCAGGAGAGAGGATGCCCGGGTCCAAAAAGGCTGTCGCAAGGTGAAACACTGTGGTGGTTGTTGGTTGAAGTTGCTCCCTACTGGAAGGTCATGATTATGCTCTGTCTTTGAACAGACATCACAAGGGAACAAACAGACAAGTCTGACATGGGATATCGTCTGCGGAGGCAGCAGGATGGATCTGCCAGGGAAGAGGAAAAAGGACAATAAATGTTATCGCATGGAGACATGAAACTGGAGGATGTTGAGTGTTGAGTCTAACGTTATCATTGAGTGACAGACCATTGTTGGGAGTGGCCACAGTGTCTTCAGACTGGTGTCATCAGCCAGGTGACAAGATCAAAGCAACGGAGAGCCATTGTCACAAGCCAAGGAACTAAACACCAGAAGCTGTTGCCATTAATACTCCCTCCTCTTTAAGTCCATCGCAAATCAGATTCGTTGGTCAATGTGCAGATTTGTCATCTTCTTCCATCTTCATCCCTTGTCCAGAAGGTCATAGGGGGTGCCATTTCCATACAGTCACCCCTTACGATTTGTTCTATGTGAATAGTTTAAGTAACGTGTGCAATCGGTTTAAATAAAAGAGTGTGTATTTTAGTCAAAACGTGTGGATAGCCTTGTGTTATAGTTTATAGTGGCAAAATCCGTTAGCAAATTATTTAATAATTTGTCTGATGATTCCATCAAAACTCAATAACACATTTGCGCAAATGAGCTAGCGCATCGATGATTTCATGGTGGATACTGGATAGGTTTGATTTTTCATGAAATGTTTCTAAAAAACAAGCCGAGCGAAAATATTTAATTGATTTTATAACTAATTATTTGTTCGCCGTCCACATTTGACAGCTGTGGAAACATTGTAAACATAAACTTTCTTATTCTTGGACAGCATAATCCTAATTCATAAGTACTAGAAGTGTAAACTGTAAACGTATCCTTTGGCAGGTGTATATTATCCTAACGTTTACTACTTTGGTAACACTAATGGGGATCATTCATTTTTCAGCTGATGGCATAGGTGATTTGATATTGTAAACTAAATTGGCCAACAACTGTGCACAGCGTGTTGGTGGCAGCTTTATGTATACATCTGTGAGCGTGTTATGTATAAATCAATGGACACTCGTAGGCCTTCGCTGACCTAATCTACGCCTAGTGGAATATGTATGCTGTGTCAGATACTTGGCTTGTATGAGGACTGATGGTCATTTCTTTCGTGTCAATATAATGTGACATGGTTGGTTGTACAAATCAAGTAGACTATTATCTTGTAAAGGATTCCGATTGTTTTTGTCAGGTATTTGTTTTTAAGATAATTCTTGTAACTAGTTGGTATTTTAATTTATTTACTTATTTTGCTTATTTAGCAAAATGTAATAGTTATAACAAATTTTAATATGCTGTTACATGCCACAAAAAATTTTCGATCTGGGGCTATACCAAATAAAATATATTAGTATTATTATTTATTATTAGAGTAGAATAGAAATGATTGTAGCATTTGTTTTCATTTTGTGCAACAAACGTTCATTATGCAAATGTAAAATGTAATAGACACTCATGTAAGCCAGTATCTAATTTTGGCACACCATGTTATTTATTAATATTAAGTTTATATGGAACACTGGACCAGTTCATTTTCTCTTCGCTTTATGGAGACAGTGATTGGGGTGCACACCCCCGAATCATTGGGGTGCACACCCCCCAATGACTCAGCAACCACCCTCTGACACTGGTCGCTCTACTGTGTTGCCTCAAATACCACTAGTACAGTCGCGCCTCGTTATAACGCGCCCCGTTATTACGTGGATTCGGATATAACGCGGTCGGTCGTGGACCCCAAATTTCTGCCGCCAGGGGAAAATGCCAAATGGGCCTGCTTAAACCTACTTAGAATTGCTTTGACAATTCTCAAGAAACATTAGGTTAACAATGTCAATGAACGAGTATCAACGTGTTGTTTGTTTTGCGCTGCCGCCGACATCAATCGCTGTCGCTGGCTTCGCTTCGACAGTTTGTAAATTGCAATCGAGATTCCAAATTATGTCTCGCATAAGAATCAGATCAACCGTTTTAAATGCATTTAACATGCAGTACCAACATAACACTTGGGTGAAATTACATGCTTCCATTACATCGTAAATTTAATCAACATGCGGTCGCTGTTGTTTAGTAGCTCCCTGGTGGCAGATATGAGAACACCTAACGCGCCTCGCTTACAACGCGGTCCGAAGTCGTGGACCCCGACTACCGCGTTATAATGAGGCGCGACTGTATATCTTTTCAGACAGCATATAAACATGTTCCATGGCAACATGGTTATCTAGTAAAATTGCCAGGCATGATAAATGTCAAGTAATCAGACCTCTGCTGTGAATTGGTACACTGATGACTTCATTGATAAACGGACATCTACCATGCAAATTTTAACTATAACGACATGTTCCATGCTGGTGTTTATGACATGCAACATGCATATATGCTGAGATTTTATCAGCTGTTTCCTGAAAGGAATTTTGCCACTCGGATTGCATCAGCCCGGATTGGGCCTGCATGACATGACATCTCTGCAGAATTCACTAATCACCAGCTGAAAGGATCGGAGCAGGAATCTCATCGATCCATGTAGCTTCATGTAGCGTCACACGTGTTGCCTGATTTACTGAGCACTCCCAGTGACTGGCTCTGCACTGGAGCTCTCTGTCAACGTCAGACAAAGTACATGTCATTACCCTGCACAGTCTTAAAGAGTGGGGCATGGTGGCTGTGTAGAGTGTCAGACTGTCGATTTAGGGGACCAGGGTTCGGAACGATCTGCTACCATTTTGAAACTTGGGTAATTTCGGTCATCCCACTTTACTTGTATCTTTTGAAAGAGGCACTAAAGCCATTGGTCCCTTCTACCTGGTGTCTATAGGCCAGGGGAAGTAAAAGACCCCACACAGGGGGTAAATGTGTACCCTGCTGTGGACATCTATCACAAGCCACTGCAGTAGGGTCAATGACGTAGCAAGAGGATATGATTGAAGAAAAAAACACTTGGGTTTAAATGTGTTGATTTTGCATATTTGTAATTGTATTTATATTATACTTTACAAAAAGCCCGTATTTGTATTTGATAGTCAGTTTTTTTGTATTTTGGTCAAATGTAGCAACTTTTTTTTAGTGTTTACAAGGTATGTATGCCCTATTTTATGTGGTTTTATTTCGACGACCGGTATCGGTGCCAGCCTCACCCCAGACTTCAGGGATAAAGCGGTATCGGTGCCAGCCTCACCCCAGACTTCAGGGATAAAGAGAAGAGCAACAACAACAACAACAACAACAACAACAACAACAACATTTGATCAGCTTGAACATGCACTTTTTAGTGTCTTAGATAGGCATACACACTGTACTTGACTAACCCACTTCTTCAGCATTTAATGCACTCATTTCTCAACATTTTGTACACCTAAAATACAAACAACTGTAACATAAAAATCCTTTAGTTAAAATTAAATATTAAAGGAATAGAATATCTGTAGTTGACAGATTTATACAGTTTTTGTATTTGATCAAGCGTATTAATACACTGTGTGCACTGTATTTGTATTTGATCCAATAAAGAGAATTTGATCCCACCTGCAATAAAAATGTCAGTGTTGTATAACAGAATACACCTGGCATGACCAAAACATTGCCTAATCCTATGTATTTCTCATAAGTTGGAGGAATAGTATATAGAACAGGGCCACTTTTGTCATTTTTACAAAAAATTGTTACCGGTTCTGGTCAAGAATTATTTTATTGTTTGTCCATTGATTTCAACGAAACTAAATAAAAAAGAAATCAAATTGAGGAGAGCATTTAAAATAACATTGCATTAGTGAGCCATGTAACCTAGACTTTGTGTGACATCATGGCATGTGACCACCTTAGCCATCAAGGCTAGATGCTCCGTATGTGAACCATAAGCTGTGCTAATTGAGGCATTCAAATGGTGCATAATGTATTGACACTTTACGCACATGCATGCACACATTTAGAATTGTTATAGAAGTACCAATTGATTAACATAAGCCTTACAAAATGTAAATATTATCTGCCCAGCTGATGAATGTGATAAACAGATAAAGATGCTTACAACTACTATAATTATATAAATTAACCCAGTGAAAAATGCGGTGAAATAAATTAAATGGTGCATAATTACGTTGAGGGTGTACAGCATAAGAGTCTCCATTGCCATATATGGCAACTTGCCCGTATTTTCAGTGCATGTGTATCACAACGCCAAGCCATTTTATACAGGTAAAAACTGTGTCATTGTAATCACAAAGCAAGAGACCATGTCACTGGTCTGCTTTCTCACAGCTTTCATGTGACAGTTTTCTATTTTAGTCATCTGAGATCATGAACTTATTCTATTTATAAATTATGACTAAGGAAATGTCCACAAGCAAGTTGTTATTAGCATATGGCCAACAAACCCTGGAACTGTTGAATTTATCTTCGCCTTTATATTCATGACTGTTGAAATTGCCTTATGGCTGCGTGGAAACAGTGAAGCTAATTATTCTCTAATCTAATCAAATAGTAAAATAGCTTGGTATTCGTAGCTGTTTCATGGAACTGTTAGCCGATATGAGAAGGATGTGGTATCCGTGGCATCATTAGCTGAATAATTGATCAGTAGATGTTGATTATAAATAATTGGTTTTACAAGGACACATCACACATCTGTGGTAGTTCTGGTGGCCTCTAAACTTGACTGATATCATCCATTAAGACCTGTATGTTCAGTGCTCGATGTTCTAATATTGCTTCATTGCATGTAAGGTGAATCATGAACGAAGATCTAGTAAGCATACAGTATGCTTGAAAAGAATTGGGCCATGGAGAAATGTCAAGGAATCTGTTCTCACAAAAGCGTACTATTTTTTCTCTAGACAATAAGGTAACTGTTTAACGCTAGAGGTGTTATTTAGTGTCTAGTGTAGAACAACTGAAAAGTGGTGCCAACTGTATAAAACCAGAGGGCGACACTTTTCAGTTGTTCCACAATACAAATTACAATAATTATGGAAACTATTGATTAAACAAGGGGGTGCATGCTAATTAGGGCATGTACACTTAATAGGTTGAATAGATGGTAACTGTAAATTGTTCAACCAATTGTTTTTTATTATTGCTGGTTTGTTTTCTTGAGGACGCTGCACCATAGGCAGGAGTTTGCAAGGTTTCTGCAAATATTTCACGAAAACAGGTGTAATACTAATAGTGTAAATACCTCTTTTAAAAAATCAAGAAATTAGACTATTTTACAAATACCTGTATCGTCATTGTATGTATATTTGTAGAGTGTGTTTATCTGTTTGTCAGCATTTTCGTTGTTTTCTTTTGAAAGTTACATTGTTTTCAACCAGTCTATGGTATTGGCAAGTGGTGAAGTATATTGTTAATCATGCTACACAGTTAAATCGGTAATTAGTTAATAATTCACGTTCACATCAGCACTATGTTCCAACTTTGAGTAAAAAAGTTTTGATGTGTAGGCGTAAAATATCTACCAAACTGAGCTGTGTACATGAAGTGTAACCAACCATACTTCATTTTTTCTAATCCTCTGATGCAGGAATTCCTGCCAAGTTCACATGTTTTGTGTAAAAGTCATTAAAAGGCAGTAGGGCAACTGAAAAACGTTTCTTACGCGCTCATGCCGTTAAGATGATGACTGAGAACTTGACCCCTGTGTGGAAAATCTTGGCTGTTTACACTGACACTAACAGACAGCGTGGGAAATAAAATGGGTTTCTGATACGAAGAACAAAACGTTGGGCTAACAACTAAATGTGACTGTACGTATCAAATTACAAGGCTGTTGTCCTGTACCTGCAGAGTGGCTTGTTTATGACCCGACAGACAGACAGACAGGTAAATACGCTGGTCGCTCTGTCTTGTCGCATTACTGACCGTTTCGCGAATTGCGATTGGCTGAGACTGAGAGCTCGGGTCTTAGCGTGGTTTGGTACTTCACTTTGCATCTGTCATTTCACTCATGTAGTTTACATACACAAATGTATATTTAGTAGCTGGAATTTTGGCTGCTAATATTTACCAGTTCTGGAGGAAATAAATAAAAAAATATTTCCAGTGGTTTTGCATTGTTTTCACAACTTCCCATTCTAACTTCCCTTCCTCTTTTCCTCTGCCCATTCCCTTATTTCCCATCACCTCTTCTCACTTAATATCACTTAATATTTGTTTACAGCTATCCATTTAACGTATTCTCTGGCAGACATTTTCCAAAAAATTTATTAATCTTGTGATGAATGTTACGGGTAATATAAAACATTACGAGTAATGTAAACTGTTACAGGTAATGTAAATGTTACGGGTAATGTTAAACATTATAGGTAATGTAAAACATTACGGGTACTGTAAAATTTTACTGGTAATGTAAAACGATGCGGGTAACATAAAATGTTACGGGTAATGTAAAACGTTATGGGTAATGTAAAATGACTTTCATTTGTTAACTTAACAATATATAATGTTTTATGGGACACTGCGATACTGAATTTATTACTTCTTTGTTTAAAGATGATATCCATACCAAGCGTGTTACTATCATATTTCACCTTGTAACATTTTCGAAAATACATGGTTTGGCGATGAGTTCAAATATGCCAATTTTACAACATATACAGAGACCGCTTTGTGGCAATATAAGACAGTCCAATAAATCTTCACCTTTGGATGTGAAATATAAAATTTTTCACTGGAGCATATATTGGTCTGTCAAATTCACATTTTATGCTAATGCTATGTACTCTGAGATAAACAAATTCAGAGAATTTGAGCATTTTAATTATACAAACCCCCAAAATAGCCCCGTATCGCTGTCAGTTAACCATTAAAAACCATTGTACATTACCTTTAAATGGTACATACCAAATGTGTCATGTGTCATGATTTCTCTGTTCCATCATGCTACATGTCCAGTGACTCATACAACTGCCATTTGTCACCCTACATGTTTCCTTTTATGTTTTCTAGCGCCCTACGAGGGGGGCGTGTGGAAGGTGCGCGTTGACCTACCAGAGAAATACCCCTTCAAATCACCCTCAATAGGTGGGTTGGTATCCATTCTGCATATAATAATATATTAAAGTTGTTATAATAGTGCTTACCAGCGTCGTATGTCATGTCATTGTTTACTTTCCCGTGGACATGGACCTGTTTAGTCTTCCTGTTTTTGATGGGAGAATCCCAGAAATAAAGCATCCCATGCTTCGGGTTTCCTATGTTTTTTTCAGACAGTCCCCCATTAAAAAATATTTTCCAAAATGTTCCTTTCTTCACAGTTACTGATATTGGTGAATAAAACTATTTTTATTAGTATTAATATTTATTTGTTGTTGTTTTTGTTTTCGTAGCTATTGGTAAAATCCTGCCATCGATAACTCGAATGGCACATTTCTGCATCGTCTAAAAACCTCCTCAGTTTGCCATTTCAGAAACTGAACAGGTCTGGTTGGAAGTAGTCCCACTGGTTTGAGTTTTAATATGTTTATTTATTATTAAACAAATACTGAATTGCTACTGATCTATAAGGGTTTGTCTACTAATAAACAATTCACACAAGTTCTGATTTATATCTGTGCAGTTAGTGCAGTAAATGATTGTTGTTTACAAAAGATTGATGTGCTAATCTGCAGGTCATTGTTATTGTTTTTAAATCTTTGTCATGTGTATATACTGGACATGATAACGTCTGCTGTAGGTTTCATGAACAGAATATACCATCCAAACATAGATGAAGTGTAAGTATTTTTATTTACATTCACCAAACATTAAACGTACAAGGGCGCTTTTTGTACAGTTATGTTATTTAACGGCAAACTTGATCTATTCTAACATCCTTACAGACCAAATGTATTTTAATGAACCACTATTTGAAAAATCATTTATTTGATCGTCATAGGTTTAATTTGAATGGTTCAGTCTAAATGTCATGTTTGTAAAATTATATAAAGACATTGGAAATTATCGATAGCTGTTCAAGAATGTACAGAGCATCACGGTCGATATTCATAAACAAACAACAGTAAAATTATATTACAAAAACTGGTTCAGTGTAACACATTTGGGCATGTTTTATTTGATGCTGCTAATTCGACTAATAGGTCGGTGATACTGGTGATAACACTAAGGCCTTGTTGATTGACCAGTGTCTTATCTTCCAGCTCTGGCACTGTATGTCTTGATGTCATCAACCAAGCTTGGACAGCGCTGTACGGTGAGTGTGTATCACAGATGGGCCAACGTCATTGTACAGCTGTACCACATTTGTCCACCTTGTCGCCACTCCTGTCTCAGCCACGTACAGAAAATATTTATCAAAATGTATATGATAAATGTGCAAAAATCCTTGTCTTGTGATAACATAGCATTAAAGGGTGCTATTAGCTCCCAGCCACAGCATTGACATGGGGGGAAGTACCCCTTTAGTGTTGGAGAATGAACTGCTGACCCCATATCAGGCAGAATTTATGAAGACACATTTTCTAAACTCTTGTAATTCTTGCTACAAGTTGTTCTTCACATGTGTGGCACCAATAAAGCAATTTGTTTTAATGAAGGATGTTTGTTGGAATTTGATGCAGAACCCATTCATAGCCAGTATTAAAGATAGGTAGTCTGATCGTTTAATATTGTAAAATATATTTTATATAGTATCAGCTGTATTCATGCTAACATATTCACTGTCCAAATGTGCTTTAATGAACCAGAATTTTTTTAATATAACCTGACCATTATCTGTTTATGAATATCGATCAGCATGAAATGTAAACATGACCTTGCCATTCAGCATGCAATGTAAACATGACCTTGCCATCCAGCATGCAGTGTAAACATGACCTTGCCATCCAGCATGCAATGTAAACATGATATTCAAGTCGAAACATTACAATTAAAGAGGTAATGGTCAAATAAAAAGATTTGGATCATTAAAACCCATTTTGGCCATCAAGATGTTAGAACAGATATAGTTTAAATTATACAACATGATTTTTTATGATTAAAGAATTGTGTGTATTTAATTGTTGGATTTGCAGTGGTGAAGATGACGTGAGAATGGATATTTCTGTTTCAGACCTCTCAAATATATTTGAATCATTCCTTCCCCAACTCTTGACATATCCTAACCCCATCGATCCCCTCAACGGAGATGCTGCTGCCCTCTACCTGCACAAACCTGAAGACTACAAAAAGAAAGTTATAGGTATGTCGAGGATATTTTGTAACGTGCCATTGAGAAATTTGTTTAATGCGCCAGTATAAGATTTCATAGAAAATTCCATGAAAAATCAAACCTATCTACCCGGTAGTATCTGCTATGACATGGTAGATTGTTTGTTGCAAATGTGTTATTTAATTTTTGTGAAATCATTAGACAAACTATTCAATAATTTTTTACAGGATCTAGATAAAATTAGGAAAAAAAATTGGTCCGGCTGTTTATACTACAAGTTAAGGCTCTGGTTGGTCTGGCTCTGTATACTATAAGATAAGGCTCCAGTCAGTCAGGCTCTATATACTATAAGATAAGGCTCTGGTCAGTCGGGCTCTATATACTATAAGATAAGGCTCCAGTTGGTCTGGCTCTGTATACTATAAGATAAGGCTCCGGTCGGTCAGGCTCTATATACTATAAGATAAGGCTCCAGTCAGTCAGGCTCTATATACTATAAGATAGGGCTCCGGTCGGTCCAGCTCAATATACTATAAGATAAAGCTCTGGTCGGTCCAGCTCTATATGCTATAAGATAAGGCTCTGGTTGATCTGGCTCTGTATACTATAAGATAAGGCTCCAGTCAGTCAGGCTCTATGTACTATAAGATAGGGCTCCAGTCGGTCCGGCTCTATATACTATAAGATAAGGCTCTGGTCAGTCCGGCTCTATATACTATAAGATAAGGCTCTGGTCGGTCAGGTTCTATATACTATAAGATAAGGCTCCAGTCCTTCAGGCTCTATATACTATATGTGCGCTTAAACAATCGCATATCTGTGCTAATGCACGCTCAATCACATTCAAAGTTATTCAAACGTCAGACCAGCTGATTTTTGCATTCCTATGATTTCTGTTTAATATCGGTAGGTAAGTAAGTAAGTAAGTGAGTAATTTATTAGATCCAAAATGCACACGCATTAAATAATAATAATATATCATATAATTGTACGTAATAAAATATTACTATATACAGAGAGGATCATGGAGACTGCCACAAAGACTTATTAAAAGTCGCTACCGTAGGAGCCACCCGTCGTATTCTTTTATTTTAGTGTCTGAGGAAAGCAAAGAATATAGATATAAAGTTATCAACATTTAAATGTAGTAAAGTAAAGTCCACCGTCAATGAAAACCTGGATTGTTGTTTTATTTTGCTGCTGTGGTGTATGTCACAGCAAGTAGTGAAGTGAGAAAGTATTTATAGTGTTTGAGTGTAGCTGACATCAATGAAGTTGATTGCGCATTTATGTACAGGTATAACAGTTGATGATTGTCATGTATGTAGTATGTACAGGTATAACAGTTGATGATTGTCATGTATGTAGTATGTACAGGTATAACAGTTGATGATTGTCATGTATGTAGTATGTACAGGTATAATAGTTGATGATTGTCATGTATGTAGTATGTACAGGTATAACAGTTGACGATTGTGCACGTTTTTATAATTCTGAACGATATGATACTTTGCATAATTTATGAAACCCTGTAAACTGTGTGTATAAAGTTTGTCTTTCACACTTTGAGAGGTATTGTTGATAGTGTTTGGTAAACTGTATTTAAGACGTTATTTTGCAAAAGTATGCTTTGTACCATAAATGTAAATTTTATTTTGGTTTCGTGTAGTATGACCATGTATATTGGAGTTTGTTGCTGTCTACCAATGTTGTAGGTATGTAGGTAATTTATTATGTATAAACTTATAATAAAATTATAATTTTTGAAGGGCTAGCGTTAAGTGTTATTGTTGGCATGACGTATTTTTGGCCAAAACAGTAATTCGTTCCAACTTTTTAATTGATATTCCGATTAACAACTATTGATATAATGTAATCAACACCAAGTCTGACAGTATGATACCTGAGTATTGCTACTTTTTAAAAGGTGCAGACTTGACGATGTCTTCCCTATGCGTGTTTCAGAGTATGTAAAAAAATATGCAACTGAGGAAGCTCTGCGAGAACACGATGAGTTGTCGACGTCAAGCGAAAGTTCAATGAGTGACTTCTCGGAAGACGAGGTGGGCGACATGGAGCTATAACGGCACGCCCCGTCAGCCGCACCCTCCACCCCATCACAGCACTACTATGTCATATTTATAATGCGCATGTCTGTGCCATTTTAATTTGTAAATACATTATGAATGTCTGAAGCAGACCGGCGCCCGACCGCTGTGACTGACGCCATGGAAACCACCGAGGCGTTACCGTGTCGGTGACGCGGTTGGTTCAACTGGAGAAGCCAATCAGAACAGTTGCCTTGTTGGTACGACCATGTACTCTGTAGTCTGTGCGTACGCTGTAGTGAGACTCAGTGGTAATGACAACCGTGTTGTTGATCATATAGGGGACCTGTTTAATGTGGACACTCTCTGGTCAAGTTTGACCATGACAGAAACACTGGACATGAGTTTGTAATCAGTTTGTTTTTCTTGTCAATACTTGGCTGATTTTACGTGCAAGTGTGACTCACAGATATGGCATTAACCTTGTCAGAGTTTGGTGGCAGTCTTTGGTGACGTTTATGCAAACTGCTGCAGCTGTAAGTGGCGCCACCTTGTAGCCTTCAATTTTTTAGCATTCATTACTTTGCAGTGAGATGAACTACTCCATTGTAGCCATCTCAAGATGTACAGTATGTGGGAATTATTTTACGGTTGCGATGTGGTACTTGCATGCTGTACGATAACTACACGATGTCAGCCATTTTGTGGCCCATGTGCATTGGTGAGTTTGTGCAAGAAATTGTCGGTTACGTTACAGTGCCATCAATGGGTGAGCGCCCAGCGATATGCAGAAACAAGATTTTGTCTTCGCAGCGAACACATAATGTGTGGCATTTGGTGGGGTTTTACAGATATGGCCTGTGGAGAGTATCTCTTTCTGTAGATGCAAACAAAACAACTGTTGTTGGCCATTCGTGTAAAGCTATGCAGCTGTTGGTAAAAAAAGTTCTGAAATTGGTCATAGGACGGTGAATAAGTTAACCCCAGGCCATGGGGTCACAGCAGAAGTTGCAGTTCCATCTCCACTCAGTATCTGAAAAATGTCATCCAGTGTTTTTTTAAATGTGGTCGGCAATATCTCGGATAATAACGGAAATATGTTGCATGACTTAGTGGCCAAAGGACATACTTTGTTGCCATGACAATGGTAGATATGCGTGATTGAGTTTGTGAGTGAAGTGATTGTAGCAGCTAAACTGCAGCCATGTTGGACATTTGGTCTGTACCAGCTAAACTGCAGCCAAATTGAACATTTGGTATGTATAGGCTAAACTGCAGCAAGGTTGATGAGTACCAACTAAGTTGCAGCCATGCACTGCCGTCTAGTGTTTCAGGACGTCTGTTCTGGTGTAGTCGGTGGCGTCCTCTCTCAGTCTTTGTCTTTAGTGTTGTTGAATATGTGTGATAAACAATGCAATATGTGAATGGATATCGAGTGCTTGGTTGACTGAAGTGCTACTCCTGTGTGTCTGCGTGCATGCGTGTGTGTATTCATGCATGCTTGTGATATAAGCCAAGTACATTGGCATAGATATTGTGTGTACGAATGCGTATTTTACAAACAAAAAACTGTTCAGTCCGACCTACATTATGTCTAGCAGTTCTTCATTGGGAATCGTCTTGTTGCCGTGACAACAGATGGGGGATGCCACCCATTTAATTGTTGCTCGTTATTGGAATTTTACGCAATCGTTGCAGGTTGGATTCCTTCAATTTCTACTTCGATTTACATCTCTTCTGGGAAATTTTTTTAAATGACAAAATTTAGCCATCTCTCTCATTATGCATTAGTATAATCAAAGAACCAATCATGTGAGATCAATCGTGAAATCAGTCATGTGAGATTATTCATGCGAAATCAATCATGTGAGATGATTTACCTGGGTATCAAAGGTTTGCGAAACCAGCTATTTGCAACTTATAGTTGTGTTTTTTAAATTTGTTTAGTCAATAAAGTGTGACTGTAAATCCAGCCAGTCATTTCACATTAGACTGAATAAACTCTCCTTTACTCTGTCTAATGTCTAGAAACAGATTTGTTCACACAGATTAAGTCTGAAGATGAAGTAATTTTGAAACACCCAGATTGAGTTAACGATGTAAACATTGTTTCCAGTCAAGCGTGACTTACATGCAAAAGCTACATTGTAGAATCATAACGAGTAATAATTATATGGTTTGTACCACATCTGCTTGGTGGTGTCGGAAATAGTAACAGGTTTCTATGATAAAAATGGAGTTTATCAATTTGCTGTTAATATATGGCTGTTGGCTTGCTCGTTGAAGGGTATAACAAAATAGTTTTGTTCCCTTTATGGGCCAACAGTTGCCAGTTAATGACCTACATTGTAACTAATACTGCTTTATAGTAGATAATATAGGTATAGCATAACTGGCCTTTCTCCACACTATATATTATTGGATGATCTTGTTGAACTTAAAAACATTTAAAACAGTTAACTGCCTTAAAAATTGCAAAGAATTCTCTGAGACTACACCCCAAAGACTTTTATTAAGAAAGTAAAATGTAAATTGTGTAACACAATATCCCCAACACAAGCGGCTGAGAAAAATTGTAAAACGTGACTGTTGTTGATTGCTCTATAGTAGATCCAAGTGGATGTCAGTAATAAAAGATGAACCAGTCCAGGCCAAGTTTACTATTTATAAACTGTAAACATTTAGTCTGCAAAACCAATTACTTTTCCCCTGGTGTGTGTGTGTGTGTGTGTGTGTGTGTGTGTGTGTGTGTGTGTGTGTGTGTGTGTGTGTGTGTGTGTGTGTGTGTGTGTGTGTGTGTGTGTGTGTGTGTGTGTGTGTGTGTGTGTGTGTGTGTGTGTGTGTGTGTGTGTGTGTGTGTGTGTGTGTGTGTGTGTGTGTGTGTGTGTGTGTGTGTGTGTGTGTGTGTGTGTGTGTGTGTGTGTGTGTGTGTGTGTGTGTGTGTGTGTGTGTGTGTGTGTGTGTGTGTGTGTGTGTGTGTGTGTGTGTGTGTGTGTGTGTGTGTGTGTGTGTGTGTGTGTGTGTGTGTGTGTGTGTGTGTGTGGTGTGTGTGTGTGTGTGTGTGTGTGTGTGTGTGTGTGTGTGTGTGTGTGTGTGTGTGTGTGTGTGTGTGTGTGTGTGTGTGTGTGTGTCAGTGACTGAATGCGTGTAGTTTGTTTTTACGATAAAATATGTTAAACGTTTATAATTCACTGCAAAGCAGTGGGGATTTTTCTGTTTGAGTTATGTGTAAAATGTGGATTCAGGAGACCAGTGTGATTTATCGAATAATGTCAATCAACAGTTCCGTTTGGAAAATGGATGCGTTTCCCTCATGAGCCCCAGAGGTAGATTAGACAAGAAACTCTGGGTGCAATGATATTGTGATTTCAATGATTATTCGGAGCCATATCGGGGAGGTACGTACGTGCTAGTAAAAAATCAATTATTAACTTCTTGTTTTGGTTTTCAAAGGAAGCGTTTGCGTTTTATTTTATCTTTCTCGCTGGAAGTAATTACTCAGATCAGTTGAACTTTGTCATTCGTGGGTATCAGTCCACAAGGCAGAAAGACTATTTGACTGAAAGAAATGTTCAATATTTATTTTAAAAACTGGTATAGTGGAAGGTCAACCAAGGTCAGATTATGTCTACCCTGCAATGGCTTACAGATGTGGTGTATTGCGTTTTTTTTATTTGCACACCAGAGACAAGGGGTTTCCTATAGCGAACTAACAACAGTGTAGGGAGATCTCTGTAGAGACGGAATGGCCATGCTAGACCATCATGCAACAGGAAATGGAAGGATCATCAGTTGGTATTAATCGTATATATATATATATATTCAGCGGTCTACTGAGACCATAGGTTATTATTAGGATTAGTGTAGTAGTGTATTTGAAGTGGTTGCCCTGCCTGTATATTCATTGTGTGGCACCCATTTATGTTGTAATGACCCGTTAAAACACAACTGTTGTTAGACATATGTTTTGTGGATTTGCCCAGGTAATTGAAGTTTCCAGGCCTGAGTTTGGTTGGTTAACTCCTGTATAATTTTCAGACGTCTGGCTTGGTTGCACGACAATTCATCCGCAGGTCGTTTCATGGATTATTTGTTTCAGTTTTAGGCAATTTGTTTTTAATCAGCGCATGTGTCAATATTGTGGCACAAAAAGTTTTCTCTGAAAATGTTGCGTATTTAATCTACCAAATGTGCAACAGCAAAGACAAGTTATTTTGCCATAATTCCGACCAATGCACAAATATTTCGATTTTGTTTTCAAGCAGGCAACAGGATTGACTTAACTACATCGAGGCGAGGGTGTTGTGATGATGTCACAAGTTGTATTGGACATTACGTTGAGCTTGTGTTTATGGGTAATCGATATGCTGTTTAGTTTGTACGCTTGCTGGCAGATGGTGTCACTGTCCTTCCTAGTCTGCTTTGTGTTGTCGTGGCTGCCAGAACCTCCCTCAAACGACCAGTTGCATCAGAGCCTGGATCATGCGACCTATCAACCCTGATAAGTTGGTCACAGGTCCGGATCGTACATTCAAACCTGGTAAATTTAACACATTTTGGACCACTCATAGTTGGTTTGCAGATTGAAAGCCAAATATTGAAAACTTTGTGTACAGAAAAACAGAAACAGAAATCATCCATTTATTTACACTGAAAGAAGAATTTACTCAATCTGAAATTGGTATTTTACCAGTCATAGGTAATCACCCTTCTGCAATGATCATGATACCGGACTTGCTGTGCTTAATACCAAGCCAGCCATGCTCAGACTTCGCTGTTGCGTACAGATGAACGATGCACTGTTTATGGAGGTTCTGCCATCTGCGACAAAGTACTTGCAACTTCAGTGATGGTGGATAATGAGAGAGAAGACAACAACGTTTTGAATTACTTGTACTACTATTCTAAACCTTTGATTATAATAAATTACGTGATATATATCCAATACCAGCGCTTTTGTCTTTTTCTTTGCCGTCATACAAATTTGTATTGCAGTGACACATGGTTCAACTATTATGTTTTCACATGTAATGAAATGCGTCGTTCTACATAAAATAAATGAATTTATTACTTTGTGAATGGTGCCTTTTTAGCGAGATGTTACGCCATTAAGATTGAGCAATTGTCAGTTTTTCGCGAAATTTAAATTAAACAGTCATGCATGAGTCCATAAAGGAGACGATATCGGATACTTTTTCACGCAACACCTACACGAGTTCAGATCATTTACAAATAGCACATTTGGGGATCTGGGTTCAGATCAGGAAAAGTTTATTTGTCCCAATTACAATAAAATAAATTGTACAGAAACCTGGAGTATAGAAATATTAAAATGCAAACAAAAACAAATCAATAAACAAACCTCAACAAATACACAGAGCAGTATAAAATGTAAAATCTTGTGTTCAGTGTTAACTATGGGATGCGAAGCTTTTACTTTACTAAATGATCGCCATTGTAGGAGCAATGTTTCTAATAAACCTTTTCCTACAGTTCGTAGAATCATTTTTTTTTTAGTTTATTCCCCATTAACACAGATGATATTTCACAGAAAACAGATGACAAAACATATAGATGCTAAATAAAACACGATACATAACCATAGGGGACAGTGACTCCTGATGCATGATACACAATCAAAGGGGACATTAACTCCTGACACATGATGCATAATCAAAGGGGACAGTGACTCCTGACACGATACACAATCAAAGGGGACAGTGACTCCTGACACATGATACACAATCAAAGGGGACAGTGACTCTTGACACATGATACACAATCAAAGGGGACAGTGACTCCTGACACATGATACACAATCAAAGGGAGCAGTGACTCTTGACACAAGATACACAATCAAAGGGGACAGTGACTCCTGACATATGATACACAATCAAAGGGGACAGTGACTCTTGACACATGATACACAATCAAAGGGGACAGTGACTCCTGACACACGATACACAATCAAAGGGGACAGTGACTCCTGACACATGATACACAATCAAAGGGAGCAGTGACTCTTGACACAAGATACACAATCAAAGGGGACAGTGACTCCTGACATATGATACACAATCAAAGGGGACAGTGACTCTTGACACATGATACACAATCAAAGGGGACAGTGACTCCTGACACACGATACACAATCAAATGGGACAGTGACTCCTGACACATGATACACAATCAAGGGGAACAGTGACTCCTGACACATGATACACAATCAAGGGGAAAAGTGACTTCTGACACATGATACACAATCAAAGGGGACAGTGACTCTTGACACATGATACACAATCAAAGGGGACAGTGACTCTTGACGCATGATGCACAATCAAAGCGGACAGTGACTCTTGACACATGATACACAATCAAAGGGGACAATGACTCCTGATGCATGATACACAATCAAAGGGGACAGTGACTCCTGACACATGATGCACAATCAAATGGGACAGTGACTCCTGACACATGATACACAATCAAAGGGGACAGTGACTCCTGACACATGATACACAATCAAAGGGGACAGTGACTCCTGACACATGATGCACAATCAAATGGGACAGTGACTCTTGACACATGATACACAATCAAAGGGGACATTGACTCCTGATGCATGATGCACAATCAAAGGGGACAGTGACTCCTGACACATGATACACAATCAAAGGGGACAGTGACTCCTGACACATGATGCACAATCAAAGGGGACAGTGACTCCTGACACATGATACACAACCAAAGGGGACAGTGACTCCTGACGCATGATACACAATCAAAGGGGACAATGACTCCTGACAAATGATACTCAATCAAAGGGGACAGAGACTCCTGACACATGATACACAATCAAAGGGGACATTAACTCCTGACACATGATGCACAATCAAAGGGGACAGTGACTCCTGACACATGATACACAATCAAAGGGGACAGTGACTCTTGACACATGATACACAATCAAAGGGGACATTAACTCCTGACACATGATGCACAATCAAAGGGGACAGTGACTCCTGACACATGATACACAATCAAAGGGGACAGTGACTCCTGACACATGATGCACAATCAAAGGGGACAGTGACTCCTGACACATGATACACAACCAAAGGGGACAGTGACTCCTGACGCATGATACACAATCAAAGGGGACAATGACTCCTGACAAATGATACTCAATCAAAGGGGACAGAGACTCCTGACACATGATACACAATCAAAGGGGACAGTGACCCCTGACAAATGATGCACAATCAAAGGGGACAGTGACTCCTGACACATGAAGCACAATCAAAGGGGACAGTGACTCCTGACACATGATACACAACCAAAGGGGACAGTGACTCCTGACGCATGATACACAATCAAAGGGGACAGTGACCCCTGATGCATGATACACAATCAAAGGGGACAGTGACTCCTGACACATGATACACAATCAAAGGGGACAGTGACCCCTGATGCATGATACACAATCAAAGGGGACAGTGACTCCTGACACATGATACACAATCAAAGGGGACAGTGACCCCTGATGCATGATACACAATCAAAGGGGACAGTGACCCCTGACAAATGATACTCAATCAAAGGGGACAGAGACTCCTGACACATGATACACAATCAAAGGGGACAGTGACCCCTGATGCATGATACACAATCAAAGGGGACAGTGACCCCTGATGCATGATACACAATCAAAGGGGACAGTGACCCCAGACACATGATACACAATCAAAGGGGACAGTGACTCCTGACGCATGATACACAATCAAAGGGGACAGTGACTTCTGATGCATGATACACAATCAAAGGGGACAGTGACTCCTGACACACGATACACAATCAAAGGGGACAGTGACTCCTGACACATGATACACAATCAAAGGGGACAGTGACTCCTGACACGTGATACACAATCAAAGGGGACAGTGACTCCTGATGCATAATACACAATCAAAGGGGACAATGATTCCTGACACGATACACAATCAAAGGGGACAGTGACCCCTGACACATTATACATAATCAAAGGGGACAGTGACTCCTATAAGACATTATTGCTCTCATAGGAACCACATGATATATAAAAAATCTGTTTAATATTTTTTTAACATCAAGGAATGTTTTTATGTTATTGTTCATTATCTCTCATGTGCGAGCAATTCATCAAATCACTCACAATTACCACCTTTACGGTTGTTCAGAGCACCTACATATGAACCACATGACACACCTACATATAATTTATATTTAGCACCTTTGGATGTGTTCAGGTCACTTGCCATTACTACCTGTTAAGGTAGTTCCACTAAAAAATACATTCCCGTTTCTACCAAGCTTATGCCAGGAGTACACTGCTAAACATTTGTTGTAGACAACAGTTCTTGCCGTTATTCAGTTTTTAAACTGGTTCAGCAACTGTTGCGATGACCAAATCAACACGGAACTCGTGTTTTGTTGAGTTGTGGACCAGCGCACATTGCACGGCAGCAACAAAAGTTTAGCAATGTAAGCCTAGCAGTAGGCATTGCAATTTATATAACTGGAAAACAGTAATCATTTTATATGCCTGTTGACAGTCAAGTTCACTACATAAGGATTTCTCATACCACTGATGTTGATTAATGACAAAGAGGACATAGGTAATTGACAAGTCACTTTTATTATGCTGTAAATAAAGCTTTAGCAAACACAACATTGAAACACGTAGATTAACAGGCAGTATTGGACAATTTATTTCACAGAGCACGATGTAACTGAGGAAAAAAGACAAGACAAGATAACAAGTGTCTGGTTAATTACATTTCTGTAGGCTTCTGCTACGTCCAGGCATTTGTCTAATATTCTTATTTAATTCTGTTTATGCTTGAGAACACTAGGACGCCCGAGGAATACAGTAGACATCTGATTTCTACAGGATTGTACAGCTGACGTAATCATTCGCTCCAATACATAAACTGCAAGGCACGGCATTTTTTTCAACATGCATTTTACAGGTCATGAAACTTGACTGCACAGAAAGGCCAACATGTTGAGCTTGTGGTAATGATAACACTTACACACGCTGTCATTTGGAACCATGCCCTAGTAGCGCCCACACATAAAAATAACAATTAACAATGCAAGTTTCACTTGGGGTTCTTGGAAATAAAAAATACAATAATCCAAAAAAAACGGATGAAGATTGGTAGTTCAAGCGCGTGTACAAAATCTAAAAAAATGTGAAAATTTGTTGAGGTTTTTTGCCGTAATTTTGTAATAATTGTCCAATTTACAACACAACAATTGGGCGGACGAGCAGGGGAGGGGCAATCGTATTCAAATTTGTTTTGGATTATTAGAAAGTATTATATTTACAAAGTCAGGGTTTAACGTGAAAAATGCACTGCCTTTTCCTTCAAATTTCTGCTCTATTCAGGATGCCCTGGTCTACTGCCTCAGATAGGAACTGGGGTATTCAGCGGTTGAATGCATGCTTGCGACACCTATAATTTATGCCATGTTCGAGAGTGTTCATATTTACTATGAATCTGAGTTCACAACTTGTAAAAAGTTAGATGCAGTGGCATATTGGTTAGAAAACAGGACTCTCAATCGAGAGAACCCAGTTTTGAGTCCTCTTGCTGCCATTTAAAATTTGCACTTCAATCATCGCACATTGCCTCATTTCTCTCACCTGTATAAATGAGTACCTGGCTATAGACAGTGGTGGATATGTAAACAGACAGTCTTTACACAATAATTGCAGCAGAGCTGAATGCTTCCCAGAGGGTAGTTGAATGAACAGGTTAACCAGTGGGTGAAGTGTAAAGTTCTCTGAGCAGTCCTACGGACTGGATACCGAGCTGTAAAAGAACGTACCTTAAATAGCGCTCAACACACAGTGCAAGTCATATGTACGAGTTGTGAACTCGAAAGTAAAAAGGGTGCCCTGGTTGGCGATCATCACCTTGTTATTCATCATCAGTAAATATTGGTTCAATCTTGGGTAAATGTCAATGTTCTCCAGTATATGGTAGGCATATGGTATGTGGTTGGCATATGGTATGTGGTTGGCATATGGTAGGCATATTTTACAACCTGACAGACAGCGACACTGCATCACAAGTAAGCAGATAGCATGGCAGTTTTCATTTCATGGATGTCATTTCATGCAGGTACATTTTCTTACCTAACAGACAGCGCCACTCGTTCAGATTTTTTGTCCTAAATGCTATTTTTGATGTGCGAAATAAATGTTTTAATAGGCCAATTAACCAATGAAACAGTTTATATGGATGTATAAAAAATGTGGATTTCAACCATTTACAAAAACAGCATGTCTGACAATAACCAACATGACCCTGTTGACCTCTGTTATGTAATGACTTAAATGACCTCCGCGACAGTTTGTGAGTGACTTGGTGACTTCCGTGACAGTTTGTGTGACCATGATGATCACTGCTAGCAGTCCGGAGTCGCTGACCTTGTCCAGCCGAGGAACAGTTTGCGGATACTTCGCAGGCCAACACAGGGCGGACTCTGAAACACCACAACACTTGTCCTGTCTACAATCACGACATCAAGGACATGCTAGCATTGAGTTTTTCTTATGGTTGCATGCAAAAAAATGTGCCAACAAAAGCACATTTTCAGCATAAATATAAAAAAAACGATGTAAAATTTCATTACAGTTTCCGTGGCATCACATTTCCGAACTGCACATTTTTAAAATAAAAAAATCTGTCTTTTGAATAAAAAATTCATTTAATTTGAAGCCAATCAAAACTTTTATTTGTGAATTTCAGATTTGTGGCAATTTTATGGCCAGTGAATTCGTCAAATTAAAAGGACTTTTCATAAAACACTTCAGCTGCTAATTGTAATCATCAGAATCAGAATCATTAAAAGTCCCTTTACCGTTTTCACAATACTGATGAGACTGTGAGACTCATGGCTGCCACCAGGTGTCAGCACCTCTAGGAACCTCCTCCACCCGGGCAGCGGCTCCCTGTCTCCCACTGTCAGCGTGGCTTCTGATCCCCTGTCTGGGTGGGTGTCTGGCAGTACCCAGGGGCACCAGGAGTGGTGTTCCGCAATCGGGTCAAATGTTACTCGGGAGGGCTGCTAAAGGAGTAAGAATGGACAACATTAACATAATCTTACTCTGTCTGTTTGCTAAGTTGTATAGTACATAGAGATGCCCGAATGTTCTACAGCTCATAACAAGATATTTATGTTGGATTTTCTAACTGATCCTGCACCTAGGGCCTCATACAACATTTATATTGTCATAATTTTTTGATTTGTCAAATTCTTGTTTTACAAAATTTTTAATGTTAAATATACTATAGCAATTAAGATAAAAACATTGTTAATTTACATGTACTTTGAGATCGAAACATTCAGAGAATAGAGGCATTTTAATTATTTATACGAAACCCTGACTAGCTCTGTATGAAGGCCCATTCACATGAGCCAATTGATCAGGTAACATGTACTGCGACGGAAGACAAAGTACAACTAAACAAAGCAAGGTATGACTACCGAGTCACAAAAAATCATGACAAGACAATGCGAGGCATGACATCAGCTCGCACCAAGTGCAATGCCTGTTGGTCGCGAATATGGTGCTAAATATTAAATATTTTATTATATCAAGATTTAACAAGATTTGCCATCCAAGCCAAAGGCCCAGATGGCAAGTGGACAAGGAAGCCATTGGCTTATCGAGAGTCCAACAATGTTCATCTACTTATAACCCGCCCTCCTGAGATATGTGTCAACCTTGTTTTTAAACATATTCACGCTGCTAGCAGTTACACAATCTGTAGACAATTTGTTCCATTCATTTATTGTCCTCTGTGAGAACGAGTGCTTCCTGATGTCCAATCTACATTGATCCTTTACTAATTTTACCCCATGTCCTCTAGTTCTGCTATCCTTCTTGAGTGAGACAAACATATTTCTATCAATATTTTCATACCCATTCAATATCTTAAAAACTTCAATCTGATCTCCTCTTAATCTCCTGGTCTCTAGAGTTGTTAAACCACATTCTTTCAGGCGTTCTTCATAACTAAGGTCTCTCAGTTCTGGAATCATTTTAGTTGCTCTCCTTTGTATGCGTTCAAGCGTATCTATATCCTTCTTACGATATGGTCTCCATGCTTGTATACAGTATTTTAAATGAGGTCTAACTATTGCTTTATAAAGAGGTATAATTAACTTTTTTCCCTTGTATGTTATGTTTCTTCTAATCAATCCAAGAATTTGATTACCCTTTGAAGCTGCAATACCACACTGCTCTGAAACTTTCATATCAGCGCTTATTGTAAGTCCTAAGTCCTTTTCTTTTACAGTAGTACCCAGATCAGTATCTCCCATTTTATAGTTTACATTCAAGTTCCCATGTCCTGTATGTAGGCATTTACATTTCCCAAAATTGAACAATATCTGCCATTTCTCAGACCATTTCACTAATCTGTCTAGATCGTTTTGTAAATGTTGTTTATCACCATAAGCATTAACCCTTCTATAAACAGTTTTGTGTCATCCGCAAATGTCAGTACGTTACTTGTTATACTGTCATCCAAGTCACTGATATAAATTAAGAATAATATAGGTCCTAATACTGATTCTTGAGGTACCCCACTCAAAACCGATTTCCAATTTGAAACTTCTCCATCTACTACAACTCGTTGTCTTCTGTCAGTCAGCCATTGTTCTATCCAGTCAGTTATGCTATCCCCGATACCATGGGCTTTTAATTTAAGTAGTAATCTTAAATCTATCATGTGACTTGTGTGAATATAACTGATGTTTAAAGTTGGGTTGAATGCTTCGTATGAACTGGAAAAAATCTACACACTCCTATTTGTCAAGTTAGATTAAGAATCAATTTCATTGGTTATCAAGACTCTGGGTAATCAATCATATTCGTCACAATGGAAATTGCACGTTGATTCCAGGCTCTCCTGTGTGTGAGGCCAATTTGTAGCTGTGTTTGTGTTGCTGGACAGTTTTTTTTAACACAGTGGATAATCAGTGTCTGACAGTTGGTGCACTCATCGTGACATTTCATCAAAGCTCTTGGCGTAAGTTGATGGTAATTTAGTTGTTTAGCACACATAATCTAGCACGCAGGATTCATGCGACACTGTGCGTATCGCCCGATCAATCGATCATGTAAACTGGCCTTCAGTTAACCCATGAAAACCATTGCAATTCCTTTAAGCCAATCACAACAATACAAGCATATGAATATCTCGCATATTACGGTGGAATTATAAAAGCTACCTCATCCTCTCACCCTTAGTTTTCTCCTCTTTGCAGTGGACTCCACATCTTCCTGTCTGTGTGATGTCACACCATTATGACCATTGTCCAAACTCTGTTGACCAGTAGAACAGTTTCTCTCACCTCCGTCCGACATGGTTCGCTTACGAGACATATCCTCACTTGTCTCAGAAATATCAACATCCATCAGTCCATCTGGTTCACCACACCCACTGCTCTCATGTGTTTCCCCCGTGGCAGTTTCTGTTGAGGTTCCACCTGTTACATCCGTATCATCTCTAACATTTGGGGATTCATCTTCACCAGCAAATTGTGCCTCATGAGTACTGCCAAGATCATCTTCTGTTTTCAAATTGTCTGATTTTACATCGCCTGGTTCCATACAATTGTCTAAATTCGGCTGATGAGACGGAACGACACCATTTTCTTCCGCAGATCTTTCAAAGCATCTCACCTCTTGCACAGAACATCCATCAACAACATCAACTTCTGACAGCATGTCAAGTTTGCTGGTTTCAGTTTCTTCAACGTGTTCCTCTTTGTCATTTTCTGTTTGTTCAACGTGTTCCTCATTATCACTTTCACTTGGTACACAACATTCCTCCTTATCACTTTCACTTGGTACACAACATTCCTCCTTACCACTTTCACTTGGTACACAACATTTCTCTTTATCACTTTCATTTAGTACACAACATTCCTCTTCATTAATTTCTGTTTGTCCAATGTTTTCTTCTCTATTAGCTTCCCCTGAACTTTCTGGAAGACTTTCACTTTCAGTCGACACCACACTTTCATTACAAACCAAATGTTCTTCAACCAGCCCATTCTGCATTCCATTTTCATCATTCACTCTACTTTCAGTTTCTGTATCACTGGTGTTTTTCGATGTACTTTCACTTCCTGTCCCATCACTACTTTCTGCGTCCTGCTGCCTGCTTTCTCCCATAAGTCCCACACTTTCCTCTCCCACTTCCAACCCAACTTCAACCTCACATCCTGGGGAAGAACTTCCCTTCCCAGATACATCTTCCACATATGAATCTGATCCCGTGCTATGACGTTCATCTGCATCTCCCATCGGCGTAACCAGAGCACTGGGTGACTTAGTTGGGGAGTCACAAGTAGTGCCCCCTGGTGGCAAACCGTTGCTGCTGTCATGTGACTCACTGATGACATCATCAGGTTGACTAGGTGATGTATATGTGTGATAGTTCCACAGTCCAGCACTGCGGTTGCAATACCGACATCGCAGCTGAGCCACACCGGACGAAGAACTACAAACAAACAATGCTAAACTGTAGATATAAAACTCAAGACCGAGACTTTGGTGGAGAAAAAACAAGATAAGATGCATTACTCCAAAAATCTCTGGAATTAAAACTCCCTCTTCAGTTCATTTAGCCCAACATGAATCTGGTTCGTTGATGTTTAAATGAGTAGTGTATGAATCATTTTAAGTAATATGTGCAGTCAGTTTAATAAGCATTGAATGAATTAACTTTGATCATTAGATCAGGCAACTTGTGAAACTGGCATATAGCATATAGAGTCAGATTAGTTTTGCCTATTTTTGTCAATTTTTTTTCAAAAATAATATAAGTTTGTCCAAAGATTTCATCAAACCTACAAAAGGTACGATGTCGTAGTCGATGTGAGATAGGTTAGATTTTTTTGTGAAATGAAACTTAAACGAGACAAACTAAGATACTAAACTCAGGAGGGATCAGTCAATAATTGTTTCTGATGGGCAAACATGACCTACATTTACAAGAATAGTGACACAGAGAGTATACTCCCTCCCTCCCACCCGCCTTCCCTGAAACCAAGAACACACATGATGTTACCTGGAAGCCCAGCCACAAACTGCCAGCATGCACGCCGAACAAAATGTGTCATCCAGGTCATATGATTCGTCGTCACATGACTGCCAAGTGACTCCAGCGTAACGACGTAGTGACAGCAACGTGTCTCTTGTCAGGCCCTGTATCATATACAGCCATTAGAACCACTGCGTTACCATTCCAACACTCAGATAAAGGATTTCTACAACGAATTTCACATGTAGCTGATTAGCTTGCATGTATACACCAACAAAACACTGATGAATCTTTACAATACAAGCAATTAGTTTCATGGGGTATATACTATGTTTCTTTAAAATTACTGCTCATTATTTGCTGAAAATAACTGCAACATTGCCTACATAGAATCCCAACACTAAAAGGCTCACATCATATGTTTGCTGCATTACACTCTCTGAAACAAAATGGAATTTTCATGAATCACATATGTGCACTTCCACAATACTGAGCAACAGAATGAAGTCCAGGAGTGCAGAAAATAACTAAAAATCAGTTTCATAGCAAAGTTAGAATTTGATGTCAACCAACTGTGAGAATAAAAGGATAACTTGTCTTGCACAATGTGATGTTGAGTGTGCAAAAAACTGCTTAATCGTGTATTTGACTTGGTATCCACGAGGTCTCTTATGCATGACAAAAACATTTTCTGTTGACATGAAGTGTTGGTACAGTGCATACACAAAGACAAACAAGTATCCACCATATGAAAATTCATGTAAATAGAAATGTTTTTGTCATGTGAAAGAGACTTTGTAACAATGACAATATATTTCCACATATTTTCCACTCACCATGGATTCTATTTGCACTGTTTCAATTCTGGGGAGTTCTGCTTGAAGACGAAGAAGGGCCTTAAGCAGGCTGACAAACTCCGTCTCAGCTGTCGTCCGACTGCTCAGAGGTAGTCTGAGGAACGAGTCTGGAGATAATACAAGTCTCATCAACACAACATAAGAGTCTGGGGATAACACATGTCTCATCAACACAACGTACGAGTCTGGAGATAACATAAGTCTCATCAATACAACATAAGAGTCTGGGGATAACACAAGTCTCATCAACACAACATAAGAGTCTGAAGATAACACAAGTCTCATCAACACAACATAAGAGTCTGGAGATAACACAAGTCTCACCAACACAACATACGAGTCTGGGGATAACACAAGTCTCAACGACACAACATACAAGTTTGACACACCAATGGAGGATTAGTGATCATATTGAGGTCAGAATTATATGTACACGAGTGTGGGTTCACTGCTAGGTTGATAAATTTTAAACGCATAACAAATATTTTGTAAAGATTTATTTAAAGTAAAATATAATTTTTGCTGCTATCTGTTTATTTTGATGTTTTGGTCTGAATACGAGTGTTGTATTCGGAGGGAATGTAATTTTACAGGTGTTAATGATCACGTGACCCCTTTAACCCATGACCTTGACACAGCTGTTCAATCATTGACAGCTTTTTAACACTAGTCGTGTCATTTGGTGACTAATGTAGACCAACTGAAAAGTGGTGCCAACTGATAGCAAACTTTTCAGTTGTTACACACTGGCAAAATTACAATTATGGATCATGCTGATTAAAAAGGGGGTGTATGCTAATTAGGGCATGTATGCTTAATTGGTCGAATATGGTATATATTTTACATAACACATTTGAACGATCAAGATATTATTATATAGTTTACAATATATAAGATGATGTTACCATAAAAACGGCCAGACTAATGTTAAACATTTACCACATACATTCAATGTGTCACAAGATTTGTGCTGAATTGATAAAATCCTACCCGACTTTTACATTGAACTGCACCCACCTGGACTAGGGTGTGAGACCCAACAACAGAACTTGCTGTGAGCCATCTTCAATGAGTCAACCAGTTTCTTGCAGCATGCAGCGTCTGGTAATACAACATGCACAGAATGGCAGTCAAAAATCATGCACAGAATGAGTCAACACATGCACAGAATGAGTCAACACATGCACAGAATGACAGTCAAATCAGCTGGATGTTTTTTGTACCAATGTGTAGCCACTGAAAGTAATTTGTAATGTGTGTTAAAACTATGTCCTCAATTTATTTAGCCCATCACAAATGAGGTTTCTTGATGTTCAAATTTGTAGTGTTAATAGTTTAAGTATTATGTGCAGTCGGCTTAATAAGAGATTGCATAGTTCTATTTAAATCATCGAAACAATTGACTTTGATAATCAGATTGGGTAACTTGCAAAAATGTACGTAGACTTACGTTATACGTATATAAAGTAGGATAACTTTGGTCTCTTTTTGTTCTGAATTTTGACCAGATCTCATCTGGTCAAAGGCATAGCTTGTGTGTTGATTTCACCAAAAGAAAATTCAAGATTCAAGAACTTACTTTAACAAGATTTGCCATCCAAGCCAAAGGCCCAGATGGCAAGTGGACAAGGAAGCCATTGGCTTATTGAGAGTCCAACAATGTTCACCTACTTATAACCCGCCCTCCTGATATATGTGTCAACCTTGTTTTTAAACTTATTCACGCTGCTAGCAGTTACACAATCTGTAGACAATTTGCTCTATTGTCCTCTGTGAGAAAGAGTGCTTCCTGATGTCCAATCTACATTGATCCTTTACTAATTTTACCTCATGTCCTCTAGTTCTGCTATCCTTCTTGACTGAGAAAAACATATTTCTATCAATATTTTCATACCCATTCAATATCTTAAAAACTTCAATCTGATCTCCTCTTAACCTCCTTGTCTCTACAGTTGTTAAACCACATTCTTTCAGGCGTTCTTCATAACTAAGGTCTCTAAGTTCTGGAATCATTTTAGTCGCTCTCCTTTTGTACTTGTCCATTTAAAATACATTACAAGTAAACACTGCACTGCCAGTAATAAAATTGGTATAACACATATCACCCGCACGCATGCAGTAGAAACAGTTCACCTGAAAAATTGCTAAAAAAACAGTTCACATAACAAATAAATAAAACATACTAGAAACTTTTCACTTTAAAACATTAGGTCACTTAAAACCACCATTTAAGACCGAGATAGCAGAGTGAATAAGATTTATTATAAAGGTTTTTTGCTAGTGGTACTTTTAAGCACCTTCCTGGTGGGGGTTTCTGAAAGGCTGCGTTGCAAGGTAAATAAAATAAAGTGGTATAGCTTACTAACAGTACATACGTCCACTGCTACTATACATTACTTACAAACTTGAGGTTCGAAGGAACTCGGCATTCTCCCTGAGAGGTGTTTGTTGCAGCCAACACACCGCAGCAGATCAACGTCTACATTCACCCAGCCATACTGGGCACAAGCCAGCGCTGACAACCAAGCAGGCTTCGCAAACCACGTCAAGGGGTAGGCTTGTTAAGGAGCATCTTATGTAGCTAAATATCTACTCAAACTGTGCCGTGACCACAATAAGTGGAGACACTAGTAAAGTGTGTTGACCACAGCAGGTAAGGTAGGTAAAGGTAAAGTCATCCCCCAGGCATTATGCCTTAGGAAGCCATGAAGGCTTATATGGCCAGTGCTTAAACCTGGTTTCTATAGTGCGAAGCAGCTTAGAGTGCAGTTATTCTGACTCTCCTGGACGGGACACTAGTCCATCGCAGGTACCTTCCAAACAGTGTTTGTACTCATTTACAGCTGAGTAGACTGAGGCAAAGTAGGGTAAACGAAATTACCTAAGCTTCGAAAACGAACCGTGACCAGTGCGGGTCTTGAACTCACAACCCTTCAATTTAGAGTCCAACACCTTAACCACTAGGACACGGCTGCCCCCGTTGACCACAGCAGACCAAGTACAAAAGGAGTGGACGAGACGGAGCTTCACAGAGACTGGATACGACGAGGGACAAGTATAACAGAGAAACATTGTTCAAAAAACATATGGAGTGGCAACCAAATAACAGCCTCTGTTAAGGGATAGTTGGACGTGAAACAGAATTACTGGTAAACTGCTGACAAGTACTTACATTATAGATGGCTAGTTTACAGGTTACTAATGCAAGAAAGGCGGGTGCAATCTGTATCAGAATATTTAATTTATTACCTACTGTCCAATAATATTTTATATTTGAGTATAGCACAGCCCTGCCACACTGCCACATCAGTATGGGAAAAAACACAATATTAGATCTGGTAGACATGCGGGGATGACCTAGACTACCTGGTAATGGGACTATTGTGATTAAGGGAGGCCAGCAAACACAGAACCAATATAAGGTCTCAAACAAATGTGTTATTTTGCCAAAAAGATGACTAGTTTAGTAAATAAAGGCCAAAATATGTTACATAAGTTGAGTTTGGATGCAAACAGCAGAGCCATATCGTATTGGCAAATATAGGAATAGGTGTATACAAATATATTTTCATTTGGCGAGTGAATTTTGCTAGACTTTGACACTAGTGACTTAACAGTAAGATGCTGTGTTTTCAACAAGGTTTTTGTAGTACACCACTGGCATCATCTACTGTAGTTACAAATGGTTATATTTTAGTAACTCTTATAGTATGTATGGAGAACATCACACTTCATGTGACACAAGTGGACAAGGATATTGAGTAGGTCTGCACTCTGCTGAAGAACGCTGCCCTGTCAGTTGCCCTGCAACCTCTTGTGGTAGGCTGACTGCCCTTGTGGGCTGTTCCCCCATCTCCAGTCTGTGCTAGGGCTTCCAGTGATGAGCTGTACAAGGAGAGGATAAAACAAATTAAACAATACAGTAGTTACCTAAGCATATGGTTTCGGCACAAATAAGACATTTATGTTATCTAGAATTTATAAAAAGAAATTATGTTATGTATTGCAGATAAGCTAGTAGAAGTGTTGGCAATGAAATATGGCCGTTTTTGATGGTTAAGTCGGAAAGTATAACAGCACCAGACTGTTGTTGCCATCGAGACATTCTAATGACAAGCAGACTTTGCACTATTAAAAGACAAATCATGTGTGCACCGCCACGGTGTGGACAAGACATATTCTGTTCCTTGCGTGCACTGCAGCCATGTACGCCGCAATATGCTGACACCTCAATCTATCAACACCAAAATGGCTCTTTTTTTAACGTAGTGTATCATGTGAAAGGTTATGTGAATTCAGACTCGTGTTTAGCAGCCAAAGTCAAAGAGTTAGATTATTATTCAAACAACTGGTTGCATCGGCAGTGATACCGCTTCGACTAATCGACGCGACCGAACTTTCCTGGTCTCACTGGCACAACATTTTGGTCGTTTCAGCAAAAAATGTTGGTCGTTTCATGAAAGGAATTTCATCGAAGTGATATATATATATATATATTTAAAAAATAAACTACTTTTAAAGTATTTAAATGTGAATACGGTTATTCCAATAAGGTCCAATGCAAATACTATTTTGAAAATGACAATAACACGTTTGATTTTTTCAAATGCCCATGCATATTTCAAATGCAAATAATTTAAAAATAGTTTGTGGCCATGTATATGATTTGCAAATGTTTTTATTTAGTAATAAAGCATTTGTTTTACGTTACTAGACTTATTAAACTGATGCGTGCTTTGTTGTCTTTTTGTATCCTTTCAAACATTGGCATCGCATTTAAATGCACTGAATTGCATTTGAACACAAGCATACATGCAATCTTTAATAATAATCAATTATAATGATGGTAAAACATAGTGCCACATTTTATAATAAAAGTACACACGTGTGCCAAGACTACGATGACATGCACAGAACATGCCAAATTACACATACATTCATTGCGCCGCCGAAGCGTCCAAGAATGTCGCTGCCGAAATGACCAATGTTACGCCGCTGAATCGACCAACTAATTGGCCGAAGCGTCCAAGAATTTTGTTGCCGAAGCGACTCGAGCCCAAATAACCACTTCAAATGTGTTATTGTACAGGGCAAATCGCACCGGATGTCTCGCGGGTCATTGTGGGAATCCCACAATGACCCGTCCAAGTGGAGATGATATATCTGTCAGTCGCTCGGCAATATTCGGAGTAGTGAGACGTACATTGTTCAAGTTGCATATGTGTGGTTTATTTCATTACATGTGCTTGACTGACTTTTCACTTGCGTACATGTTATGATCATTGTATTCCATTATTTGCGATAATTTATTTAGTGTTAAATGTTTCGTTGAGTGAATTATGTTGTAGAATAACCATTGACTTGTAATGTTTGACAATATAGTAAACATTGTATCGTTTGAATATGGCTAATGATCATAAGACTTGCATGTCCGAAGTAGTGACCAATTTGCTATTAGTTAAAAATTCGAAAGTGATATCAGAGACGAAATATGATGAAATCATTGACATTGAGCATCTACAAATGCGGTCACCGACCCCAAACTTTGCTGGTGGATCAAGGGTAAGCGATTTCAGCTGATCAGCTTCCCTGGGCCTGGCTGAGCTCGACATCGGCATCGCTGATGCGCTTGTCATTCCCAAGCGAGGTACGTACATAAATATGTTGAATTTCCTCTGTTTTATGCCCGATGAACGTTTTAACATATTAATTATAATGTTGATGTCCATAAATGTTCCCGGTATGGTCCGGGTGCAATCCACAAAGTACGTCATTTTCTCTAGGATAACGTAACGTAACGCCTGCGTAATATCGTCATCATGTGGACGATAAATGGTGAGCATGCAGGAAACGGGGCTTCTCACAGGACACAACATATACAGTTTCGATTAACAAACAGTACGTATATTTGTTAGCGCTATTACCTTTGTTGTGAAACATCTTCAGTTATAACATCGTGTAAAAATGATGATAAAATGTCTTTTACACGCTTCGGAGTACAAGCACGAGCATCCATTGCGAAAACCAAGCCACATATACGATGTAACAGCTAATTCCATTGGCTCAACTAGATCCCCCAACCAATAACATCGACTGTAACAAAGTTAAGTCAGTATGGGAAGGAGCCTTCATTTTAGCTATCAAATAGTGTCTTCGCTTCCTGTCAAACATGCATTGGATTGATTCAGTGTTCGAACTTTCTGTCGATAGTTAGCGTGACTTCAAAGTAAATATTCGAAATGTATGCGCCTGTCGTTGGCGATGGAAATGCTTTACCGTCAGCAGCAGTTTTGAAATTTGTTCACTATTCGCCTCGATCAAGTCATGATGCTGGTAATAATCCTCAACTGGCACAACTAGGCACAAATCATATTATGACAACTGAACTGATAAGTTTCAGACTCAGTGCTAATTAAATAAAGTACTAATTAATGATGTAATTATGTATACGGAAATGGTATCTCGTCCCTGCCTGCTTCCTTTTGGGCTGCTGCCTCCTTTTTATTAATATTTACTATTAAAAAACAAGATTATTTTAAAATGTGATTTGGTACTTTCAATTCACACTTTACGCATCATACAAGGTGTAGGGTTGTATCATGTATGTGCCTTCTACAGAGTCTAAAATACAAGCGTCTTTATGCAGACTCATTTATATATACCAGTTTTAATCAGTATACCAGGGGTAAATGCCATTTAGTTGTATGCCTGTGATACAGACTTAATGAAACCATGGTCAAGCCACAACATGTATAACATGCATAAATTATACATGCAACATTGTGTTTGCATCTTGTTTGTTTCTAGTCAATTTAAGTAGTTTTCTGATGTAACATGTATGGGCCATATTTTGTTGACATAAATGTTTCTATTCATCTGCCATTCCCGCTAAAAGTATTGTATTTGCTAATTTACAAATGGAATGACAATGATAGTGATACAAATTGCACATCAATGGCATGTTCCATGCATCGCAAAAACTACAACGTGTCTTTAAATCAGCCTCAGGGACCGTCTAAGAAATGGCAGCCATCTTTGAAAAAAATGGCAAAAAATCAATAAATAGTAAATAATGAGTCCCTACATCATTCTTTAAAAAAGTTCGGACAAGAAACTACTTTCTTTTTTATTAGGCCTAATTGGAAGGCCAAAGGAATAAAGCCACATAATTAATGAAGGACCAGTACAGTCACAGTCAGTGCCACGGCCAAGGGTTCGTTAAATTAATTAGTTATGCTAATTGATGGCCTAGTAAATAAAAATGTGTAAATGACAAAAATATATTGTAAAATTGAGTAGGTTATTTCGTGGTACTCGCACATACAGAGTTAGAAACATACAGACTCTGGGTAATGACCAATTTACTCCAAACAGCTCTATCCACGTTTAACAGAGTTTTTATCATGTGATTGGATTTACAGGTGGAGACCACCCACTATGTAAGTTCACTGTTGGTTAAACATTTACTCCTTCTCTGTCAGGTCTGAGTTCCCTTGGAAACTAAAGTAGAACTTGACTTTTTATGCCCCATTTGAAACACAGTAATCAAACAATTGGACAACAAGAAACCAGGCTTGGGTTCAAGTGCCAGTCAGCAAATTTAAATACAAATTATATGATGCAAATGCATCCTTATATGCACATGAAATTGCATTTAAATTCAAATGTTAAGATTGATTCAACTGCATCTTGGAACATTAGATGACCATATTGTGAGATCTTATATGGGTAATTATAATCTGATTATTTATTTCCAGCTTGTGTGGTCAGCTGAGTTATGTCACCGAGATACAAGGTTATCCATTAGTTAACAAACAGTTGGTCTAATTTTATAAAGGTATTAAGATATAGACAAATTCAGGACATCGTCATTACTGTCACGACATGTTATTGTTGCTCTCCTCCTTGTCCATGAAGTCCGGGGTGCGGCTGGCATCGATACTGGTCCTCAATTTGTTTTCTTTCCCCTTCCGTCACCGATACCTTTTCACTGCCATCTCCACCACCTGTCTCCACCACTCCACTCCACTTCCCCATATCCCCCGCTCTCATCATCCACTCCCCTACCAATCCTGCCAAATCTCTTCACACAGTCCTCCCATCTCAATCGCCGTCTTTCACTTCTCCTTCTACCCTCAATTCTGAGCACATCCAACATGTATTTTTCACATAAAAATATGTTATGACCAAAACATAACATAACAATGATGACATGGCAGTTTAGAAAGTTATTAGGTTTTCATAATTACAAATTGATGCAATGTGAAATCTCTTACAGAACCATTCCCTAGAAGTGGACACAGAATTGTTGTTGACGATGGCAACCTGTATTCAATTGGTGGCTACAATCCAGATTTCTGGGGGGTTCCCAACGATGAAGACACATATTATCCACTTTTTAGAGAGGTATGTTTTAAAAATTTTTACTGGCAAATGTGCTCAATAGTCATCCAGCAAAGATTCTACATGTCATAACAAACAAATCTGTATCTGTAAGTATCACCTTATATGTATCATGTGTCACATAATTGTGAAGAAAATATGTTGTGTAAAAGAAAATTGTGAAACTGGTGAATCATGAGGGATTTTTCTTCTAATATATAAAGCAAAGTGTTTGTTTGTCTGTTGACGGTGATGAAGGGAGGGGCCTTGCGATGGAGGGGGGGGGTCAGATGTGTAGCCACTGTAAAGTAGAATACAATAAATAAAATTATATTAATTACACTCACTGTATCATATGATGATTTCATCAACAGTAAATACCACATTTGCACAAATGAGCTAGCCTGTCATGGTGGATACCAGACAGGTTTAACTTTTCATGAAATGATTCTAAAAAGAGAAAAAGTGAATTGAGGACGGACATTTGAGTTTGTGTGCCCTTACATTTGTGGATGCTTCTACATTGGAATTTCTGTTCGCAGCTTTGGAAGTTCAACTTTGCAAACAGGAAGTGGACCCGACTAAAGACGAACGGCTTTATGCCCGTTGAGCTAGCTTCGCATACAGGTTGGGGTGTTGTATGATCATTTTCAGCTAGGCTTTCAGCTTGTGAATTATTATACATCTCTCTGCTTTGTGTATTATATAATGTCTCTAATAGTCCTTCGAAATGAAAGACACAAACTGTACATCTTGTTAGTTTAGCATTTATCACATTTATTGAGATTTTGCCACAGGAATCGGCAATGTTTATAAACCATAGGTTTTCTCCAACGGTGTATCAAGTGAGACAGACTACATGTACTCTATTCTCATCAAGTGAGACAGACTACATGTACTCTATTCTCATCAAGTGAGACAGACTACATGTACTCTATTCTCATCAAGTGAGACAGACTACGTGTACTCTATTCTCATCAAGTGAGACAGACTACATGTACTCTATTCTCATCAAATGAGACAGACTACATGTACTCTATTCTCATCAAGTGAGACAGACTACATGTACTCTATTCTCATCAAGTGAGACAGACTACATGTACTCTATTCTCATCAAGTGAGACAGACTACATGTACTCTATTCTCATCAAGTGAGACAGACTACATGTACTCTATTCTCATCAAGTGAGACAGACTACATGTACTCTATTCTCATCAAATGAGACAGACTACATGTACTCTATTCTCATCAAGTGAGACAGACTACATGTACTCTATTCTCATCATGTGAGACAGACTACATGTACTCTATTCTCATCAAGTGAGACAGACTACATGTACTCTATTCTCATCAAGTGAGACAGACTACATGTACTCTATTCTCATCAAGTGAGACAGACTACATGTACTCTATTCTCATCATGTGAGACAGACTACATGTATTCTATTCTCATCAAGTGAGACAGACTACATGTACTCTATTCTCATCAAGTGAGACATACTACATGTACTCTATTCTCATCAAGTGAGACAGACTACATGTACTCTATTCTCATCAAGTGAGACAGACTACATGTACTCTATTCTCATCATGTGAGACAGACTACATGTACTCTATTCTCATCATGTTGCTGTGCTTTCTGATTCAAGCTATGCATTTACCGTATCAATAATTATTGTAATTTGACTAGTGTTGAATAACTGAACAATTTTGCCATGTGGTGTTAAACAGTTGGCACCACTTTTTAGTTCTACACTAGTTACCAAATGACACCACTAGTGTTCAACAGTTACTTATTGTCTTGAGAAAGAAATTTTGGTGTACGCTTATAAGAACAGATTTCTTGACATTTTCCATGGCCCATTTTTTTTAATGAGTCTTCTCGCAGTGTTAGAATGAACAGATCAGCCAGGGGTGAAGTGTAAAGGAAGTCATCTAGGGGTGAAGTCTAAAGTAAGTCTGCCAGGGGGTGAAGTGTTAAGTAGGTCTGCCAGGGCATGAAGTCGAAAGTAGGTGAGCCAGGGGGTGAAGTGTAAAGTAGGTCTGCCAGGGCATGAAGTGTAAAGTAAGTCTGCTAGGGGGTGAAGCGTAAAGTATGATCTTCCAGCTAGGGCATGAGTTGTAAAGTAATTCTGCCCGGGGGTGAAGTGTAAGGTAGGTCAGCCAAGGCACGAAGTGCAAAGTAGGTCAGCCAGGGTGAAGTGTAAAGTAGGTTAGCCGGGGGTGAAGCGTAAAGTGGGTTAGCTGGGGTGAAGTGTAAAGTAAGTTAGCCAGGGGGTGAAGTGTAAAGTAGGTCAGCCAGGGCATGAAGTGCAAAGTAGGTTAAGCCAGGGGGTGAAGTGTAAAGAGCTTTGAACTGGATACAGTGCAACAAGAACTTACTTTTACCTTGCTCAGTCTCGTTGCTGTTCTGTCATCCCACATAGCTCTCCTCCATGGTGCCAGTCTGATGTTGTTTGGAGGGACGGGTGTGCCATTTGGCGAGGCAGCTTGCAACAATCTACACATATGTAACCTGAGGAGCCTCACTTGGAACCATGTCGAATGTGAGGGGGAGCCACCCATCCGACTCTATGGACACGTAAGTTTGACGTTTTGTTACCAGATGGCACTTCATGTTTCACTGCAATATCGACCAATCATATGTACTTGTATCAGCAACAACAAACAAACCTGTACTGGTAATAATACTAAGTATAATAAGATACGTTTTATTACAAAGTAGCAAGTACAAGGAATTCGTAGTGTTGTGGCATTAACACAAACATACAGGCATGCACCCAATAACACACGGAACTAAACATTACATATCACAATCGTAATATTAAAAACAGTTAAAAACAACCAAGAGTAATATAATAGATTGCCAAAAAATTAAAATTAAAAATAATATAATAATAATAAAAGTATTTATATACCAAGCTTGATTGATTGGGCGTTTTACATACATGCAATCATAACTTGAATAAAGCCACATAATCATAACAATATTATTAATTATGTAAAAAGTAAATTTATTAATAAAAAATATATAATGGAAAATATATATTGATTATATTAAAGGCAGTGCCAGTAATAAACATTCTAAAATATAGTCCTACCATAAATAATATATCATAAAAAAATGAATTGTATATTTGTAATAATAAAATAATAATGAATATAAAAATATTCACATCAATTCATTATAATATAATATTATTGAGTTACATTTTTTTCTGGTCTCCTTTCAGATTAATTTCAGGAAAAATGTGACCTATCTAGTATCCATGGCAACATGCTAGTTCATTTGTGCAAATTTGTTGTTTAGTTTTGGTGAATTCATTGGACAAACTTTTAAATTATTTTTTAACAAGTCCAGTCAAAATTTGACAGTAGCTAGTGATCTTTTCCAGCACAATTCACTGTTTATCTGCCACTTTCAGAGCATGACAATCGTGGGTCGTTACCTGTATGTGTTTGGTGGCACAACCGGCTGGGAATACAATGCAGACTTGCATCGACTCGACATGACACGCTGGGTGTGGGAGGTCGTCAAGACCGACAGCGAACCACCTGCTGGCAGGTAAGAGAACTAAACCTGTGGAGTCAGATTTTTTTGATATCTCATATGGTTATTGTACCATTGAAATAAAGAAGAACTGAATTCAGTTATTTTTCCAGCATTCGTTTTCCTGATGAAGACAACTTATGGTGCATTAAGAACGGTTCATTTATTGGATTATTATCAGCAATGTCATGGTATGGTTGCAACTGATATTAATTGGTTCTTTTTGCAGAATTATTTTGCAAGCCTACTTAGGACAGATTCGGTTATTTGTATAAGCAATGTGAAAGTAAGTTTTGCATTTCACGTATAAAGATAAAGGAATGTTATTCAGTTAAGTCTTGTTGGGTAATTGTTAAATTATTAAACTGAAATTTTGATTTCTCGTACAGGTATCGACATGAAGTTGCATGCTACGCCAGAAAACTGTACATATTTGGTGGTGGTAGATCGGCAGCCTCATACAAATTTAAATCGGTAAGTCAGAATCTGTTTTAATAAGGTTTTGCTTGTTTAGGATGGCAAATCTATAAAGGACTGCATTTAGAAACTTAAATTGTATTTCAGATCAGTCAGAAACTCAGAGGTTGCATAAGTTTGACATATTTGACGTATTACGTGAACATGCCCAAATTAGCATACACCCCTTTTTTAATCAGCAGGATCCATACAGACCATACTTATTGTGATTTGATTAGTGTGGAACAACTGAAAAATGTCGCCATCTGGTGTTAAACAGTTGGCGCCACTTTTCAGTTGTTCTGCTTTAGTCACAAAATTATACCACTAGTGTTAAACAGTTACCTTATCGTTTAGTGAAAAATAATTTGGTGTACGCTTATAGGATCAGATTCCTTGACATTTTTTCATGGTCTAATTTTGTTCAAGTGTACTAAACACTTATTTAGGTCGAATATGGTATTTGGGGTTTTTGGTTTATCATTTAAAAAGCTCCAAAATTACATATAGTTTATCTTTGTATGATAAATACGTCAATCACAATCTTTTTGTGGGAGGCTGTATGTCGTAATCTAATAATTTTCTTACCGAGATAATCGTGATTTTAAATTTTCATGTTGATGGGAGAAGGGTCAAAGGTTACATGACACCAGTTTTTGCATAATATCATACACTGATGTTTTGAAATGGTCCCTAAGCTATTAATTTTAAAATGTCCACTCTTACATTTTGTGTTCTATCTTCACAACAACCACCATATAATTGGCTAGTCTCCTGCATCTTTCAAATATATCCAGGCAGCTCAAATCATCCATTTCATAACTCATTGTTCCTAAAACTAAACTTAACTTGGGCAAACATGCTTCCTCTGTCGTTGTGCCTAGGGTCTGGAATGAACTCCCCATTACTCTGAAAACATCTGAAACTATGGCTACCTTCCAAAAAAACTCAAGACATGCATTTCCAGCATAAATCTTCGGTTGTCCCTCATTCTGATAATGACTTTTGCACGTCCATATTCATGATTATGTTTAATGATTCTGCGCCTCTGAGCTCAGGTTCCTCAGAATATAGGCGACATAGAAGTAAATTATTATTATTAATTACACATATTGATGTGAAAACATATTATATGAAATATGTTTGGTAAAAAGAATAACGCATAAAATAGAATTCCTGATGATGTAACTGTAAATAAGGTGTAACTGAAAAAACGTGTGATCATAATGTACTGTTGTCAAGAGTTATTCTTCTAGTGTAATTGTAGTACAGTAGAATTCATCTAAAGCGGCCACCCATGTGACTGAGATAAAGTGGTCTGATTAAAGGGGTGGCAAATATACAGATGTGGGCAAAACAGACTGATATAGTGGCCGTTTAACCCGTTTTCTATGGGTGGCCGCTTTGGGGAGTTCTAGTGTAATAATGATTCACTACATTCACATGTAATTTACCAAGGTCTGTAGAAGGTCTGCATGTATGTAGGGTTTAGGCTTTTGTAGCCAATCGATCATGTTCCTTAATTTGTATCTTGCATTCTGCAGATTCCCGTGTTTGAAATTGATACAGATACATGGCACCACTACGCCTGTGCGCCGGACAGCGTCCATGGTACAGTTGATCTTCATTCATTTACATCTTGTTGATCTGTTTAAAACAGCCCACGCAATTATGTTTTTCGTTCGTCTCTTTTTGAAAAATCAAAGCTACCTAGTATCCACCAGAACATGTGAATTGGACAAATTAATAAATAATTGTTGACAGCATAAGACCACTCTTAGCTAAATTTATGTGATTTGGCATTTAACGCATACTGTAGGTGAATGTCTCGTATCATGCATTATAATGTGTATATTTGGCTAATCCAGTGTTTAAACATCACGTTGTATAAATGCTTGGTTTTGTTTTATTCTCAGATTTTCCAGCTGCTCGACGATGCCACAGTTGTGTGCAGCTTCAGCACGGTAACATCTCAACCCAAGTTGTAGAATAATGGAGGATTAGTGGTCAAGGCATTTGACCTTTCACCAGAACCTGGGTCACAGTTGGACCATTTCTTTAAAGTGGATTACTTTGGTTTCAACTATAACTTTACTGTTGATTAGAAACTATCTCATCACTATGCAGCTAGTGTGTAGCTTGATGGGTTCATTTACGACCCCACAGTTGGGTCGTCTCAGGTTCATTTTTTTAATTCACCCTGCCATTACTCTTTCTATGAACAATCAAATTACCCTTTGTCGTTATTATATACAATTGTCCGCAATGCTATGTGAACAATTACGTACAATTGTTGACATCGTGTGTGTGTTTCTCCCCAGGTGGAGCTAGATATGAATCTGGATGTTTGACGTAGATTACCTAACTCAGAACAATAGTTTGTAGCAGTTGACGCTATGGTGGTTTTCTGTGATTGTTTTGAGTTATGTTGTCTACATTAAACGCCCACATAAGCTTCTTTGATCAGTACGAACACTTCGTGAAACTGGCAGTTGGGCGTGAAGTTGTCACTGCCATTGGCATTTCTCTATCAAAGCATGTATGGGTAGTGCAAGGAGTCATAATCTCTTACAGTGGCTGCCTTTTGTCCCTTGCAGTGCAGTGGAAATGCAGCTAGTTTTAATTAATTGATATAAAAGATGTGTGTTTGTGCAGCCAGCCCCAACATGTTCGTATGTTGTAGACGTGTACATGTGTGGCGGCTACAACGGAGAGACGATATTTGGTGATTTTTGGGCGCTGAACCTGCTCAGTCTGCAGTGGCGCCGCCTACCCACAGACCTGCCACAGCCCATCTACTTTCACGCTGCAGCTGTCACTGCGGTGAGTGCAGACACATTGGTTGCAGATTAACTCTAGTTGTTTGGGTTGACATTCCAGTTTGTTAAGTCTTTATGAGCATGTTATTCGTGTGTTCTCTGAACAGACAGAATATAAGTTGTGAAGTGATTGGGTTAGTTGCCAAGTATAAATACTGGGTGGAATGAACAATTAATTTTCTATATAATAAAGTAGCTTGTCACTTTCAAACATTGTTACGTGGTATACATCAAATGTATACCAAGTGCTTTGTGAAACCGGCAGTTGTGCGAGATTTTTATGGTGCGAAGATGTCATTGCCATTGCACTACCAACACTTGACTGGGTAGCAGGGTTGAAAAAAATTATGATTTTTTTTAAATAAACAAAAACAGATTTTTAAAATTTAAATCAGATTTATTTAATTTTTTTTAAATCTGGTATACACAATGTCATAAAATATTTTACTATCAGACTATCTGGTGTCAATACAGCTACACAAGTGTGCACACTTTGTGCTTTTGTATTAAAAAACACAAAACTTTGTTGATCTCGATGCTTGTAAACAATTATTTGTGTTCAATTCATATACATCAGCGATTAAAAAAAACAGAAGTCAAAAAAATCATAAATCAATGATTTTTTTTGAGCGATTTAAATCATGATTTAAATCAGTGATTTAAATCAAACAACCCTGCTGGTTAGTGCTAGGAGTCATAAGCTGTTCCCTTTTTTCCCATGCAACGCTGGGCAACTGGGTTAGCATAAAAGGATTAAATTTTTTAATAATTGTATGGTTTTTAATAAAAAATTTAGTCATAATTACCATGAGGTAATGTGACATAAAGCAATCTCGATTGATTGGGCGCTATACATGTACTTTTATTATTATTATGTTGAAGGCTTTTATGTTTGTTTCAGAATTAGAGTAGTAGAGTACATGCATATGCATACGTGTGTGTATGTGCATGCAAATGAATAGCATGACATAATTATATTATGCGGAAGGCAACATCACTGCAGTATTATTATCTTTTTTATCAACAGAGTGGATGTATGGTAGTCTGTGGAGGCGTCACAAAGATTGATGATAAACGGACATCAAATGTCTACACGGTGTGGCTGAAAGTGCCTAAACTGAAAGAGCTATGTTGGCAACTTCTGACACAGGCATTGCCCGATATGGACCAAATTCCACAGAAACATCTGCTGGAAATCGGCATACCAAATGATTTGCTCGGTCGACTCTCTTGATTAAGGGAAATATGCAACTCTAAAGGACAGAAACGTTGTGTGTATGTCAAACAAATAATGTATATGGGTGAAAGCTCTCAGAGTAATGCAGGCAACTTAATTATATGTTTGAATTACATAAAACTAAAATTATTATTAATATTTTACCATGAGATGTTATCACACATGGATTATTTTCATAACAACAAGGGACGTATTGTGAGGAGATTCATCATACCGGTGAATGTAATACATCAACTTTTTCTCATTCTTCATAGTAAATTTTACCTTTTTTCTTCGTAATGTTTCAACAGGATTGAGCTGTCTTCATCAGACTGATTGATTACCACTAGGTGTCAGCACATTAGTCATTGTACGCAGTCAGTCTGATTAAAACAGCATCCACTGTTGCAACATTACAAAGAAAGTTTACTGTGAAAAACGAGAAACGTTAACCCATGCTGTTTGGTTAACTTTTGTTTTGAAAAACCCAAGTGTGAACTAATCCTGGTTTTCCTACTCTGGCCAAATGTTTTATTAGTGGTTGTCATCTTCACAAATGCATGGATACTAAATAATGCATGTTTAACTTATTACAAGTTTATGAAATGAAGAGACTGTATGGTGATATAATGTGGCAGTGGAGGAGACTGTATGGCCATATAATGTGTCAGTGGAAGAGACTGTATGGCCATATAATGTGGCAGTGGAAGAGATTGTATAGCTATATAATGTGGCAGTGGAAGAGATTGTATGGCTATATAATGTGGCAGTGGAAGAGATTGTATGGCTATATAATGTGGCAGTGAAAGAGACTGTATGGCCATATAATGTGGCAGTGGAAGAGACTGTATGGCCATATAATGTGGCAGTGGAAGAGATTGTATGTCTATATAATGTGGCGGTGGAAGAGATTGTATGGCTATATAATGTGGCAGGGGAAGAGATTGTATGGCTATATAATGTGGCAGTCGAAGAGACTGTATGGCTATATAATGTGGCAGTGGAAGAGACTGTATGGCCATATAATGTGGCAGTGGAAGAGACTGTATGGCTATATAATGTGGCAGTGGAAGAGACTGTATGGCTATATAATGTGGCAGTGGAAGAGACTGTATGGCTATATAATGTGGCAGTGAAAGAGACTGTATGGCCATATAATGTGGCAGTGGAAGAGATTGTATGGCTATATAATGTGGCAGTGGAAGAGATTGTATGGCTATATAATGTGGCAGTGGAAGAGACTGTATGGCTATATAATGTGGCAGTGGAAGAGATTGTATGGCTATATAATGTGGCAGTGGAAGAGACTGAATGGCTATATGATGTGGCAGTGGAAGAGACTTTATGGTGATATAATGTGGCAGTGAAGAGTTGTATGGCATATAATTGGCAGTGAAGTATGGTATATGGCAGTGAAGGATGTGGCCATATAATGTGGCAGTGGAAGGGACTGTATGGCTATATAATGTGGCAGTGGAAGAGATTGTATGGATATATAATGTGGCAGTGGAAGAGACTGTATGGCTATATAATGTGGCAGTGGAAGAGATTGTATGGCTATATAATGTGGCAGTGGAAGAGACTGTATGGCCATATAATGTGGCAGTGGAAGAGATTGTATGGCTATATAATGTGGCAGTGGAAGAGACTGTATGGCTATATAATGTGGCAGTGGAAGAGATTGTATGGCTATATAATGTGGCAGTGGAAGAGACTGTATGGCCATATAATGTGGCAGTGGAAGAGATTGTATGGCTATATAATGTGGCAGTGGAAGAGATTGTATGGCTATATAATGTGGCAGTGGAAGAGACTGTATGGCCATATAATGTGGCAGTGGAAGAGATTGTATGGCTATATAATGTGGCAGTGGAAGAGACTGAATGGCTATATAATGTGGCAGTGGAAGGGACTGTATGGCCATATAATGTGGCAGTGGAAGGGACTGTATGGCTATATGATGTGGCAGTGGAAGAGATTGTATGGCCATATAATGTGGCAGTGGAAGAGATTGTATGGCTGTATAATGTGGCAGTGGAAGAGACTGAATGGCTATATAATGTGGCAGTGGAAGGGACTGTATGGCCATATAATGTGGCAGTGGAAGAGACTGAATGGCCATATAATGTGGCAGTGGAAGGGACTGTATGGCTATATAATGTGGCAGTGGAAGAGACTGTATGGCCATATAATGTGGCAGTGGAAGAGATTGTATGGCTATATAATGTGGCAGTGGAAGAGACTGAATGGCTATATAATGTGGCAGTGGAAGGGACTGTATGGCCATATAATGTGGCAGTGGAAGGGACTGTATGGCCATATAATGTGGCAGTGGAAGGGACTGTATGGCTATATAATGTGGCAGTGGAAGAGACTGTATGGATATATAATGTGGCAGTGGAAGAGACTGTATGGCTATATAATGTGGCAGTGGAAGAGATTGTATGGCTATATAATGTGGCAGTGGAAGAGACTGTATGGCTATATAATGTGGCAGTGAAAGAGGTTGTATGGACATATAATGTGGAAGGGACTGTATGGCCATATAATGTGGCAGTGAAAGAGGTTGTATGGCCATATAATGTGGCAGTGGAAGGGACTGTATGGCCATATAATGTGGCAGTGGAAGGGACTGTATGGCCATATAATGTGGCAGTGGAAGGGACTGTATGGCCATATAATGTGGCAGTGGCTGTGAAGTGGGTTGGGTGAATTTGACAGATTTCTGCTCATCGCAGAGTAAAGTTACTTGATGCAATGGAACTGTTTCTTCGTGGCCTCTTGTGCACACCACCAGATGGCATTATAGTGAACAAGTCATCTGACATGTAGCTCTATGATTCTTAACTGGTGTTGGACCTGTTCAAACAGAATTACTGGTTCCTTCTCCATATCTACCTCACAATTACTTATGTCTTAATATGCTGCCCAGAAGGCTGTAAAGCCATGGCCCCCTTTGGCTTTTTCCGTATCTTTCCATGGGTGACTAAGCTTGCCCCCCCTGGCCTCCCCCCATCCTCCCACGGCCTCCCCTTGCAAGATCTTTGATACGCCACAGGTAATACTGAACTCCCCAGTGTCATGATACACATAAGAATAAATACAGAAATGAGCATGTAAACACTGGTATACATTGTTTTATTCCCCAAGGATTCTGGTTAATGAAATAAAGCTGTACAGATGGCTATGCCTTATTCACGTACAATCGACCATCACAAATTTTAAATAGCTTCATTCTATATAGACCTGTTTTGCTGTACAGCATAAACATGCAAAAAAACTTTGCAGAACACATTAATACAAAACAAATGCAACGTTAAACACAAACATGTCGAATAAAACTGTTACAACAAGTAACGAAAATGATAACGCCTGCATTGTCCAGAAACCTACTAAAGCCAAACTCGTGTAACTGCATCAAAATATTCTGGAAATTCAAATGATTTGTGAAAGAACGTCCCAATAAAAAGTGTGTGAATAAATAACGTCGTTCTGCATTTTCTGGTTCACATATTTGCCCAATCAGTGTTCCGACGATCCAGTTCATGTCCATGGAGAAGAAGTTTCTGCTTTGAGTGAGAGGCACCAACATCCAATTTTTACCTCAAATATGAATAACAAATCAACAATTTATTCTGCACTCATATGTCAGAGCACTGTGAACAAGAGAAATTTTAACCATTGGTTTTTACCAGTCCACAATACAGTGACAATATCTTGAAACAAACGGAATGCTTTGAAGCTTCCATCTTGTTCATAAGAAAGTAATTTTTCCATCAGACAGAAGAAATTCTTACGAAACGAAAATTCTTCAAAGGAACCCAAACAAAAGCATTGTGTTCAAAAGACAGAGAATACCAATATATAATCTGTATTTGACCAGTGAAAAATGCATCAGTCATGAGGTTTGAAGAGCAACACCAGGATTTGTGTCATTGTTCATATGCCGCGGCTCTTAAATTAATTATACATATAATTTAGCAATCTTTTCAAACTGGGCGTGGGCTTATCCCATCTTATAATATAACTCTCCCATTGTAATAAGACGCCCCACAGTGAAAGTTGATTGTCTGATATATGCTGGCATTTTGAAGGTACATATAATCTGATTGTTGTTATTGTAAAATCATGTTGTATAGTAAAAATATATCTGTTCTAACATCTTGATTGCCCAAATGTGTTTTAATGAAACACAATTTTAAAAGTAATTTGTAGTTACCTGTTTATGAATATCGACCTTGCTGTTCAGCAGAGGTAGCTTAATAGGCGAACCAGAGCAGATGAGTGGACCAGGTATATACATGTATATATAATATATATATATATATATAATATATATATATACCTGATTAATAGGTTTAGTTGCCAAGCATAAATACCGGGTGGAATGAACAATTAATTTTCTATATAATAAAGTAATTTGTCATTTTCAAACATTGTTACGTGGCATACATCAAACGTCTACCAAATGCTTTGTTGTTGTACATGAAATGGCAAATTTGCTTCCACGCATTGTGTGATCATCAGAATAAACTGATCTGTTTTCGTCTTTATTTTAACCATAACATCACTATTAATATATATATATATATATATATATATATATATATATATATATATATATATATATATATATATATGGTTCACTAGTCTGCTCTGTATATATAGCAATAGCACTCCGAGAACCATGTGGCCACAAGCAATGCAAAAATACAAACAACATAACAAATAAATTGCTAAAAATCATAATGACATGGCCCATTCAACAAGCAATATTTAAACATGCAATTCGAATCAAAACGTTCAAATTAAAAATCTATTGCTTTCATTAATAAAACACATTTGGGTGGCACACTGTTACAATAAATATAGTTTATATCATATAACATGATTTTACGATAAAAACGCTCGGACTTCGTATTTGATAAATCCATGTATAATTTTTTTTATATTTAATGTTTTCATGTACTCATGTACCTACTTTCCAATCTGAGAAATTTTTAGCTTCCAATTTCTGTTATAATACATTATGTCAAAAGTGTTCACTGTTGATTTTCATACAACTACTTCAAACAGGCCCTATTTCTATGATATATTAATGTTCACATCATTCCCATTTTCAGTGGGCCAAAAATGTTATTAAAACTAAAATTTTTACAAGAAATGTATTTTTCAGATGCTTACATCAGTGCCCAGTTCAATACTATTTCACCCATATTGTCACCACTTCAACACTGTGAGAAGTAACCTCGTAGAATGGTTGCCTCCTCAGCCATCTGTTCCTCCGTCCTCAGCTGTGCGCTGGAGTTTGACAGGTCCTTGTCATGTGTCTGCAACTGAAATACAAAGACAAAGGGTTTTTGTTAATTTGAACAATGTTCAATATAGTTATTATATTATTTTAATTTGTGTCATCAAGTATACCGCATTTCAATATATATATATATATATATGTTACATAAACTATTCACACACTACATATTTGGACACCAATGAACTGGATTTGTGATAGGTTAAATCAGTTGAGGAAGCAGTTTTAAATCAAGTTATATATATATATATATATTATAAATTATATATATATATATAATATATATATATTATATATATATATAATTTATAATATATATATATATAACTTGATTTAAAACTGCTTCCTCAACTGATTTAACCTATCACAAATCCAGTTCATTGGTGTCAAAATATGTAGTGTGTGAATAGTTTATGTAACATCCGCAGTCGATTTAATAAAAAAATGCCTATTTATGACAAAACAACACAAACACATTGGTAGGAAGATATTAGCAGTATTTATTATAAACTTGGCGAAAAGGGGCAGCCCGGTCGTATTTCTATGGGGCCAGCTGTGACACCGAGAGGGCTGGCTGCGAGGCCCGGATGTTCACGTGACCGGACATGGTCCTGGGCCAGCTACTCGATCGTGATCACGTGACTGCGGCCACGTGACCAGACAATCCTGGGGCCTGCATCCCTCTGGGTGTCCAGCCCCCCCAAGAAAAACTGCCGAACTATCCTTACTACAGGTGTTGCATGGGGTTGGTGGGTGGGTTTGCGTATTTCTCTGTCGAGCGCTGAGACAAGAAGGCCCACTGCTGGGTTTCAGTTGGCGCCGTAGGAGGGAGCGTGGATGCTGATTGGTCCCTTTACTAGCCCGCAGGGTGTTACAGGTTTGAATCTGATTGGCTGGGAATGTTGATCAGTTATCCTGTCATAAACCACGCACAGTGAATAACACTATGCTTCAATTTATGACAAAACAACACAAACACATTGGTAGGAAGATATTAGCAGTATTTATTATAAACTTGGCGAAAAGGGGCAGCCCGGTCGTATTTCTATGGGGCCAGCTGTGACACCGAGAGGGCTGGCTGCGAGGCCCGGATGTTCACGTGACCGGACATGGTCCTGGGCCAGCTACTCGATCGTGATCACGTGACTGCGGCCACGTGACCAGACAATCCTGGGGCCTGCATCCCTCTGGGTGTCCAGCCCCCCCAAGAGAGGTTGCTTAGTAACCGAATGCCCCCAAGAAATAAGGATGGGGTGATACTAGATCATGTTGAAACACTTAGTGACTCCTATTCAAGTAAATGTATGTTGTGTTACAATGCCATCAGTGTATAATACAATATTACCCTTAGGGATCAGCTCTTTACATATCAAGCTTCATGCATACAAATGTGAACCATTACTGACAATGACGAGTAACATATATTATGTAAATACCTCGCTCCATACGGTTGCGTGATGACTAGTACTGCTTAAAATATATATATATATGTAAGTAACCTATAGTATACAATGTCTGATCATTGTGCTTGCAACCTCACACCATTCTTCCTGCGTTCATGTCATTTTACATACACAATTCTCAATGTTTGTATGGTATTATATACAATTAAATGATATACACACATGTACCAATGATAACACCTCCCTGATGCTTTCATAGAACTTTCCCATGCCACATACACTTCATGCCTAACTAGATATATATATGCAATCCATGACATAGAGATCCATGTGGATGCACTTGTCAACTCTTCCAACCCAATGCCAGGCCTGTGACTGAGCCCATGCTAGTCACCTGAACAGCAGGTTGTGTGAGCCCATAGTTGTAAACGTCAAATCAAGCAACAACATTATTACAATAGACAATAAAACTGTATGCCCACGTACAAGTATATGCGTTGTCTACCTAACTACTTATGTAATCCCTGAATAGTAAATTTAAAAATCCACGATTCACATACGCAGTGAACAAACGACGGACTTATATATTAGCATATTGTGTATAAATGTTGAATTGTTCTAAAATAATGGTTCATCTAATGGCACAACCCATCTAAGAATGTCTAACAGTCAAGCATTCTGCCCACTTCAAGAACGTGAGGTCATCTAAAATGCTCACACATAGCTTGTTGAGCATGTTGTAAGGATTCATGTGATGTTCTGATATATCTGCAGTAGCAATCAGAAGTCCATCTACCCAGGGTCCTGATCATGTGATCTGGGATATTAGCTGCTGCAGCCGTAGTAGCGGCCCCTATCCGGAAAGAGTGCCCACTGTACAAGGCTGGATTATAACCCAGTTTAGAGAGGATGATCTTTAATTTGTCAATGACAAATGCCCGTGTCAGAGGTGTTCCTGCTAGTGTGGTAAACAGGGGATCGTGTGGCTGAGCTGCCATAGCCATCCGTGTTTGCATGAGGGCCAACATAGGTTGGAGAGGGCAAATGGAATGCTCTGTAACAAAATATGATAGTGAAACCCCTCTGCGGAATGGGTCTGTCTTTGAGACTTTCAATCGTAGTGTGAAATAATTGTCCCCCCTGTTCAAGTGTATGTCTTGTATACTTAAATCTGTGAGAGGGTCAAATGCGTTAGATTTACTGGTAAATTCTCCACATCTCAAAAATCCAAAGAAGGCCAGACAGAATGCGGTCTCTAGGACCAGGTCCTCATATGCGCCCAAGAAACCTGACCTGAGAGTTTGACAAATTTGGCTTAAAATAGATGATGTAATTGGGAGTCGCGGTTTAACAATGTTATCTTGAGACTTTTATGTTCAAATCATGGAAAGAATTGACTTTAGTTGTTAGATCTGTTAAGGATCAAAATAGTGGATATCCAAAATGGTAAGCACTGTGTGGGTCAATGCTGATCATGGGCGTGACCTCCGTCCTCTTGCCGATCACATGACAAAGTTAAAAAATTTCACCAAGGAAGAAAATCTTGATTTTTCAGCATTTAGATTTTCACTTCAGTTAATGCTTGAACAAGCATTAACTAATTTAATAGTTTTTCTGATGATTTCACAAAAACTACACACAAAAGTTGCACAAACGAGCTAGCATGATGCAGTGAATACTAGGTAGGTTTGGTTTTTTGCAAAATTAATTTGAAATGAGACTAGCCAAAAAATCAAATTGATTAAGCATCTTTAAATGAGTTTATTTAATAATATACAATATTATATATATATTTGAAATATTTGGATTATAAGGATAATTATATGCATTTGGATTTATGTATTATTTTATTTTAAAGTGCATTGATCTGTCAAGTACAGGAACATGAGCTATAGAAGAATCAAAATTATTAATTATTATTATTTAAGTGTTCAAACTGAATACAATTTTTCCCTTTCTCGTTTCAGAATCATTTTGTGAAAAATTAAAACCTATTTGCAATTGGCTAAATGAATCGAGGAAGCAGTTTTAATTTTTTTAATGCGAAAAGGTCGGTAAAGAAATGGCAGATTTGCTTCCACGCATTGAATAAACTGATGTGTTTTTGTCTTTATTCTAACCATGACATCACTATTAATTAATTAATTAATCCGGCAGTTTTTTTCCATTAATTGGATGGCAGACAGTTACCTCATTGTAAATATCATCATTGTTTGCGAAGTCTCCCTTCCTCCGTGGCATGATGTGAACATGGACGTGCTACAAGTAAAAAACATCGCTAGGTGGTGTGCTGGTTGGTTCATGGTGTGGTGCCACATGACAGTAAGGAAATATTCCTTCTGGTTCAGTTAAAACAAAACATCCCAAGGGACACATCGTTTAATTTTATGATTTTATAATATTATGATAATGATTTTATAGCATTTATGATAATGATTTTATAATATTTAATTGATATTATATTGACGATAATAATTTTGGAATATTTATGATAATGATTTTATAATATTTAATTACTATAGTTATATACTAATAACTAATTTAGGGGTAAAATTTGGAGCAAGCACCACGAGCATCTTATGTTGGTGGAGATCAGTGCTATAACATATCAGTCTCATTGAATACATAATTTCATCAAATACATAAATCCATTGTTTTAGTTTTATCCACATTGAAGCTATAATGCGCATCAATTTGAGACACTGTAACATTATTACAAGTTAGCAGGCAACAAAATGAATAACTGATGCACAGGAACTCTTTTTTATTTAAGAACAGGACCATAGAATATCAGTATATAGATTTCGTACAGCTTTTCCTATCATAATAATGTAACGTTATTTATTTTACTGTGTACAGCATTGTAGAATATCAGTTATTCATCATTTAAACTTCCAAAACAGCCAACCATCATCCATGTTACAAAAGATGCTATCTGCACCAATATTGGGGCTGCATATAATGATGAATGATCTGCAAGTAGTTATGAATATGCTGTATAGGCACATGATAAACAATGCACATAATATTATGTACACACAACACCTACAGCAACAGAATATTTCCTCATTGGTACACAAGTAGTTTTGAAGAATTATACACCCTCGTATTAAGATTTGGATTTGCTCGACATTTACTTGACAAATTTAATGATGCTTCTTGAAACTGACAAAAGTTTGAACAAATCAAATGTTGTATCATTGAAACTCTAGCGATGATGGAAAAATATCAAGAGAAAGTGCAAGTTTGCCAAAATATCTGGGAAAGAAACAAGTGGAACAGCTGATAAAGAGGGGATGCGTTTGGAGTGGAGGGTTGAAGGAGAGGAGGAAGACCGCGACTGTGATGGGAGGATTGTGCAAATAGAGATTTGGTGGGATTGGGAGGGGAGAACGGGAGAGTGGGTGGGGGAAGTGAAACAGGATCAGTGATGGATGGAGAAGGAAAACGAAAATGGAGGACCAGCATTGATGCCAGCATCACCTCATACCTTCACCGACTGTCCAGCCTCTGGTCCATCCTGTACCCCAATGGTCAGCGATGTCCTCTTGTAGTGCTTCTCCACAGCACAAGAGATAGTTTGCACAGCCTGGAAGAGATCCGCAATCTCCACGGGGGCGAGACCGGCATACCTCTCCACCACCCTCACTGGGGCGACCAGCACATCTGACAGGTCAAGGTCATGCACACCTGTGTCAAAGGTCAAGACAGACTGTATATGTGCCACAGAGTATAGTAGAACTTTGCGTAGACAACTATAAAATACTACAGATTCTATAGAAATAGTTTATGTCTACTTCAATTTTTCATAGATTTGTATAGAATTTTATAGAATTCTAGAGTATAGCAGAATATTGCATAGAAATTATAATAACAACAAATCCTACAGAATACTCTATAAAAAAATTCTATAAAACATTCTATACAAATTTTGTAGAATTTTTCTGAATTCTACACAGCTGTGTCTGCAAAAATCTTATAGAGAATATTCTATAGAAATTCTATAGATTTTGCCAAGGGTGAACACAGCCAGATGACTGCGCTTGGTTAACATCTGTTGATGTCAAATTTTAATATGTACATGTACAAAAGGAACCAAACACACATAGTAATTTCCACTGGAAAATTGTAGGTGTTGTCATACAATCTTTGATATTACAAATTTCTGCTCCTTCCATTAGCTCAATATGCAAATATTGTCACTGCAGTACTGTCTCTACAGATTATAAAGATTTAAACAATATACACAAATCCAAAATGAGCGGATATCTTTTCAAGGAAGGAAGCATGGTATTCTGATTAGCTTTATGCAGAGGAGGTGCTAAAAGACAAAAGGTGCCAACAGGCCCTTCCCATACACCAACATGCTACTTGGTGGATTATAATGGAAGATAAAGATTCGGATAACAGTACCAAAGAGCAGCATTTGATGGCATTTTTTTACACACAACAATACTACTATGCAATGCGTATTGCCCGTATTTAGGACCAGTTCCATTGATTTGTATCTAGTGATGTCTAGTGTGGATTATTAAAAGGATATCTTCAGTTATTGGATTTTATGCATACAAAACCAAAAAAAATACATTAATTTCAAGTAAAATAGTTAAAATATTTACATATTATGTCTCAGTGACATTATCAGTCACTAATTGCGACAAATATGCCTACAGATAAGGTCTTAGAACAAGCACGCTGTTTTAAACAGTGTGTTGTTCTCGGAGCAACCCAAATCTTTAAGTTAACTAAATCCACCTGGTAGCATGGCGGTAATATAAAGGGTCTATGTGAAGGATACGGCCAGGAACAACTGGCTTGATGTTCACAAATCCAATGCAGTGGGCCGAACGGAAGAACACCTGGGTTGACTTGATCTCACAGTGGCCAAACTTGTAGATCTCCTGGTCTTCTATCTTCTCCACTGCAGCACAAACAGGGGGAATGTAGTGGAACCAGGTCTTGTCTTGTGGTGAATACTGCATGGCCAACGATGGTTGTTGTTTAGTTCTGTTTGCTTGGAACTGAGTGGGTTAGAGCTTGCATAAATTGTTCGGTTCTGTGATGCTGGTTGTTGTGGCTGGTGGTGAGTTCTGTGATGCTGGTTGTTGTGGCTGGTGGTGAGTTCTGTGATGGTGGCTGTTGTGGCTGGTGGTGAGTTCTGTGATGCTGGCTGTTATGGCTGGTGGTGAGTTCTGTGATGCTGGTTGTTGTGGCTGGTGGTGAGTTCTGTGATGCTGGTTGTTGTGGCTGGTGGTGAGTTCTGTGATGCTGGCTGTTGTGGCTGGTCGTGAGTTCTGTGATGCTGGTTGTTGTGGCTGGTGGTGAGTTCTGTGATGCTGGCTATTGTGGCTGGTGGTGAGTTCTGTGATGCTGGCTGTTGTGGCTGTTGGTGAGATCTGTGATGCTGGTTGTTGTGGCTGGTGGTGAGTTCTGTGATGCTGGCTGTTGTGGCTGGTCGTGAGTTCTGTGATGCTGGTTGTTGTGGCTGGTGGTGAGTTCTGTGATGCTGGCTGTTGTGGCTGGTCGTGAGTTCTGTGATGCTGGTTGTTGTGGCTGGTGGTGAGTTCTGTGATGCTGGTTGTTGTGGCTGGTGGTGAGTTCTGTGATGCTGGTTGTTATGGCTGGTGGTGAGTTCTGTGATGCTGGTTGTTGTGGCTGGTGGTGAGTTCTGTGATGCTGGTTGTTGTGGCTGGTGGTGAGTTCTGTGATGCTGGTTGTTGTGGCTGGTGGTGAGTTCTGTGATGCTGGTTGTTGTGGCTGGTGGTGAGTTCTGTGATGCTGGTTGTTGTGGCTGGTGGTGAGTTCTGTGATGCTGGTTGTTGTGGCTGGTGGCGAGTTCTGTGATGCTGGCTGTTGTGGCTTGTCGTGAGTTCTGTGATGCTGGTTGTTGTGGCTGGTGGTGAGTTCTGTGATGCTGGCTGTTGTGGCTGGTGGTGAGTTCTGTGATGCTGGTTGTTGTGGCTGGTGGTGAGTTCTGTGATGCTGGTTGTTGTGGCTGGTGGTGAGTTCTGTGATGCTGGTTGTTCTGGCTGGTGGTGAGTTCTGTGATGCTGGTTGTGGCTGGTGGTGAGTTCTGTGATGCTGGCTGTTGTGGCTGGTGGTGAGTTCTGTGATGCTGGTTGTTGTGGCTGGTGGTGAGTTCTGTGATGCTGGTTGTTGTGGCTGGTGGTGAGTTCTGTGATGCTGGTTGTTGTGGCTGGTGGTGAGTTCCAAACTTTTATTGTCCAGATATGTGTACGAGAATCTGTGACAATTGTTGCTGGTGTGGATACTATCAAACCCTTTGCTGTGATTGACGCTGTACAGGATGGAGAAGCTTTCCGACTCGCAAGGAGAAATGACCATTGATGGCTTTGTGGAATATGGTGAGACGTTTGTTTGTTCTTCTGGTGGTTCGTTGTTCCCTGTGTAATTTCTTTTAATTTGTGACACACACACCCCATTTCTCTGGATGTGTAATCATTGTAACAAAAGTGTGCATCATATCTATTTTGTTAAAGAGGACATAGGTGCAGACGAGTGAATGGCAACAGGTGAGTGAATGGCAACAGGTGAGTGAATGGCAACAGGTGAGTGAATGGCAACAGGTGAGTGAATGGCAACAGGTGAGTAAAGTGCAAAAGGTGAGTGAAGGGCAACAGGTGAGTGAAGTGCAACAGGTGAGTGATGGGCAAGTTTTGTTATTTGTGATCAGATCAGATCATACACAACATACCACAACATACATACACAACATACCACAACATACATACACAACATTCCACAACATACCACAACAAACTTACACAACATACCACAACATACATACCACAACATACATATGCAACATACACAACATACACAACATATATACGAAACATACACAACATACCACAACATACACAACAGATTACACCTGCAGTGACATTGATTACCCAGAAAGAAAACTAACAAATAGCCGTGCACATCCTGCCTCGCCCACCGCGCATGTTGCAACAACACAATACTATAATAATAAATAATACTTCTTTAGCGCCTGAATCCTCAGGAAACATAGACGCAACAAACCAGAATCATTAAGCACGATATTGTGAATAGAGATACACAAAAGTCATCATCAGAGCGAGGGACTGCCAAGGATTTAACCCATTAGACCCCACAACGGCCGCGGCAGGCCGCTCTGTGCAGTCCTGGAACAGCCATCGCCGGCCGCATACAGGACCCTCTATTAAAAAAAATCCACGCGAATAACTACTGAACTAAGCGCTACCAAATTTTGCCACACCCTAGCGGATACATTTTGCAACAACAACAGCTCATTACATGCATGTGTTGCCCTTTCGGAAATCTTGATTTTCATCAGTTTTGTTTACGCTATCTCGAAAAATTTTATTTCCATATAACTCTTCAAAATAAACACAACTTGTAATTGTCAATATTGAATAGTTTTTTTGTACAGATTTTTTAACACAAGATGGTAAAATCGCTCGAAATTTGCAAGAAATCCTGGGAATAGGTGGCATGTTTTAATAAAATCCTGGGGCCTAATGGGTTAAGGTGGAAATGTAATTTTGAAAAAATATGTTTTGAGTTTTTTGTGGAGGGTAGCTATAGTTTCAGATGACTGATGGGGAGTTCATTCAAGATTTTGAGTGCATCTACTGAGCTACAAAGCGTGCTTGTCCAGGTTGAGCTTAGTTTTGTGTACCTGGTTCTTTGCCCTTGACCTGAACGTGGCCGTAGAGGTCATGTCTGCGGTGTTGCCAGATTGGCATCTGCAGGCGGCGTTTCTGCAAGTAGTCGATGTCGAGTTCTGCGACGCAAACGTCCACCTGGTCATGGCACGTGGCGATGACACAACCCCATGGGTCGACTATCTGGAAACATACACAGGATTCTAAGAAAAGATTCTAGTCACATTTCAACAGTACCAATCTGCATCCTAAATCTGGATATGCTTTGACAAATGAAGCCCGCTTAGACGAACGATGCATCTAGACACTGCAAGTGTGACCTTATACAGTGGAAAAGTACTGCAAAGTACTTGCAATAATTTAAGGGAAATTTGCAATACTTCAAAATAATATTCCAATTCTTTTAAAACTATTGCACCCATCCCAGTTATCAACACTACATGGCTGTAATTATGATTTGCTGGTTACTTTTGGTTAGATCTCTAACAATAAGTACATGCGCAGTTTTTTCAACAATCATTACTTCAATTGGCAGGATAATTTTACGAGGGTGTAATTTCTCTGTTAGGTCCATACGTACCATGGCATGACCATAGCTGGCACGCTTGGCATGATGTTGGCCCACCTGGGCCGCGGCTATCACGTAACACTGGTTCTCTATTGCTCGACTCCTCAGTAAAACCTGGCACACATGCACACACAATCAGCTACTGTCAAGCAACAAATACATAATGATAATTATGAAACTTCTATATCATCTAAATCCTCAGGCACCACAGGTAAGAAGCGCAATAAACCAGAATCGCTAAGAATGATATCATCAACAGGGACATGCAAAGGTCATCATCAGAGCGAGGGGCGGTTGAGAATTTAAGGAGGAAATGCAATTTCGAACAAAAATACATCTTGAGGTTTTGGTGGAAGGTAGCTAAGTGTCACAACGCCGCAAAGCGTTAACAATGCAATTGTTTTCATGATATAAATGACAGCCATTTGCAAATTATTCATCGCTCACATTTTGAAGATTTGTTTGGTCATGTAAACTGGTCTGCAGATAATATGCAGTTAGGTTATTTTGACTGCTTGTGATGGGTAATCCCTTGCATGAAGAACAATTTAATCTCCTCATTAATAAGGTGCATTTTGAAGATAAATATTAATGATGGAACTTCGTAAAATATATTTTTCTATTTCAATCATAGACATACAGCATTCTGGTACAATGTCATCAGTGCTGCAAAGTATCTCTCATTCTGTGTAAGTAACTCAATATTTCAAGCTCCCTCTTGAATTCAATTTTTTGCTCATCTCATTTCAGACTCATTAAAAACATAAACCTATCTAGCATGCTACGTGCTTGGCTCATTTGTACAAAGTTGTTATTTAGTTTTGGCGAAATCATCGGACAAGCTATTAAAATATTCAGTCAAAATTCTGCAAACAAATGACAAAAGTGGCTCCTCACACACGCAAGTTACCCGATTTAACGATCAGAGTAAATTCTATTGATGATTTTAACAAAAATGCAGTCTTTCATTAAACCAACTTTACATTTTACTTTACTGATTTGTGATGGACTATATACACTGAGAACGGAGTTCTTAACAAATGGTAACCACAGCAAACAACTGCAGCCTGACCCCAGTAGTTGTGGTCTGATCCCAGTAGTTGCGGTCTGACCCAAGTAGTTGTGGTCTGACCCCAGTAATAATGCGGTCTGACCCCAGTAGTGCCAGTGTTTACATACCTCCCAGTGTGCCATCCCAGTTGGTACAGTGAAAGCTGACGGAAAGGTGAGTATCTCGGCACCTTGCTGGGTCAGGGATATAGACATCTCTGGGAATCGCAGGTCATAGCACTGGTGACGTGTCAAGGAAAGACATGTACAGTGACACCGACACTGCAAACTAATGGTAGTAGTGATACACAGAAATGCTGTCAAATCTTCTCACTTAATGAAACTGATACAATAATTTCATAATAGATCTGATACAGCACCAGATCAGCTTCACAGCAAATTGAAAATTACTAATACTCTGTTATGGTCCAGATTTGCTCAATAAATAGTTAAAATACTACTAACAACAATTATTATCTAAAAATAAATATAGCACAATATAATGAAACGATAGTTCATTAATAATTAAATGAATATAAACAATAATACTTAATTAAATTAATAAATATACATAAATAAAAATAAATAATAAAATATATATATATATATATATATATACAATATATTAAATTAGTCAAATTGTTTTTAAAATAATGCTAACTAACATGAATAAGATTATCAGCCATAGTTGTCATGTCTCTTTGAATCCGTGTTGTTTGTGTGTCTTTTCCACACCATGACTACAGGGTGGATCATCACCAAAACATAGACAGCTGTATGCACTGTAATCTTCCTAATCCTCAAAATGAACCCACAATGAAGACACAATTGTTTTATTAATGCACAATTATTATGTAGCGCAGATCTCAAGTTGTGGTAGTAATATTGGCAGAGTATGCCATGTCTGCAATAAACAACATTTCTAGTTGACCTGTCATAAAGATTCTTGGCGACTGTTGACTAACACTGGTAGGATACAATCGCCATGCCTACATGGCCCACAGGGGTCGCCACTGGTGGTCCAATTTTGTCACCAGGTATCGTAAACTTTGTCTCACTCATCCGGACGCTGCCTTTGATGTCAACTTTAAAGAGGTGCGCCTTGCTGTAGGTACCTTTGATGTCCCCTGCGTTGTCTATGATGACATGTGTATTGCGGATCTTCGTTGTGTCTTCTTCAGGCTGAATCCAGCAAAATGGAGATGTTCAGTTGACATTTGTAAGATAAAACTCCCTCCTCAATTAAATTAGCCCATCGTGAATCAGGTTTGTTCATGTTCAAATCTGTAGTGTGTGAATAGTTTAAGTAATACGCGCAGTCGGTTTAATTACATATATACATATATATATATATATATATATATATATATATATATATATATATATATATATATATATATATATATATATATATATATGAACAACAAAAGAAACACACAAATTTCAACATGTTAAAAACATTTACTTTGACATTAGATCGGGTTCAACAATCGCTCCTCAGAAAATGTTCTTAACGTATGTAGACAGTCATAAGGGGAACACAATAACCAGAGGGATAGACTAGGCCAGTTTCCATTTATAGAACAAAATACTATTGCATTTTTAAATGGAAACAAAAGTCAAGGTTTTGGGCCTATGCACCTATAAGAGTTACTAAAACATAACCATTTGTAACAATAACTAAGAATATCACATCAGTGGTTTACTAGGAAAACCTTGTTGAACACACAACTTAATTCATGGGCCGCGTGTGCCACACTGATAGATAACTCTACGCCATGTGTGTCATAATCTAGCAAAATTCCCTCACCAAACGAATATATATTTGCTATTCCTATACTTGCCAATAGGATATGTCCATGCTGTTTGGATCCAAGCTCAACGTATGTAACATATTTTTGTTTTTATTATCTCGTTTAAGTGCATAGCCCCAAAACCATGAGTTTTGTTTTGCTTTAATTTATATTAGATCTAATTATATAACAGGTACAGATTAGCTGCTACAGAATTATGATTCTTCAGGAAATACAAAATGTTTCTTGGATACATTACAAATGAAGAGGTTCTACATAGAGCAGGGCAACAAAGAAAATTACTGAAAACGATAAAAACAAAACAGAACTTTGCAATTTCTAGGACATTCTATTGACAAACAGTCAAATTGAAAAGACGTTATTCAAGAAAAATCAAAGTACACCAAGCTAGACAGACAAAGAATAAAATACATTAAACAAATGGCTTAAAAGACCAGCCAATGATACCCAGTTTCTGACACCTACAAATGACACAAATGCGTGGAGGGCCATGGGGGTACTCCCTATACTGAGGTATACATGTATGTGCTGTGCAAATGCCCCTGTTTTTGGCCATTTTCTCTCTGTCCGTAGAAAAAATGTAAATTTTTTCTCTTCGTGTCCCAATTAAACCTGATAATTCTCTCTTTCAATGAAGAGGAAATTTCCCAATGAAAATGTTCCACCCAGGCTTACCTTACACTTATAGATATTAGATAAATTATTCAATAATTCTCTCTAGGTGACCAAACATTTTTTATTTCTCTCTCTCTCTCTCCATGTGCTCCATGGGGCTCTGGTGGCACACCCCCACCGCTTTGGTATGGCAGTACCCCCCCCGGGCATAATCACCAATGTCACCACACGCGACACAACACCTGAAGAAGAAGGCCAATGACATGTTGGTCTTCCCTCTGACCTTCTCGTGGAAACCTCCAAGGGAGAGCCAGACATCGAGGTCTCTGGCGAGGTTCTTGTAGCAGGTGATGGTGGGGCCAGAGAGTTTTTCACTCAGGGCAACAGCTTGCTGTGACGTCTCACCAACAACATCAAAGCATTCGGGCAGGAACACCATCTGCAACCAAACGTGGGGTCAATTACATTATATCAATACTAATTACATACACAGATTCCAATTTCACCCCAAAATACCAATTCCAACAGTAATTGCATGTTCTTATATAGTGTGGTGTCCACTCCGTAGAACCATTTAATGCGCTTTAAAATTCCAATTCCAAATAACATGTATGTAAACTGAGCAAACATAGACATACTCAAGACCAAAAATGACATCTAGTGTAAAGCAACTTTATTTAATTTATGTATGTTATGGTACATAAGGACAAACAAATAATACATATGCAACATATTATATTTCATTGATTATTTGTAGTGAATTCTCAATGCAATTTGACCTGTCCGCAAGTCTATGAATGGTTGGGTCCAAATTCCCTGTCCGTTGTCCACATTGGCCAGGTGGCCACTATGGGCAGTTAGTGGACAGTGCAAACTAATAGCAACTAATCTGGGACTTTCAAAAGTGTCCATTATGAACAGGTGTTTGCTAAGGCAGGTTTTATTGTATGTATGTATGTATATATATATATATATATATATATATATATATATATATATACCCAGTGAAACCTGTCCATAGCAGACACTGACGGGACTGCGCATTAAGGACAGGTGTCCGTTATGGACAATTTAATTAAATGGATACTCAGTAGGTGGCACCATCATATTATAAATGATTGCGTTGATGTTCACTAGTTGGTACTGTCACGAATGGTACAAATCACTGGGTGATAAAAAAACACAGGAGCTGTCATTACTGAATGTGTTTCTTTGTTTTCAGGAACAACATGTGGCGTTAATATCACTAAACATTTGGAAGAAACTTATCATGTGTGCGGAAGAAGCTTGTCAGATGGCTGTGCACATGTATCAATATATTGCCAGTGGTGTACCGGTGGTGTACCAGTGGTGTACCGGTGAGGTGCATAATTAAATACCATGTTGCATAAAATAATTTGTTTAACGCTACTAAATGAACAAACAAAGGTCTAACCATAAATAATTATATATTTTAATCAATCCATCCACCTCAATATAAATATTAAATAAAAATATTACATGTACAATAGTGACGTTTCTAGATGAGGTTCCGTGAAATAACATTGTGTCTTTGAGAATTCATGTCAGCAGCCATGCCACGAAGGACAGGGTCAACTTCGTACAAAGTCAGCACGTTCCTTTTCGCAGACATGATAACTGTGGAATCGAGTAATCTCAACTATTACTGGATTATATAGCGTTCGTTACTGTTGTGACTACCAGTTAGATGTGGGCCATCAATTAAGTCGATGAAATCAACCATTCCCCAGGAAAAGGCGAGCTGGAATTCCTTTGATGGCCAAAAGAAGCCAAGGTGTGAATATTTAGACTACTCACACTGACCCTGATTGACTCCTTGGTTGGCCGATATACTGCTGCTTTTATCAAATTAACTTTGTATCGCAAAGTTAGTGCATTCCTTTTCACTAACATGGTAACTGTGGAATGGAATAAACTCAACTAAAACTGGATTATATAGCGCAGTCAGTTCAATGCTACTGTGACTGCCAGTTGAATGTGGGCCATAAATTAAGTTAATGAAATCAATCACTGCTCCACTTTGAACTGCTCACAAAGTCGGCGCGTTCGTCTTTGTAGATATGATGATTCTGGAATGACGCATTTTGCGAAACTCCGGGACCACATCGCAGAAAACGTCTCCGAGGATATTCAGAATCTTATTAAAATGCAATAATCACATATTTCATGTTTGTAATCATTCTTACATGTATATTATTAAAGTTACTTTACAATAATGAAGCACATGTATATGCATATGGTATTACATAGCATACATATGTAGTGAAGTTAGTACATATCAGCTGTGGTTCAGCTAGTCCGGGATTGTCTATGCACTTTGAGCTGTCCGCAAGCGACAGGGTGACTATGAATGGTTGGGTCCTAATTCCCTGTCCATTGTCCACATTGGCCGCTATGGACAGATAGCAGACAGTGTATATATTATAAATCGGGTTTGACATTGAAAATTATTTGATAAAGCATATGACCTATTGTATAAATATAGTTAATGTGGTCTTAATGGGCACAAGCACTTTACTGTGTACAATGGTGATTTTAGATCTCATTTATATATATTTAATTATTTATTATTATATATATATATTTTTAACACATTTTATTATTTACATGTCTATACCTTTTTTACCCCATGTATCATTTTAAATTATTTATATTTTTTAACTGATTATATATTTTTACTTATTATATTTTTGTTTACGATATTTTTTGACAAATTTATTTTTTAATGCATATGTATTTGTATGCATATAATGGGTTTTACCCAAAATAAGGGCATTCATATTCATACCTGGGCTCCCTTTTCTTTTGCCCTTTTGATGAGCGTTGTTGCCTGGCTGAGGTTTGCCTCTTTGTCGGGCGTGGAGGTCATCTGCACGAGTCCCACAATTGGCCTAATCCTGTGCTCAGCAGACAGTGTAGCTGCCATTCTAGAGAGGAGACGTCTCACCACTAGAAACCTGTTTGAATTGTGACACCAGCTTAGAATGTCACGTAGTATCGCTGGGTTCATGGGCAATGTGATGAGGTGCTGTTCTGATGTGCTGCCTCCACTGAGACACCTACAAGAGTAAGAGATCAAAATTAATGGCCCATTAATTATAACAATACTGAAATATAACATATATACAGTAATCTCTTGTGTATCTGCACACCTTAGGAGTGGTCACATAAGTTTGCAAAGTACAAACCTTGTGGTGTGTGGACATGCCCCACCTCCCACTACAGTTAATCTTTATTTGTGGGCCCTACACATAATCTGTTCACATACCAAAATTTTTCACTGGTACATTTATATGAGTGCAGCTTACAGTGGAATTAACTAATCACTTGTATTATTGTTTCACATTTGGTTCTAATTTTGGTTCTAATCGAGAAAACATCATAAAGTATTAAAGAATGTCAACAAACAGTGTCGGTGTCTTGTCTTGTAGTATTACTGGCCAACACTCCTATGGAGTCAAACGGTCAGGGTTGGGTGCGCATGCTATTTAGTCATGTTTGTTTGGGACTAAGTGTGTGGGTCAAGATCAACATGGTCTGAAATCGATGGGTATCAAATGTTTACTGTATTGTCCTCTCTGGCCATCTCAGTCTACTCAGACTCTGTGACACTGACAGTTAGTTAGATCTTAGCCCTAGCCTATGCCATGGCTTTGCTATAGCCTATGGCTATGCATATGGCTGCGCCTGTGACAACGTTAACTTGTCAACAGCAGAACAAAACGCCAAAAACTAATAAATTTCACTTTCGCAATTAAATGTTTACATAGTATACTGCACACTAAGAACGAATATGCACAAAAATGTTTCGTTGTGTCGAGAATGAGTTGCTTGTTGTAAACCTACTCGTGTTTTCTGTTGAGATGCTTTGACCGAGTCTGAGCCTTTTGTAATTTCGAGGCACGCCTACCCTACATCACTCACCTATTATCGCCCTGCAAATCACGGACCCATATTGATGCAAGAACCTTGCACGCCAATCAATGTACGAATTTCTTACAACACTTTGCAACTACTGGATTAAAATTACTTATCTACACAGCAGAATAACAACTAAAATTAACCTCGGCGTTTTGGTTCAGTTCAGACCCTGGTGACTGTTGGTGGAGTTAGCCAAGCTACTGGCTCCCCCTTTCGGCCAATGCATATTATAATTTAAGGACGGAGGTAGAAGTACGTGTGTTTATTATAATTGGTGTACGTGATGGATCGTTAAACACTGTTGTACAATATACATCACACATTTGTACAAATACCTCAATTTGTTTAACCTCGATATGTGAAACACTAGACTTAAATTTCTACACCAACAATCACTTATTAAGGCAATGCAATACGTAGACCTAAATAATTAAGTAGGGGAAGGTGGGGCATGTCCGCACACCTAAGGTTTAATGTGTCATAACTAATTAACTGTTTATGTAAGAATGGTAACATTTCGCCTTATTAATCTGTGTATTTAATAGTTTACAAATGCAATGGTAAATTTCAGGCTGCAGAACATAATATAGCTTGTTAGATATGTCCAAAAGTATTTTCGGGGGTCAGATGCGCCCATATAAATATATTAACATAACCAGTTGTAGTTAATATAATCCAATGGCCTAAATTTTGTGAAGTGGATGCGTGATATTGGTCTGTCTCAAATACATCGCACACGTTTACACGTTCAATTGTGTATATTTCAATGCACTCAACTTGAAAGGGGTATCATTTTGACAGAAGTATACAATGTGCCTACAGAGTTTCAGTTAGAAAAATTCTCAAGGACTGTACACTGGCAGTGTTTTGAATATCCCCTGGCTTCCTGTCACACCCCTCCATAGTTAAACATGGGTTAGCTGATGAGTATCCACATAGGCGTAAAATCTATGTCATGCCGTCACGTTATGTAAATAAACTTACTGCACTGGATCATATCTGCACACGACTGGGGCTTATCCGCATACGTCTATGAGGATATGCCTTAAACGACGGGGGCTGGGGTTGGGGGATTGTCAATTTCCCCGCACACGCGGTCTATGGCGGTAAAGTTTATTTGTGCAACGACAACACTAATGGCACACATTCCAAAAATGCATAAACACACCAATATGCATATATTATTGAGAGTGTGAGATACGTATCAATGCATGTATAGAATTACATGAGATTCTGCATAAATAACATTTTAGTTTATGATTTTTTACCGAGGCAAATGTGTTCAATTTGCTGCGGGTTCAGATGCTCGGTGAATCATTGAGATGCTACCGTAGAACACAGTTTTGAAACGAAATACTAAGCGGTTTGTTCAATAACTAGGCGTGCGGACATACCTCAGTGTGAAGACATGCCTCAGCGTGAAGACATGCCTCAGCGTGCAGACATGCCTCAGTGTGAAGACATGCCTCAGCGTGAAGACATGCCTCAGCGTGCAGACATGCCTCAGTGTGAAGACATGCCTCAGCGTGAATACATGCCTCAGCGTGCAGACATGCCTCAGTGTGAAGACATGCCTCAGCGTGCATATATGCCCCACCTTTCCACATGAATGTGATGATCACGTGATATGTGGTAGTGAGATAAAAAAAGTAAATTATCGCCACATCGTGCTAATACAGTTAATGTTGAAGAGTGTTTATATATATATATATATATATATATATATATATATATATATATATATATATATATATATATATATATATATATATATATATATATATTATATATTATCATTGCCTAAATGTTTTTTTGACTTGTGATTAAATGGTTTTATTACTGTGAAGGGTTTGCGTTTGTGTATTAACATAATTATCACGACTGATTATTCGTACATGTGGTCATCACAGTACACGTTTTCCAATTATTGTGAATAATATTGTAGCATATGTAGGCCTACATGTATTGCGATGATGCTTCACTATCTGTTATAATTGTTTGTGTTATTACATAGTAAATGGTTTATTGAAGCATGAAACAATCTTAATAAGGTGCAAAATTAAAATTATTTTTTGTTATACATACATGACATACTGAAGGTCCACATCCACCTTTTACGGCGATATCACGTGGAGAATTTGGAAATTAAATTGCAAAAATATGTCACGTGACGTGGTTCAAACACAGAAGGTCATACAAACATATCGTGTATACCAATTTACAATTACACGTCAAGTGAGGGTTATACTTTAAGTTTTTTAAATATAATATACGATCCTTATATTTTATCACATTTTGTTTGCATCGATGAAGAAAGCACTCGTACAATTAGAAGTCATTACTTTCAATCTAGTTTTCCCGATTTGCTAACATATTTCTTTATAGGCCACTCAAACAGTAAGTTTGCATCAAATAACATGCGTGCGTGCATGTGTGTCATACAAATAGACTATGTCACTGAAACATATACCGGGTTATAGGCTAAAAGTTATTCGACTCTCGATAAGCCAATGCCATATAATGTCTGACTTCCTTGTTCACTCGCCACCTGGAGCGCGTTGCTAGCTTTGCCTTAATTAAATACAGTTAACATTATTAAAATATTGTTAAGTATTGTTAAATCTTGCTAAATCGTGCTAAATATGTTAATAACATTTAAGAGAAGTACGTGTTGCTGTCACCAAAATAGTTGCATATGATATGTCATTATGGGCATTGACCCCATTGTGAGTGTGACTTGTATCTACCAAATAGCGGATTCCATTTACAATATAACTTGTATTACGGGCTACGGCTAAATAACTTGGGCGTTCGTTTGTACTAAAACATTGCTGTTTATATGTATAGAACTGGGTGTGTGACTTGATTCAGTTATATCGTAGATCTATGGAGATACAATTTACGTCGTTATGGCAAACTTAGTGACACCACAAACTAGCCAACAATTTAACATGCACTTCATTTATGAATCGTCTGAAATCAAAACTGAGGTCCGGAGGTTAATGTGGGTTTCTGTGGATTCCGTAAGCAATTACTTATACACACGAACTACGAAAAAAAACGTCTACGGCTGCCAATCTACGATCTACGAACTAAGTTACTACTACTAAAAAAATGAAACCTTTCTGTCGTCGTGTGCCAGCGCCGTCGTCCGGGGTGGGGCCAACGGTGGCAGATTGTTTGTGGTGGCGTGAATGACTTGTGGGAACCACCGCTGTTTCTCGTGCTCCCTGGTGTAAGGCGCCACGTTAAACGAAAGGCGTTGTGACTCACTCGTTGTTACGTACAGGTGCGTGCTCTCGGGCCCGCTGTTGCCTTACAGGATACCGTAGCTAACCCCAGTGGCCGCAAAATTAGACCTCAATCTGTTTTATTATTATTCCTGCATTACATGGTGGCATACCTTCCAAATATGTCATGTCACTTGTGAAGTGGCTCAAATAACAGTATAGTTGGAACTGCACTAGTTCGCGATCTAACTATGACATAACATTCAGGATAAATGTTGATATTAGCAATGCCTGACTTACAAGTTCACGACTCCCGGTCGATCCAGGGAGGCATTCTCAGTGTCGTATTAACCATAGCACAAATATTAAGTACGCAGTACGCTCGCACTGGTCCCCCCCCCACAAAAAGGGCCCCAACAAAATCAAGGATTAATCCACCTGATCAGCCGAGGCTCTCTTCGCTTCCATTGCATCGTGTCCCGATCATAATAAGTGCTTACTGTGGTTATTTATTAAATGAAATAAAGCTCTACTATAAATATGCATGCTACCTTTATTAGATACCTCCACTAGATATATGGATGGATGATCAAATGTGCATGCCGTGTGCGTGCGTGCGTGCGTGCGTGCGTGCGTGCGTGCGTGCGTGCGTGCGTGCGTGCGTGCGTGCGTGCGTGCGTGCGTGCGTGCGTGCATTGTCTTGCTTGTCACCGTACGCTATATGTCCTTGTACGCAGGGTTGACTGAATTACTTTAATTTTGTACTTGAGTAAAAGTAAAAGTAATTCACCTAAAAACTACTTAAGTAAAAGTAAAATTACTTTGTAAAAAAAATACTTGAGTAAAAAGTAAAACTACTTTTCAAAAGTCGACGGCATACACACATACATACAAGTTGTATGTATGTGTGTATGCCGTCGACATACAAGTTGTATGTATGTGTGTATGCCGTCGACGACAACAATCTGCGGATGATTATGCTCGTATGCTATGCTGATAGTTGAATAAACGTAAAGGTATATGTGTAGGCCTACATCCATAATCAATACCACGCGTCTCGATCTTCGTCTTTCAAGCTCTCGGTAAGGGCCCCCACAAAAAAACGTTTGTATCGTGCCCCCACATGGTTAACCCGGAACTGATAATTCTAAAAGTTATTGCGAATTCAAACGGGCACGCGCCAGATGCGCCGCATCAAAATGGCGATCCGTAAAACAGCACGTTAAAAAACTTCGAAAAACGCTAACAACTACAGTAGTTGAGTGGAGAGTGGGGTTTCCCACTTTTCATAAGCACTTTTCCCACTTTCCCATGAGCAGGTGTTGACACCTACGATGGTAGCATGGTAAATTAATGGATGACTTTTTGGTCCCCCCCCCGGCCTCCCCCTTTGCGAGATCCAAGACACACCACTTGATCGTGCATTTTACTGTTTTACAAAATAGGAAACAATAGACGAATTCCAAACAAACTTCAGATTTTTTATTCAATTGAACAATTAATATGAGTATTCTTTTATAGTTAATTAATAATTATTTTTCATTTATTTATTTCATCTCAAACGCTAATTTCGATGATGCACCAGAATGCAGTGTTTTCTTGATATAGTTATGTCGTTTTTAATAAAATATTTATAAATTCATAAATAAATATGGACACAAAACATGAACATTAACAGACAAAACGTGAACACCATTCTATTATTGTGAATGTGTATTTTTCGCTTTGGTGCCAGTTGTTTGTCTGGGTATCGATAACAAGGAACGTTCCTGTTTGCAGTGTATAATAATGGCCACTTCGCTTATAAATACAAATACCAGAGCCCGAAGAGGCAGTTCAACATGAGGTCTATGATCCACCAAAAGACACAGGGGTGATATGGCCTACAGTCTAGATATGTTACTAATTGCACTTATAATTGGTCGGCGGCTAGTCTGAACAATGCCAATAAATAACCACCATCTATAAACATCCACGAAACAACACAAATCCAGCCAAATGAACAAAGAGCTACGCGGTGAAACGCCACACGGCCATACGCCAAACAAAAGTCTCACACGTGTGGCCTCATGCTAGTATGCGGGTTGTTTATAAGGTCGCTCGTGGCAACGGTCGCGCGGTGGTGGTGAACTAAGTCTGAATTGGGTGGCGTACACCACTTACTAAAGCCGTTTATGTTCACTCAAAGGTATTTATGGAGCGTCTGGCAACTTGTGATTGCTCGGTTAGAACGTTTGGTACCTCAAAGTCTTCGACAGTATCAGGAGGAGTAAGACCAGGCAGCGGCGGTGTTGCGCTCGAATCCTGCCGAAAGTTTCTTAGCTGAAGACTCCACTGAAATAGTCTGAATGGGCGGACTTGGCTTTAGGCGGCACCGGAGCTTAGCCTATTTAGTTAGCAGCGAATGCATTTAATTCGGAATTTAACGATGTCGCTGGTTTTGTCCTGGTCAAAATCCTGTCGCCGCCACATGGCCATGGGCTGCCTATAGCGGTGTAGCGGCTGTGCATAGGAGACGCCGCACGCCGAAAATCCGTCGAACGGCGGCTCCGTGACTGGGAGAACCGTCGCGATTGCAGCGACGCGGGAATTTGACGGCGCCTCGCCGTGTGACGTCACGCCAGCATGCAGGAACCGGAAACGGAAACGTTCTTCTTCAAACAGCGACGAGTGCACAAGACGCCGAAACGGTTCCGCAAGAGACCCGAAGATCTACCGCAGGAGTTACGCTACGCACATCTAAACCCGCGCGTCGCCGCCTATCTGGCGACGAAGGAGAAGGACGCCAAGTCTTCCGACGACCAGTCGTTGGACGATGGACTCGGAAACAAGAGCTTACTGCCGCAGATCAACCACAGCGTGTCGCTCCTACGGCAGCGTCTGGATACGCTTATGATACACGACGAGGATTCACAACGACTGGTTTTCGAGGAAGCGCGATCCACTGCCGAGAATCTACTCTTTTCTCTATCGAGCATTCTCTATCGTTTCTGGGGAGTTCGCATAGAGCTCGGAAAAACCCTTGGGGAACGTTTGACTAGCACATACAAGGACTTGATTTCTGAGGTGCGTTATGTGCCAAGGGAGTGGCAATGCCTGGCTAATAAGGACGCCTACCTGCAACATCTGGTGACCCGCAGCATCAGTAGTGGGTCAACGCAACGCAAGGATGAAACAACTTGCACAACCAGCGGAAGTGTAACTGGTCAAACAACCTCGCACATCGACGATGACAGAACCAAAGATGCGGAAGCTGGTAAACGCCCCAAAGTGAAGATGTCTGGAAAACTAACGGATATTGCAGAGGATGAAGAAGCCTCGAATAAGGACAGCCACTCAAAAGGCAAAAGGAAAGAGAGTTCGCCCAGGGTCTGTAGACTTGGCGTTGGTCGGTCGAAGACGAGACTTGAACGCATGAAGACAATTGTACCAGAGTCCGAGCACAGCATTAACAGAGGAGGTATGTTAATTGTCTTTATATTACAATAAAATTTTTTTTTAATGTAGTACTTACCAGGGTTGTTTGATTTAAATCATTGATTTAAATCATGATTTAAATCGCTCCAAAAAAAATCATTGATTTATGATTGTCTTTTAATCGCTGATTTATATGAATTTAACACAAATAATTGTTTACAATCATCGAGATCAACAAAGTTTTGTGTGTTTTTTAATACAAAAGCACAACGTGCGCACACTTGTGTAGCTGTATTGACACCAGATAGCCTGATAGTAAAATATTTTATGACATTGTGTATACCAGATTTTAAAAAAATCAAATAAACCAAAAAAATCTTATTTAAATAATAAAATCCAATTTTTTATTTTTAAAAAAATCATGATTTTTTTCAGCCCTGGTACTTAACAAACTGCTAATAATCAGTTTTTATTTTCAAAACCTGCATAATTGCCATATATATGTTATGTTGATAGACCACATTTCATCTGTTAAACCTAAACCATTTTAAGCAATGAATTCATTTAACAATATTTAACAAGATTGCCTTCGAAAGCAACACATTCCATATAGCAGGTTGACGCACACGCACACACATATAATATATACATAAAATACTTCCTTGTCCTATATATATAATATATATATATTTATTATATATAATTATATATATACTTACAATGCTTCCTTGACATCCTTGTCCACTTGCTATCTTGCTAATGTGTTGCTTTGGATAGCAATCTTGAACTTTGATTTTCCTGTGCTATGTGATTAAAACAGTCAGCTCTTTCTTTTTAGGATCTCTGAGATCTGGTGAGTTTAATTTTGTTTTTGTACAAAACCAACACGTACTGAAAATCTAGTTTTGTGGAAAAGAACTGCTTGTGTATATATTGTGTTATTCTTTTTTCCTGCTCTAAAGTTGAATGCAAATGGTTTGCATCACATTGATCAAGTGAACAGTATTTGTACATAATATATATATATATATATATATATATATATATATATATATATATATATATATATATATATATATATATACAGGGTTGTTTGATTTAAATCATTTGATTGAAATCATTGATTTAAATCATAATTGAAATCATTGATTTAAATCATGATTTAAATCACTGCAAAAAAATCATTGATTTATGATTTTTTAAATAATTGTTTACAAGCATCGAGATCAACAAAGTTTTATATGTTTTTTTAATACAAAAGCACAAAGTGCGCACACTTGTGTAGCTGTATTGACACCAGATAGCCTGACATTCAAATATTTTACGACATTGTGTGTGTTTGAGCTATTCCCTTTCTGAATGCAGTGAAGCCACACAAACTTGTCTTCCAGAGCAAGTATCTTTTCAAGTAAGAAGCCCTGCCCTAAGTTAAAGTCCCCCTAGAGCTTGTGCTAGTCCTACCATTTCAGTATGTTGACACAAGTAAGACAGTCTGGGCTACAATTGTTTAATACTGTACCAGTTTGCAGTCTGGTTGGAGACCCTTAGAGTACACAGAGCCCTGGTCAGGTGCTAATCCACCCTATAAGCAAACAATAATTAGCACTGCTACAGCCTCAGACACACAGCATGCTTTCCTTTCCAAGACAGATTATGCAACTACAGGGGGTGTAGATTGTCTAATGTCTTTATATAAGCAAAAATCATGTACCCTCTGTTAAGACAAGTGCCCATATCGATTGGAATAGAACATGTTTGAAAGAGTTTATAAACATCTATATAAATGTCTATATACCAGATTGAGAAAAAAAACTGATTTAAATCAAATAAATTTTTATTACAAAAAAATAATGATTTTTTCAACCCTGTATACATATATATACATATACTGGGCTAGCTCTTATGTTGTAAACTGTTTAGCCATTTTGGCTATAGCCCACAATTTTTTTTAGCCAAATACAAATTTCTTTAGCCAATTTTTTTACATCCGTCAAGACAACAACAAATGCTCATGTATTCTGCATGCTTTCCAATGAAAATGCTGGTGGCCAAATTTGCTAAAATGGGTAACTTTTGTTTAGCCAAATCCGATGTCATGTGGCCTGTGGGCTGTGGCCCAAATGGCCACCAGTAGTGCTAGCCTATATATATATATATATATATATATATATATATGTGTGTGTGTGTATGTGTATATATATGTGTATATATATATATATATATATAATACAAACTAATGTATATATATTTTTTTATACAGAGTAATTAAATTTTTAAGGTTTTGGATCTGGGTTTTATGGCAGCCGGGAAAAATTTACAGCATCTATAGATTATACATAATTATGTTTTTCCGGGTGCACTGTCCTAACAATTAATTGATGACCTTGTTTTGCTTGGTAGGAGTCCATGTGACTCCCTAGTTTTAAAAGACAATACATCCAGTGTTAAAGTGGCCAATTTCAACAATCCATCAATGTGCATGTATGCTGCCATTTTGAATCGGCTTCGGTTTGTAACGAGCGGTCATACTCGCTTCTGTCAGTTCGAAAATACTCGTGAGCACGGCGCACTACGCTACTTTCAGATTTGACATGTCACAGCCATCTTGAGTTATGGGCTACACAGAGCTGTGATTGGTTAAAATGTCAGAATAAAATTTTATTTTGTTGATTTGTTGAAAAAGTGCAGACTCCCAAATTTTTCTGCAGACTCCTAAATATGAGCAGAGTCGGAGTCTGCTGGACTCTCACCAATTTCCCATGAAAATCAGTGCCCGCAATGGTATGGTCAGATTGCTTATAGAGTGATAACTGTTTATACAACTAATGTGCATAGCATAGTGTATACACACAGAATTTGAATTGTCTACAGTATAATAAAATACAAAGTTTTGTGTGCAACATTAACAAAGTCTTTTCAAAATCATTATACTTTTAAATGATCATATATATATATATTTGGACTTGTTATGCCTTTAGTTTCAGTAAGATCTACTGGTAAGTTATCATGGACCCATGCATATCTAGTAGCACTTGGTACTTGCACACCACATGCATATCATCATGGACGCATTTATTGATATTATTCATATCTAGTAAAGGTAGTATAGGTGGCATGTACATTTATGATAGAGCTCTAATTTATAAAACACTAATTTTTTAAGCACTCATATGGTCCCATAGAAAACATTCAAATTATATAACTTGAAATATTTGCTTAATTATTATTATTTGTATCATATATATGCTTCAGGTCAAGTGATATAGTAAAAAGTACAGTATGACAATAGTTATTATAAAAGAAGAATTAAATAACCAAGTTGAATAATTCATAGGACATTTTAAAATGTCTTGTGCTTACAAATGTCTTTGTGCAGAACAAACATGCCTGATCCAGCATGTCCATGCCATTTGAGAAAAAGTCTAATATCACAGTATGATATCATTATGTTGATAAACATTGGAAGTGTAGTATTAAACATATCTATGCAAACTATTTTCATTATAAAGTGTATCTGTTGATCTATCTCTTCTGCTTGCTGCCGTTTTCTTCCTGTCCATCATTTTCTATGACACACGAAACAGCACTGCACTAGCACTAGCGTTAGGCACGTAGCATTATACTTGACAGATTTATACTCTGTGCGCATAGGTGTTTGTGTAGTGAGCACTGCACCACAGCTGTAGAACTGTGCACTTTCCAAGCATCGAGCGTAGTTTTAGTGGCTACTACCCAATCAGGGTTTGCGTGTGTCTCTGTGTCTATGAGTGATGCTAATAAGCAGGTGTTTCTGGCTACATGCACTATACAGCATATTGTACAGTCTAGATGACAAATGATACTTATGAACAGACTTAGGGTCAATTATGTGTCAATTATAATTCCAAGTATACACCAACTACACCTAAAAAATACCAATTCCATGCAATTATCAATTCCACATTTAAATAACGGTATGTGAATAAAGCAAACACCTGTTTTAGAGCAGCTTTATTTAATTTCTGAATATTATAGTTTATAATGCCAGACTAATATAATATACGTAACATATTATATTTTATATATTGACTATTTGTAGCAAATAATTTGAGTTAAAAAGTGAAATGATGTAATTGAAAATACCAAATGTTTTTAATTTTCACCGATTCCAATTACTTTTTACGACAAAACACCAACTCCAGTGACAATTCCGGAATTGGAATTGGTGCCTCAATTCCAACTACTCTATAATTGACCAAAAGTTTGCTTATGAACCTGTTTTAAATTAGTAGATTTACATTAAAACTTAATCTGTCTCTCTGTTCAGTATACTGATACTCAATACTTAGTTTGTTTTCACAATTGAGGCTATGGGTGCTTATTTCACATGTGGTCACTGCGTATGTGCTCCTAGACTTATCTTGCCCCTGCCGTTCTAGGGCTCAAACACTGCCTGTTTAAATTATGATCCTTGACAAATGCTGTGTAAAAACATGCTGGTGAGAATCCTGACGTATTAACTAATGTGGTCACCTGGTTTTTAAGTTAATTCTCTGTTTGTGCTATTGGTACCTGTAAGCACGTTGCATTCTTACCTGGAGTATTTAGCATTATAATCATTACTTTTGTAACTTTGAACAATCACTACTTACTAGATCACATTGAACAAGTGCTCAGGATATTTTCTTGACATAATACTGTTATTGTCAGATATTGTACAATGTATATTCAAGAAACATGTACAGTTGTACATTGGAGATCTGCTTGTAAACAGTAACTGCCTAAACCACTGTCTAATGTTGGTTTTGTTTGTTGAGTTTACTGAACACTAAAGCTTTCTAATTTCTTCCTTACCAGGGTCTTTCCGATCAGGTGAGTCACGTGTCCTGCTAATTTTCACACTTGACTTGTTAAATTTTGTTTTGTATTTGTCCATGCCACAGCCAATCTTGTGTTACATTGACTTGTTATATTACAAAAACTATCATGCTCCATCCTTGCCAATAGTTAGGGGCTTAAATTCTGACTACATCAGACAAGTTGAGTAGTTGATTTGTTTACTAGATGCAACAGTCAACAGAACTCTCTTGTAGTTGGCATAGATTTTACTAACTATTATGAGCAAGCAAGTACCTGGCACTACTAAAGCTAACTGCTGTAGGTGATATTTACATTGCACAACAGGCATGACAGCATAATACATGCTTTATCCATGCCGTAATCTATCTTGAAAAACTAAATCACACGTAATATCATGATGATTAAATATGGATGCTGCTTTTTCAAGATAAGTTTAATTTTAACATGAATTCAATTTTGTGTCTAGGGTGAATGAATGGTGATGTGTTTCACTGTAAGTTTGAACTATTTTGTGTATTGTCTTTTTTACAGTGTCTATCTCCAAGTCTGGTGGTGGTAAGTTTTCTTTTTGTATGTAGCAGTTTGCTATTCAGTAAATGGTAAAAAATGAGAAGAATAAAACTGATTTGATTTTTCATTCATCACAATGGTTTGTGAAGGAACATAAATTATGTATGCATACTTGTGGGATGTGTCTGCGTAGTTTGGCATAATTCGGTGTATCATAACTACTTTTTCCTCATCTGTAAGTCGCATTTATTTGCCATGCACACAAGATGGTGAAGATTATGTTAGTCGTGAATGTGCACGCGCCAATAACTACAGTGTACAGACGGGCTCGTTTATCATTTGTATTCAGCCGCCCATCAACGATTGATGTTTCATGTAGGAATCATAATTATAGTGCACTCCTGTGGCAGTCATGACTCATGAGTGTATTGACGCGTTGCATTAATGCCACATAGTTATTAACCATGTCTCTGCCACCTGACTAGGGTCGCGGCCACAAACGTGAACATTTGTTAGTTGCACCAAGTTGTCACTTTGAACTGTGCGTTTAATGGCAGAAGATATTAATTATTCGGAGGTGTTCAGTGTTCACCAGAGAGGCAATTAAGTTTGAATGGAATTAGGCCTACTTCAGATTGCTTGATGTGGAGTATTATCATCGTATAACATTACACAATTGGAGCCAATCTAATAACATGGTTGTCACAAGTAGGTGTAATCTGTGGTACTGGATACCATGTTAAAGGGAATGTACAATTATTTTAATTGATTAACTGAATGAAATTCTTTAAAGGAGGTTGCAACACTTGCTTGGTGAAAAAAATACAATCCATACAAAATGTGTTACTTCGTGATCTTTCATGTATTCATATTTTAGAAAATACACGATTTAGTGATAAATAAAATATGACAGTTTTAGTTTTTATATAATTTCAGGTGCTATATATGTGTGTGTGTGTGTATATATATATATATATATATATATATATATATATATATATATATATATATATATATATATATATACATATATATATATATATATATTGCAGTAATAAAGATTCACACATGACGTATAACATTGTTCATTTATATTACTGCAGTATATATATATATATATATATATATATATATATAATGCAGTAATAAAAATTCACACTTGACGTATAACATTGTTCATTTATATGTATTTTGATGTCAAAGAAATACTATTTGCATTTTAATTAGACGAAACCCTCAACTAGCTCCGTATCAGTCAGCCAATGAAAATCGCTGCACGTTCGCTTTAAGTATTATGGTCTACAGTCATCTGCTATTCCTTGGATGTTTCGATTGTGTTTACACTATTTTTACTAGGTAGATGACTGATTCATACAGACAAATCTAATGTGTCAAAAGAAACATTCAAAATGTAAAGTGACTGATTACATAATACAGTCTTGGTCATTAAGGCAAGAGAGTCATTTATCAATTCAAAGCACTAGGCTTACCAGTACCGTTATTTATTTATTTATTGAACTTATTTAATGACTACATGCAATAATACATAAATGTTACCTATGGAATCCCAACAATAAATTTGGTCCGTCTTTTTCTGACGTTGCCACCCCTGTCCATTGAGTAAAACAATTGTTTCTGCGTTGTGACTCAAACTGTTTGTGAACAGTCAAACTGCACAAATGCAAATTGTGAAGAATTTCAAGAAACCACTGCAAAAAAATGTATAAATGTTATATTTTAAATTTATCGGTACCCTACAAGAACTGTCTAAAATGTCACACGTTTAGTGAACATTCCTAAGAACCAAGTTATTGTATGTGACTGGTAGCAGTGAAAATAAAATCTAATGAAAAGATGTTGAATTTGTACTAAAACATTAGATTTACATCTCACTGCAGACTCTTTTTTGAGAAAACTGATTTCAGTCACTTTTCATGGCCTCAGTTCACTGAGCTATATAAGAGTACTTGACTATAGAGTATAAATAGTGGTGGGTATGACTGAATGAACACTCTTTGTACAGTAATTACCTTTCCCAACAGATAACACTTCCTATGGGAGGAGACACGGCGGAAGCGGCTCATTTGGATTTATACACCATGACCCGGATGAATCGACCGGAAAATGTAAGTCGGGAACTGGCTGAAGTTCGACTGTGACCGGCCAATCAGAATGTCTTCTGTTTGGTGCTCAGTAGCCGGACAGAATATCCAGAGATATTTGGGTGGCTCAAATTGGTGAATTTGTAAGTTTTTTAGACAAAGACCCGTAAACGTTTTACTTTAGTAATGGCTTATATGTTATTTGGAAGAAAACCTTTCATTTTGTAAGTGAAAAAAGTCCTGCTATGGAGGAATTTGTTCTGTCATGATCTTCTGATTGCTGGATACACTGTCCTGCATTTTGGCAATTGAAATTAATGTCAATATTCTTCTGTTTGTCTTAAATATAATAGCTGTTACAACACATCATCATGAATATTATGGTTAGAGCAGCGATCAGCATAAGGTTTTCTATGAGCCACTAACTAGACACTGATAATAACTATTGTGGCACATTTTCCTATGATCTTTGTTCATTGTGTGTGCAGGTATTTGCCTATGATCTATATGTGGATATATAATGGGGTCTATTGTTGCCTCTCAATAGCACTGAGAGTGCACTATTGATAGGTTGAAACTGTCACAATGAGGTGCTCAGAAACACTGCACTGTGGTTGAGTGTGTAGAGTACACAATTGACTTCGGTTACTTGCTCAATTGCCTGCAAAGAGAGCCATATTGATTGGTTGAATATGTCATTAAGAATATATAAGAGCATTGCAAACAAGTTGAATTTGACATCAGTGGGCCAAGTGACTTTAAACCCGCACTTTTTTCTTGTACTGTAAACTTATCTTCATTAAACTATTTTATGCCTTTAAAATCAGTTTAAGGTTTATGTGACACAATAATACATTTATTTCCAACATTACATATATGCAGGGTATATGCAAAACATTTATATATGATACTCATTTAAATCATGAACATAAAAAGATAAATAGTTTATTTTCATATTGTGCTACAATCTTGTGCTGGAAACAGAGGGAAGTGAAGTGTAAACTTATGTGCGCTCTCTCTGATTTGTTGTATGTATGTATATGTGTATATATATATATATATATATATATATATATATATATATATATATATATATATATATATATAAAACATAATTAATGCATAAATATACCAAATACAATACAATAAACATATTAATACACATCTCAGAATAAAATATCCCTTTTATATCTGTCAAGATTAATATACCTGGTAGATGTATTTTTTTTAAAGCAAAAATATTTATACAATTTCTTAGTGCAATACTTCGGCCATTCCAAAGCTTAACGCCAGTAATAGAAAAACATTTAGCCCCAAATGTAGTACGAATTTGAATTTTAATAATTGTAAAAATTGCAAAAGATTGATGTTGTTAATAGTATGTAGAATCTTTGGAAAGATCTACACATTATCATTGTATCAGCTTTTAATGCTTGCATTATTATTTTTAAAAGATTATTTGAACTTTTTCCTTATGCATTTTCTGCCCTGTCGTAATATGCTTCAAGATGCTATCTTGTGGAGATTTTGCTTATAGCTTTTTAATATCAATGAACCTGATTTGTGATGAGATAAATGAATTGTGGAAGCAACTTTAATGTTTTCTCTTTCTAGTGAGTGGATCGAACGCTGGGTACTGGACAATCATCAACTTTCAGCTGTCCTCTAAGATGTGTGAAGAAAAAGGTAGGTACCCCGTAGATGTGATTGATATACATACATATATATATATATATATATATATATATATATTGATGATATATATATATATATATATATATATATATATATATATTGATTCAACCTATTAAGTGTACATGCCCTAATTAGCGTACACCCCTTTTTTAATCAGTAGGATCCATAATTCTAATTTGACTTGTGAACAGCTGAACAGTGTCGGCATCTGGTGTTAGACAGTTGACACCACTTTTCAGTTCTACACTAGTCACCAAATGACACCACTAGTATTAAATGTTTTATTGTTTAGCAAAAAAATTTGTTGTACACTTATAAGAACAGATTCCTTGACGTTTTCCACAGTCCAATTTGTTTTCAACCATACTGTGCGCTTATTAGGTCGAATACGGTATGTCAGAATTATTGTGAGGCGCCGAGGCACAGTGGTTAAAACATGAGATGCAAACGAGAGGAATCCTTTTGATGCCGTTTCAAAGTTTGGGCCATTTTGTTCACTCCACCTTGCTTCAGTTCACACAGCTGTAGACATGAGTACCCGGCAAGAGACGTTGATGAATAGATATGAATGAGGAGTAATTGCAGTGAGGCTGAATGCTGCATGGAGAAATGGAGAAACTATAGTCAGGTCAGGAAATTTGATGTGGTAAATTAATTACCAAGTACCTCTTAAGAAAGTTTATATTCTTTCCAAATATTTCAGCCGACGTACTTGGACTTCATCAATGGACTAGCTGAGCCAAATATCACATTCCAAGAATTCAGAACATCAGTCCATTCAGAGTTCAGGAAACATTATCAACTTTGCTGAAGTCATTGTTATTTCTCGTTGTTGATCATCGTATATGTAGCTTTTGTTTGGATGATGATGTTAAATGTGTCCATCTCTAGGCTGGATCGTGCACCCCACATGTAGCACAGACATTGAACGAGACACACTGCTCAAGTGGGCGACCTACCAACTGCGCAACGCCATCAAAGCAAGGTGATCTTGCTTCCAGTCACTGATCTTTTGATGGCTTCATTGTGCACAACAGCAAAGAATCACTTAATGACATTCAATAATTTTTACAATATTAATTTGTATTGTATTCCAGTAAAGTTGCTGTTAGTTTGTATTGAATAATTCAGAGTCTGCATATGTTTTGATACATCTTCTTTATAATTGCTCATCTATGCAATCTTTGCAACAGGAGCAGCACCACCTCGAGCATATGTAGTTATTGGAACTAGCAAGTTATTTTTTCACTTATTTTTCATTAAAATGACGGACCATATTTGAATAAAATTTTGTCATGCGCTGAAGCAATCATATATCTATTCCAATGCTTGCTTGGTAGTATTCGAAATTATTCAAACAGCAGGTGAACCAATTTTTGCATTTTGATCCAAACGTTGTTGTTTTTGTAAAATATCAGTAAGCATTATTGTTGGTATGATGTATTCTTTGCTGACGTGATAACAGGTTATTTCATTTAGCCACTATTGAGAAACGTCCTCACAAGGTTCACTTGTAGCAATAATAATGTTTAATATCACCAGGTGGCAGCAGGCTCTTCATGACAAGGAAACTGGCAATGACCGACCCATTGTCCTACGTTACTATGGTGACCAGCAGTTGGAAGAACAGTCCCGTTACAAGCGGCGCGCAGCCCGTAGTTCCGTGCCGAGTGGGGTACAACTGATCAACCAGGGACGTCTTCCCCTGGTGCCCCGGATGTTTCCAATCAGTCAGGGACGCATACTGTTCATGGCCTCTGTCAGTGATGGCTCAACCACAGTCTTGTATCCTTCACGTCACTGTGTGTGCCCTTAAGACCGTCACATTTAACAAATCCTAAGACTTACAGGTAAAACGTAAAAGTTGGCACCTATTAAGAGCACTAGCAAAAATACCCACCCTCTGGACAGGATAACTTGGTAGCTCTTAAGTGGCTATCATGACAATATTAAAAAAATTCAGGATGCACAACATTATCCCAGAAATATCCATCTATGCCTTGGTACAGTCGTGCCTCGTTATAACGCGCCCCGTTATTACACGGATTCGGATATAACGCGGTCGGTCGTAGACCCCGATTTTTTGCCGCCAGGGGAAAGTGCCAAATGGGCCTGCTTAAACCTACTTAGAATGGCTTTGACAATTCTCAAGAAACATTAGGTGAACAATGTCAATAATTGAGTATCAACGTGTTGTTTGTTTTGCACTGTTGCCGACATCAGTCGCTGTTGCTGGCTTCGCTTCGATGGTTTGTAAATTGCAATCAAGATTCACAAATATGCCTCGCATAAGAATCAGATAAACAGTTTGAAATGCATTTAGTATGCAATATCAACATAACACTTGGGTGAATTCGTCATCCGTGTACAAAATGATGAATCGATGTTAAGTGTAATCGTAATAAATTTGTGCTTGGGTTGCGATCGGTTGAAAGACGAAGTGAAACAATTATTAATTCTACCTGTTGTCGTTTTCTGTGTTTTGTCAAATCATATACATTTTCGGCTGCTCAGATCCAGGTTATTATTTTCGATTCGTAGGCCTATTGGTCCAGTACATCATCATAGTAGACTTGTAGATCTATTCCATAATGGTATACATGCATTTTATTCAGTTCAAGATTCAACAGGGTGTGACATTTAAAAATAATACACGTTGATGCTAGTTTAATAAGTTCCATAAACTGCATGCTGGCGTATAAGACAGTGTTGCAAGCACACAGGGTTTCGACAGGCCTTCGACACCTGGTGCGGCGGGGCGGCGATCGCCTAACGTGCTTCTGAAGTCATGGACCCCGACCACCACATTATAACGAGACTCACCTGTACTTGGTGCTGCCAGTCAATATCTTGATGGCTTCTTGAAATCAAACTCTCGAAATTTTTTTTTGTGACGTAATACTGACAGTTATAGTAGCGTCTAGCGAAGGTTTATGTAACTTTGAACAATCATAGAAAAGATGCATGACGTTTTGAACAATTGTACATAATTGTTCACATAGCTTTGCAAACAATTGTAAGCAACAACTACAAAGGGTAATTTGGTTGTTCATGGAAAGGGTAATAGTGGAGTGAATTTAAAAAAATAATAGTGTTACTTCTGGGGTTGTGGATGAAACCCTGAAAGTTTAGCAGCTGCAATGAAAGCGTCCAGGAGGAGTAGCATAACGTACATACATACTCCAACTGGATTATGGTCAGATTTAGTAAGATTGTTGGTAAGCTTATTAACCAATTATTTGTAATGATGTTTCCAGCAATATGTGTATGTGTTCCTGACCAGTTTGCTAGCTACCCCTCAGGGTATCCAGCCATTGTGATGAGTCGCAGTGCCCCCGGGCAACCGGGCTTCTACACGTTCGTCTTCAGCAACTCGCCCGACCAGACGATGCTCGCTGTCTTCACACCCACGGGCAAGGCGTGCTGTTACCATAGCAACGGCATTGTGCAGTTTCTCGCCACAGAGTACGGTGGCAGACAAGCGGAGCCTAGTGGTGAGGTTACGCGACGCTGGAGTTGGCCACCGACTAAAGGGAAGCTGTCAGCATCCGTGTTTTTAGAGGTGGGCAAGAAAATTATGTACCTAAAAAGATGTGTTTTAAGTTTTCCATACAGCTAGATTTGTCCTAGAACCAGATTCCATACAGCGGCAGTGTCAGATATAGAATGTGTTGCCTGGTCTGGTGCTTTAATGTGTGAAGAATAAGTCTGTTATCTGTCATCAGGACATGTTTCTTGCATTACAGCTGAATTGTTTCATCACATTCCGTTGCACAAGCCAGGCGAATATGAACCTGTTCTTCTCCTGTCAGAAGGAGACCGTGCGTATAGCGGTTGGTCAGGTCACTGGCGCACGAGAACCCGCCACGAGGGAGGAGCTGGTGAGTAGGGGGCGCCACCTACATCCTGTCAACATCATGGATACTTGCCAGTCATAACATTCCTATTTTTGCATAATATTCCATTATTTTTTGATGGCAAGAAGCATACCTCAAAATCTGCAGAATTCCATTATTTCCAACAAGTCAATTAAACATTGTCTGAAAATGTCATCAGTGCTAAATTGTGAATCTATTGCTTCTGATTTTGTGTCAACATGTCTTGTCTAAAGTTTACCAGCTGGAAATTTAAGTCTGCTTACTAGGCAATATATATGTAGGACAAATTCAGGTAGAAACTACTAGTAGGACGGTGAAATGCTGTTTTGAACCTTGCAGTAGGGTCATTTGTTTAACAGCCACATAAATGAGGTGCTATGCCTATGTTTTGAAGGTATACAATATTGACAAGTTCATTCACATAGTAGTCCTGCCTGCAAATGTTCACTGAATATGCAAATTAACAGCTGCCATTGCCATAAAATTGATCTTTGTCAATATCTTTGGAACTACTTCTGACAGCATTTCAAATGAGGTGTCTAACCTGTTGTTTATAGGGTCAGGAATGTTGATGATGCCATCGAAAAAGTGACATGTAGGCTAACATTGAGACCCTCTTCAACGCCATTAAAAAAAGTACATGATGGCATCTCAAACGAGGTGTACATACCCATGTTCTTTTGGATGAGTAATTGTGATTAGCACTTTTGAAAACTGGCGACATCCTGGCATAGCTGTTACAAGTCAGTGTCTCAATCTCTTCGCTGTCTACACCTGTGGCACCAACTCTTATAATCCCATTTTGACAGTCAGCCTCTCCTCGACAGGGGCCCAACTGCGTGCATGGTAAGTGAGCTGCACAACAATTGCACAGAACGACATCATGGCTTCTCTGATGAACATCCACATTTGTTCCATTCAAGAATGTTGGGAGGGCGAGAGTGACATTAGATCGCAATGTGACTGGTGTTAATGATTTGGTTGTTTCATCATGTGTCCCAAGTTCATGGCATCCAGTGATGGAGGTGAGGATTCCAGGGCTGACTTCCTGGTGGCTGTCTGGATGTGGGCCCTGGTGCCCTTCGAACATTTTCTTCAAATGCCTCAGTAGTCAGTGGAGGAGTCTTCAGTTATGGTGCTGCTGTCACCTTTGCTTTTATTTGTCCATCTTTTGGGACCAGACTTCCTCGCGAACCTCCAAACTGTTTTTGGTCTTCTTGCCATCATAATTGGCAGCAGTGAAGTCACTAGCCTCTGCAATTACCCCAGGCATACCTGCTTGAATATCTCCTAGCTTATTGAAGCTCCGATCAGCTAAAGGCACCTGTATTACAGTTCCTTTCCCAATGCCATACAATAGTGTCACAGTATCACAACCGGAAAGTGTTAGAAATTGCGAGACTGTACCAGCCTCTTTCTTAGCTGTTGCTGTGACGTCTGTCTGTTCTACAAGGACTGGTGTGTTAGTTCTACAGGGACATGGTCCTGCCCAATTATGACAAGTTTGTGTGTGGCTGGTTGCATTTTAGCTTGTTTGTTTTTCAATAAGTTGCTGACAAATTAAGTCTATCAACTGAACTTTGTTTTCAGTCAGTGTCAGAACAACTTTCTGAGGTGGAAGTGGAGTCTGAATCTGCTGGCATGCTCACCTCCTTGTGCTGACCTGGTTCCACTTTTGATGTTGAAGTCACAGTACCTCTCGAGTGTAACGTACATGTCTCATTTGGCGGTTTTTCCTAAACACATAGCACCAGAAATTGTTTATGAAGTCTTCGATTGTTCCCTTACTAATCCAATGTGTGATCTGCAGGATGCCACACCCATCAAGAACCTTCATGTGTCAACCTGGAAGACACATTCACCTGAAGTATCTTCTTCAGCATATACATTGAAGATGTGATTCGCATCTTCCCATGTTCATCAAACTTTGATGTTGGTACAGGGGCATGTTTGTGGTGCTAAACTGTCCTCATGTCAATTTTGCATGACTGTTGTAATCCCAACACTCTTGAGTTTAGGTTTACATTGTAGAGAGCTTTAGTGCCAACTGTCAGTGCTTTTCTGGAAACAACCTGCTTTGACAAAGCAGCATTAAATATTGTCGGCCAGATTCTTTCAAAGGACTCCATTTGTGCCTGGCCAATGTCTTTGCGTTCACTGCATATGGAGCTATTCTGTCAGTGACAATCTCTGAGATGCCGGCTGGGTGATCAACAGGATCAACAGAATTAATGCAGAAGTTGTTCCCTGATCTTTTTTCGGTCTTGTCCATCAGACTGGATGCATGAGAGAAAAGCGATTTTTTTTAATGGCATTGGTTTAATTGCAGATTTAGAATTAAGAGGGTATGAATACTAGTCTAAAACTTGTCACTTTTTGGATGGCGCCATCAGAATTCCTGACCCTATAAACAAGGGATTACAGACACCTCATTCGAAATGCTGTCATGAATAGTTCCAAATATATTGACACAAAATCGATTTTCAGCTATGGCGGTTGGTAATTTACACAATTTGCATATTCAGTGGACATTGGCAGACAGAACTACTATGTGAATGTCTTCATCAGTTTTGTGTACCCTCAAAATATTAGCGTAGAAAATTCATTTGTGTTGCTATTAAGCATTCTTACTGAGATATGGCCCTAATTCAATATTTTATTAAAGGCGGCACCCAATATGCATATTTCGGGGTATTGAAATGTGGGATCATTTCGGAAACATCCTGACTGGTACTGCAGACCCTCAAAACATCCTGACCAGTACTGCAGACCCTCAAAACATCCTGACCAGTATTGCAGACCCTCAAAACATCCTGACCAGAATTGCAGACCCTCAAAACATCCTGACCAGTACTGCAGACCCTCAGAACATCCTGACCAGTACCGCAGACCCTCAGAACATCCTGACCAGTATCGCAGCTCATCAAAACATCCTGACCAGTACTGCAGACCCTCAAAACATCCTGACCAGTACCGCAGACCCTCAGAACATCCTGACCAGTACCGCAGACCCTCAGAACATCCTGACCAGTACCGCAGACCCTCAAAACATCCTGACCAGTACCGCAGCTCATCAAAACATCCTGACCAGTACTGCAGACCCTCAAAACATCCTGACCAGTATCGCAGCTCATCAAAACATCCTGACCAGTACTGCAGACCCTCAAAACATCCTGACCAGTACTGCAGACCCTCAGAACATCCTGACCAGTACCGCAGACCCTCAGAACATCCTGACCAGTACCGCAGACCCTCAAAACATCCTGACCAGTACCGCAGCTCATCAAAACATCCTGACCAGTACTGCAGACCCTCAAAACATCCTGACCAGTATCGCAGCTCATCAAAACATCCTGACCAGTACTGCAGACCCTCAAAACATCCTGACCAGTACTGCAGACCCTCAAAACATCCTGACCAGTACCGCAGACCCTCAGAACATCCTGACCAGTACCGCAGACCCTCAGAACATCCTGACCAGTACCGCAGACCCTCAAAACATCCTGACCAGTACCGCAGCTCATCAAAACATCCTGACCAGTACTGCAGACCCTCAAAACATCCTGACCAGTAGAATTTTTGGTGATAACGACCCTAATTTGCATGTTTTTTCAAATGCTCAAAGATGCCAGGGTGGGATAACTTTGATTCCTCATAAGTACACCTCAAAGATGTAAATAATTATGTTCAATCCTTTTAAATCTCTTTTATATTCCTTTATTTTTTTCAAGGGTGGATTGATGATTGTGATGGTGGAAATTGGGCGGTCGGGAAAGTAACCGTATTTGATATTGGATATTCCCATTACTTATTTTAACAAGATTTGAGACACAGTTTAGATGTTTTGGAATGTAGATGGTGTTATCGATTATATATCACTTATCAAGCATTAGTCGTAAGCATTATGTAACTGGAAAGATTTGTCCTAGAACCAAATTCACACAAAAAACCTATGTAAAGTAGAACCTGAATTTCTTCAATTTCCATTGTGCTAAGAAAACTTGCAGTACTTTTGCTGGTGGTAGTTTATATATCCCCTGTAATCTGTTAACAACGCTAGGGTAGCTAATCTACCGTCTGATATTGATATTTTAAATATTTTTTTATTAAATTGCAAATGCAAATATGTTTGGTTGCCACTTTTCAAATGCAAAAACAATTGAAAACATTTTGAAAAATGTATTTGTATGCAGATGGATTTAAATGTTCATTACTGTGCTATGGACACCACTGTGTCATCCATCTTAGGGCCACTTGGTGTCAGGACACCCCTTCATGTCGAGGACAGCGAAGGAATTCTCTCGGCCTTATCGGGGAGACCGAGCAACAAAGAAGCCAAATAAGCTGAAGAAAGGACGAGTGAGTTAACTCTGAATCAACTGTCCATGTCACATGGAAGACAACTCTTCATTTAAATGAATTTAAAATGAACAGCTAATAAGGATTTAATGTGTTTGAATTTATGTAATGAATTATTTCATTAGGGGCATTCCGTTTTAGATCAACCGAGGCATGTTATGGTTTGATGTGTGTGGTTATGTTGACCCGTGGATTAACTGGTAAAATTTTGGTTGAGTTAAAAAATATGAGTGCAGCAATATTTTCTTATTTTGGTTGATTTGAGACGGAATGCCCCACGCTATTATCTAGAATGTTTCATAATCTTCTTCAGTAGGGATTTTTAATAATGTTTTCAATCCACGCACGCATACAAACATTATTGGACTGACCGAGGCAATTATTTTTACACAAAATAAATGTCTTAATTGTCTAATCATTGTATTTACTCACTGTACCATTATGTCGTCTTGTGCCGTTGTTGGATATTGTGCGTATTGGGGCCTGCTGCACATTTCTAAGTTGATGTAGCAATAGAAAAAGCACATATTACGGTTGGTAAAATAGCCGTGCCCTTTAATTACATATAGTAAAACAGTGATATGCTTTACAATGGACATTGCTGACGACCTGACTAGATATTAAAAGCAATTCCCCTTTATTTAATATTTTACTGTTTATTTATTTATTCAGTTTTATATTATGTAACTATCAACAATCTTGACTTTTATATACCAGTTTCTGTTTTGCTACTTTATATTTTACAGATTCTCAGTGCATCTTAGTCATATCTAGTTCAGTTTTAGTCTTAGCATCGTTTAGTCTTTATTAGTCATAGCCATCAATATTGAATTGTAATTCTTAGTGGCTATGTTAATCAGTATTTATATCTTTAATGTTAGCATCTTAGTCAAATAAAAACACTCCTGAACAGGGTCATACTTTGGATATGAGCACATAAAAAGTTATTGTTATTATTAAAGTGAATAGCAGCTTAATTGTGGCTGTATTTCGTTGTTGCTGTAGAAGTCTGGATTGAGTGTGGAGATTCAGAAGATCCTGGACTTTGATATGGATACGACGGAAAACGACGAAGCAGCCGACCGCATCCTTCACAAACTACAGCTGAAAATCAAGTGAGTGACCTTTGGTGGGACCGAGAGTGATCTCTGGTGGGACCGAGAGTGACCTCTGGTGGGACCAAGAGTGACCTCTGGTTGGACCGAGAATGACCTTTGGGGGACCGAGAGTGACCTCTGATGGGACCGAGAATGACCTCTGGTGGGACCGAGAGTGACCTCTAGTGGGACCGAGAGTGACCTCTGGTGGGACCGAGAGTGACCTCTGGTGGGACCGAGAGTGACCTCTGGTTGGACCGAGAATGACCTCTGGTGGGACCGAGAGTGACCTCTGATGGGACCAAGAATGACCTCTGGTGGGACCGAGAGTGACCTCTAGTGGGACCGAGAGTGACCTCTGGTGGGACCGAGAATGTTTTGCTGAAAACATCATTATAAATTGGGATCAATTTTGACCAGCAAATTATGTATTTTTTATTTATATAAAGAAAAAGTGGAACTGTCTGAAAACGCCCATTCTTCATATATTAATAAATAAAACTTAACCAACCGCTAAGGTAAATTGCAATGGAATCATCACCAAATGCTGTAGTGAATAATATAATTGATTATTAGAGCTGTCAGGTACTACAGGTCTCGGGTCTTCACCCTTCCAGACCAAGACCCATCACAGCCCTCGGTATCAGTCATAAAGTCACACATTCCTGGTATTGTAAAGTCAGTTCAATGTAATAAAGTAATTTTGCTAGTTTTTGTAATACATTAGTTGCAGATAACACAGTAAATTAACACAAAATGACACGTTATGGCACACGGCCACGCCCCGCAATGTGTCGTATAGCGAGGGAAATTATTGGCAATATTTGAGTAGATTATATGCATGCAAAACTAGTAAAATCACATAAAAATCACATTAAAATCAAGTAAAATAATTGAAACAGATGATCTCTCAGTGATGTCAACAGGCACTACTCGTGAGAAATATGCCTACAAATATCTTATAAGATCTTATAAGAAGTACTATTATTATAAGAAGTACTATTCTGCAGTTCCAAATATTCCGCCAGTTTGAGTAATGGTAATTGGAAACGTGGCAGACCCATATTGTGAATAAGTGTTCATCAAGCACCATACAGAACCATAAAATCGGGAACCATGGCAGCACTACTGATGACTGTAATGGTGCTGCTGAATGACACAGCAACGTGCCATGTTGTGTTACAGAGAAGTGGCGGAGAGCTGGATGGATCACTATCGTGTCGTCCTCGGCATCAGTTCGCCTCTCTTGCGCAACATGGCTGACCGCCCAAGTCCCCGCCCCAGGAACGTTGCCTCTGCAAAGTCGAGCGGACTCCATGTCATCATAGAGAGCATTGCTACCCAAGTGCCCAAAATCAAACTGTCCGCCCGAGTACCATCAGCTCCAACAGGTATGTACCCAAACTCAAACTGTCTGCCCGAGTACCTTCGGCTCCAACCAGGTACTTACCCAAAATCAAACTGTCTGCCCGAGTACCATCGGCTCCAACAGGTATGTACCCAAAATCAAACTGTCTGCCCGAGTACCATCGGCTCCAACAGGTACATGCCTGTTGGAGCCGACATGTCTGTCGGGGTGGTTTGAACATTCCTAAAAACTGGATTCCGTGCTATATAAGAATGTACCTTTACTTTTGGAATGACAAAGTGTGCAGATTAATTAAACATCCTATTACCGGCATTGCCATAGCTATCATTAATAAATGTGTAATGTATCAAGACAGTTCTATTGCTTTATTATTTTATTGATCTCCAGTAACTGACAGGACCTTGAAACAATGCACTGTTGAGCCTCGTTATTATACGCCCCATTATAACACAGATTCGGATATAATGCAAGTGGTCGTGGATCCCGATTTTCTGCCACAAGGGCAGAAACAGGAATAGCTGTCTTTCGGAGGGTGTTTGGCCCGCGTTTGTGTGCCAATGTATCGATCACCACACCAATCCATTTCCTAACTAACACTTGTTTTGCGTAACATACTCCTTGTGTTTGTCAAACCTACTTAGAATTGCTTTGATGGTTCTTAATGAATGAACATCAGGTGAACAAAGCACAAATGGCAAGGTGTTGATTCAATGTTTATTCTGTACTGGCATCAATCCCATGATGGTGTTGGCTTCGCCTTGAGATTCACAAATATGCCTTGCATAAGAACCAGTAAAATAGTCTTAAATGATATTTATTAGCCAACACAATAAAACGGGCAAAATGGGATGCTTCTGTTGCATTGTAAATGTAAGTTTTCTCGTTGCTAAAGCAAATGCAATGCATTGATATAGGTGGGCAAAAATACGAAATCGTCATGTGCATATGAAATGGTGAATTAGTGGTACGGGAGATGATTTTATTCTTTGAGATCGGTGGAAAGACGAAGTGAAATATTGATGCAACCTATAATTGTTGTTCTTAATGTTTAATCATATTGTGTGTGTCAACTCATGTGTTCGGTTACTCAGATCCAGGTCATTATTTTCAAATCGCATTAGTAGAACAATCTGTACCAGTTCATTGTAGCAAATGTATTCCTTAACTGTATACACATGTATTTTATTCAGTTCAACATTCAATACAGTGTGGTATCTAAAAAATAATACACATTTATGCTAGTTGACTCATTTAACAAACTGTATTAACCGCGTATAGACAGCGCAGCCAGCGTACAGTGGCGGTGGCTTCCACAGCATTCTTTGTACCGGGGATGGAGATTGCTGGTGGAATATATGGGAATACCTAACGTGCCTCGCTTACAATGCATTCCGAAATCATGGAACCTGACTGTGTTACAACAAAGCTTGACTGTAGCTGTGATGTAAAAGCAATCTCTTGAGTGATCTTAAACAAACCAGTGAAGTAAATCATATTACAGTGTCATCCGGCCAGGTTGGTTCCCCAAAATGGTGTGTGGGAACGGATTAATGGAGATGGATAGATGAAGCAATTTGTTTTGTATTGAGGTTCTCACACAGAACTGCATTATTGCAGAATGGATCAGTCAGGGAACCAAAGCCATTATCATGACTATGGCATAAAAGACACACTTGTCAGGTCACCGTAAACTGAGTGTGTGGGTCTACTGATGAGTAATCTGTTGTTCACACAGCCCGATCGACCGATCGGTCAGATGTGAGGCCTTCGTCGGCGACGCAACTAGAGCATGTTGCCCATCCAGATGGCACCACTGTCAATACGGCACAACCGGCCGCAGTCACGTTCGATGACAGTCCTGAAGATGTGATCACCCTCATTGTGCCAGAGCGGGTGATAGACCATAGGAGGTCGACGCAAGGCGTGCACATGGCGCCTTCCCATCCCACGCCAGACGCACTCAATATGGCTGAGACACGGTACGATGATCTCTGATAATCTCTGGGTACCCATATTAATTAAATTCATAGGTAAAAAATAAGACATTTTTGGGGGATTTATTCATCAAAATTATATTCCTTTTAGAGACCTAATTTCCCTGGAATTATACACGTTATAGACATCCAGGGGAATTCAGTCAGTCCCTCTCTCAGTCTCAAAATTGGTGTACAATGTTAAGATTATCAACAGATGGATCGATACACTATGGAGGGTAATGATGATGATACTGCAATGTTATTGTGTTTCCTGCTGACCTAATGCTAACCGAGTGACTTCTAAAGACTTGGTGCGGCAACCGAGAAATCTCTACCGGTAGTTTCGATATTTGTTTCAACTCTAGGAACAAAACGTAAACCAGAACTAGATGATTGAACCTGTGAAAGCTTTCTTGCAGGAGTGAGCAGTGAATGTCAATATACCAGTTGCTTAGATGAAAGTGCCTGAGTGGTAATAAATTACTATTACAGATCTTAAAATAATGCGAAATCAGACAGGAAGCCAATGGTGATATTTCAGAACCTTGCACTAAATAGTTGTTTCAGAACATGCACAGGCATTTTAAGAACTTTATGATTAAAAAATGGATGTGGGTGGCTGGGTCAAGGGTCAACTTGGATTTTCACCTCCAATATTTATATGGGCGTGGGTGGGTCAATCTTAGTTTTTTATTATTTGAATTTTTTATATTTATCAGTAAAATGCATTCTCGTTGTGCAAATAGTTAGTATTAATTTCTACTATTCTGTCCATCAGGTCGAGTTCATCGACACGTGTCATTCGGAGTCAGTCAGCGCCGCTTCGTGTCATGATGTCGACGCTAGAGAGTTGGGGGCCAGCAATCAGTCTGTGCCCTGTCGCACTGCGGCAGAAAATGCTTGGTGCCAAAAGGTCACATTGTAATTGCCATGGAAGCTTTGTTCCTTTCATCACCGATGTCGAATTTGACGAGTTTATCCAACATTGTGCTCCACCAAACCAACTCATAGTCGTCTCCGTCGTGTCCACTCTGTAAGTGCAAGACACCGCACAAATGTGCACAGACTGAAGATGATAGGATTTATAAAAAGAATGTAATACGTAATTCAAAGAAGTGTCCTTTTTCCTTGAATTGTTAGATGTTTCAGGTTTTTGTTTGTTGCATTTAACATGTTATTTACCTCTCAAGAAACATTTAACATGTTGTTTACCTCTCAAGAAACTTTTAACATGTTGTTTACCTCTCAAGAAACATTTAACATGTTATTTACCTCTCAAGAAACATTTAACATGTTGTTTACCTCTCAAGAAACATTTAACATGTTATTTACCTCTCAAGAAACTTTGTTGTATTTTTTTCAAATATTTTGCCCGATTCACTTGGTCTTCTTCAGTGGACTGACTGCTTCAGGCTTGTCACATGATCAGAGTTATGTGACACAAATTGGCTGACTCGAAAGTCAGTATATATTTAGAGAATACAACAGTTTTCTTGACGAGTAAATAACATGGCAAAGATCCTTTTTGTTTTGCCATTTCCTAGTGTTGTTAGTGTTTTTTTTTGTGGTTATTGGGCATTTTATATGAGTTAGAATTTAAGAAAATTGGCTGAATTGTAATTTTCAACAATTTGTATTTAGTTATTAGTTTATTTATACATGTTATTGTGGATGTTTTTATTGCATCCCATATTGACATGTGTCTCACTGTGAGTGACGTGTCTCACTGAGAGTGACGTGTCTCACTGTGAGTGACGTGTCTCACTGAGAGTGTCGTGTCTCACTGTGAGTGACGTATCTCACTGAGAGTGTCATGTGTCTCACTGTGAGTGACGTATCTCACTGAGAGTGACATGTCTCACTGTGAGTGACATGTGTCTCACTTTAAGTGACGTGTCTCACTGAGTGACATGTGTATCACTGTGAGTGATGTGTATCTCACTGTGAGTGACATGTGTCTCACTGTAAGTGACATGTCTCACTGTGAGTGACGTGTGTCTCACTGTGAGTGATGTGTGGCCTTTATGATTAGGTACCCGGAGATGACTTCTGCAGGCAATGCGATGTTGGAAAAAATCTACATGGAGAAGAACAGTAAGCGCACACATCCTTGCGTGCAATCACGCAACGACCCATTTCGCATCATGCACTACGATGTTGCGACTGCCGCCGAGTATACATCACACACGCAGCCGCTTATCATGAAGAGACACAATGTTGTCCCAGGAATGTTTCTTGTGAGTATTCAACTCTTAGTACAAATACGAATACTTTTATTTCAGGGAAAACCCATATGCATACAAATGTGCATTAAAAATACAGTTATGTTAAATTTAAATTAGTAAAAAAACTTTAGTAAGTTAAAAAAAAAAGTTTAAAATATCAATAAGATAATAAATAAATAGGATGTAAAATCACATTGTACACACTAAAGCGTTCGTAACCATCTAAATAATAATAACTAGCTTAACACCTGTCCGATCTAGTTTCACCGCACATTGATGTCCCATTAACACATGTGCTGTGTGTAATTCGCCCAGTGAATGATTTAGAAGTGTTGGTACGTTTCCATCCAATGAAAGAACTAATTTAGTAGGAAAGAAAATGTTAATTTTACCAACATAGCCAATGAGAAAGTATTCAGAAAATATTCAGTCAGTAAAGTAGTTATTTGGAGTTATTTTCTACCTTTAAAGTAGTTATTTGGAGTTATTTTCTACCTGTCAGACAAAGACAACACAGAAAAAATTTAGTGTTGAACCAATGTGGATTTTGTTGGCCACAAACCACATCTACGATCCGTCTGCCACTATCCACATTAAGAGTCCCAAGGATAGTGACGATTGCGTGTTATGAGTGAATTTATAAGTGAATTATTAGCATCGCCAATTGAAACAATATACAGGATGTTCAACTATGGTGTGACCTCATCTGGAGAGTCCTTTACACCCGTCCATGTAACAAAACTGGTGAAAACACATTTTATTTTCAAATAGGCTGTCATTATAACAGTTCCTAGGATTCCTGCAGAATGTGTCCTACGATTAGATTTTTTTTAACATTTCACAGCCCAATGATGCTCCATTAACACACATGCTTTGTAAAATCACATAACTTTCAGAAAGAAAAACACCAAACACACATACCCTCAATTTCAGCCCAGCCCGGTGAATGATTTAGAAATGTTGGAACGTTGCTATCGAACGAAAGATCTAAAGTAGTAAAAAAACAATAACCAACGTATCCGATGTGAAAGTACTCGTAAAAAATTCACTCACTAAACAACCACGAAGGTAGTAATTTAGAGTAATTTTCTACCTGTCGGACAAAGACGAACACAATGAGCTGTTTGCATGTTGAACCACTCTGTGGCTTTTGTTGAGCACAGACCACATCTACGATCCGTCCGCCACTACCCACATAAAGAGTCCCTAGGATAGTGACGAATGCATGTTATGAGTTGATAGATCAGAAGCCGCTGGGGCAAGGAGGCGAAGGAACAAAGAAAGAAGCGAGTGGGTGTCAGCACCTGGGAGGGGATGCTGCCAGACTATCCCCCAAAGTTGGCGTATAAAAACAGAGACAGATGGGGAGTGACAGTTACGCCATCTGGGGATCGAGTGGCTCACAATCAATGCGGCCACAATTCGGCTATTGTTTCCTTCGATGTCCGCCAGGAAGAAAAAAGTTATAGTAAATAAGTCTAAATAACTGCCTTTGTGGTTTTTTTAATGCATCGCCAGTTGTTAGATCAGAGGCCACTGGTGCAAGTAGGCAAAGGCACGTAAAAAGAGGCGAATGGGTGTTGGCGCCTGGAAGGAGATACTGCCAGGCTGCCCCAAAGTTAGCGTATTAATATAGAAATGTGTGGTCTTAGATATAGTGCAGAAATCACCATTTTATTACATACCACTGAAACATTTCATGACATGTAGAGATAGTTTGTAGAGCCAGCCTTTAATGTTACACACTGCTAAGATCTTTTAAGTAAACTGTTATATTAATTCCTTGAATTGGACCGGATTTTATTTTTAATTTGTTTAATTTTCCGTAATTATTTTGGTACATATTTTGTAATGCACCATTCTTGCAGTAAGGTGTATATTTAATTTTTGTTGTAAAAACTGTTTCATTACCACTGTGTAATGAGATTTTAATACTAAAGATGCAAATGTGACATTCGTTTTGTGATACAAACATATCGTAAATATAAGTTACATGTTGTTCACATATTATTGTTTAATAAGATAAATATGTTGTCTTGCAATATTCAGTTCACTGTTGAGTCAGATAGGTTATGTTGTCTGTATTCAAGATCTATGCTGATGGCAAACTAGTGTTCTGTGATCACATCTTCAATGGCTACAGCAGTGAGCGCAAAGACTTTCACAAGCAGATGATTCTGTCTAGACAGATGGCAGCACGTGGCCAATACCTACCCAAGGACTTTCACTTCAGGTACTACATTCATTCATATTTCATGGAACACATATTAAAAAAATAAAGCCATAATTTGTTCACATGCTGCAATGTTAAATGGTTAAACGTCATTCTCCAATTAATTTTTTTCCTTCTTCAATTAATTTGTTTTCCTTTTTCAATTCATTGTTTTTTCTCATCTCATTTTGCAAAATATTGGACCATTTCTAGTATGCACTATGATATACTAAAATAAACAAATGAAACATTGTGTTTCCTTGAATGTACATGGTTGTGTTTCTGCATAGTCCCATGAGAGGACGCCACGGGTCCAGGGCTGCGTGGGGAGGAGAAATTGGTGGAGTGCATACAATCGAGCACAGCGCATCTGGCCACATAATGAGGGCGGTATCGTCTAACTCACTGTCAAATGGCGACTCCAGAGAGATGGGTCTCAACTTCCGCATCGGGTACGTCTGTGTGACAACTTACTGGCGCCATGAAGAAAGATACTGCAATTTTTAAATTAAATATCAGATGCTGCACAAGTATTTTTACTTAAATAATAAACATCTTGTTTTGCCAATGTCATATCTTTGTTTTCAAATAATGTTTTATTTATTGTACTGTATAATTATGTACATCATCATAAAGACATAATTTAATATTGTTTTTATCCACGACCCATCTCTAACTGACCCTGCTGTTATAGATCGGTAACGCCATCGCCACATGTGGCGATGCCGTCCGTTTTTCCATCTGCTGCCCAGCAATACATGGAACGAATGGTCGCTCTGTGCGGCAACGGTGGGAACGCCTCTCAGCAACCAGTCGGCCAGTAGTAAGTCGTCACATGTACAGTCAGTGTCCAGTGTTGCTTGGGATACTCCACAAGTTGCTGTGCTTTTGCTGTATTTGTCAAATGGTTGCTGCCATGGTTACTCACAACGTGGTCACGACTGAGCGGTTGGCGTATTGTACAGAGTACGTGTTCGTGCACGCACACTCTTGTGGTCTGCCCACACCTGTGTTTTAGCCTGTATTTGTCGGCCATCATGATCTCGTTAGTTGGTTTCGTTGTGGAATGTTGCATACACTTGTGCCGTTGTGCCATCCAAATAATTTGTTTTCACTGCTGCTGAACAAAGTTTGCACTGCTTTACATTTGTGTTTTCTGTAGATATATATGTAATGAGTCTTTTTTAATTCATGTCGAGGAAATAATAACAGCAGCTCTAGTCACCACCATCAGCTAGTCGGCCTGAGGACATGTCCCGTGAAAGTAGTCCTCAATACATCTTCATGGGTGTCTGTCCTACGTGGCTGTTATAACAGATTCACACACAAGTAGTTTTGGATAAGTTCGGCATGGCCCTGGTCGCCTTGGTCTCCATGGTCTCCCCGATTGCCTTGGTCTCCATGGTCGCCTTGGTCTCCATGGTCACCTTGGTTTCCATGCTCGCCTTGGTCTCCATGGTCTCCCTGTTCACCTTGGTCGCCTTGGTCTCCATGGTCTCCCTGATCGCCATGGTCTCCATGGTCTCCCTGTTCACCTTGGTCGCCTTGGTCTCCATGGTTGCCTTGGTCTCCATGGTCTCCCCGTTCGCCTTGGTCTCCATGGTCGCCTTGGTCTCCATGGTCGCCTTGGTCTCCATGGTCTCCCTGTTCGCCTTGGTCTCCATGGTCTTCCTGGTCGCCTTGGTCTCCCTGGTCGCCTTGGTCTCCCTGGTCTCCATGGTCGCCTTGGTCTCCATGGTCTCCCTGGTCTTCTCTGTCTATGCTTTGGTTACCAAGTAACCAGCTCTCTCGCCATTTCCCTTGGTGAAATAAAGTTAGCTGAATCAAAGAGCATGTCTGTGGATTCTCGTCTCTTAGTATCCACTGGGGCTTTTGATAAGAAATGCTTTCTTGATACCTGCCTTTTTCAGCAGAATATTGTTTCTCCATATAGGAACAATAGACAATCACCTGTTATTGACAAGGTTACTTTCTAGCATTATTTCTACTCTAAGAACTTCAGGGAATTATGCAATTGGTATCTATAAGATAATATAGTCCAGCAGCCGAGGGGGTAACCCCTTTTTGCCTGATATAGTTTTTTCTTTGTTGATTATTCATCTCTAGCATGTATATAATGGCATCCAAGGTGGTGTGGAGTTCTCACCCTTGAGCATTTTGAAAAAAAATGAAATGTTATTTTATAAGTTTCCAGACATGAGGAATTTGATTCCACCATAACGGATATGAAAAATGTAAAGAAAACAAGATGGCGACAACAAGTATGCTACAAATGGTTGCCGACTATGCGAAAAAAGACTATATTTCATGTTCCGCGAGCAAAAAACATAAGAACATGACAAAATTAATTTTCCATGTGTTATCATATGAGGAGATTTACATAAGATCAGCATTTTGTGAAATTCTTACCTTTCTAAGCATCAGTCCTCTTCATCTTCATCGTGTAGGACGTACTTGTCAGAGCTGCTGCAGCTGCACTTGTTCGTGCTACATGGCATTTCACTCCGACATGAGCACTTTATCAGCTTTAGCAACCCAGTTGCGGCTAACAAGGTGTCTGGGGGGACAGTAGTTGGACTTAGCGCAGTACTCCCCTCCTCCTGTGGCTAACTGTAAGATGTAGGGTCTAGTACAGGTGGGTTGGGATCCAAAGCATAAAGCCAAATTGCTACTTGCAGATGGGCTCTGGCTACATTTTGTTCGAATACTTCACTTGTGGGTGGTAATGAACACAGCTTTGGTGCGGAAGCCTTGCTTCTACTTACTTTAGAAAACCACATTTGTTGGCGTGCTTCCATCATCGAATGACATCTCTGCTGACCATAGCAGGCCAACATGAAGTGTGTGGCCTGGTCCACTACTTCCAAAAACGGTGGTCCGCCTGTGTTTCCCAGTAAGTTGAGAGAACGTTGGCCATGTCTCAGATCTGGGACGGTGGAGCTATGCTCTTCTGCAGCTGCGTTGATATCTAGGACACTTTGTCCTTGAATTGGCGAAACCATTAGAACTTTGCAGTATATACTGCCCTGGTGACAGAAATAAAACAAGAGAACAAAGATGTCGGTGTTATCTGCAACAATCAGAGTGTCTCCCTCCTCCTGCGTTGTAGCCATGTCTTGACGTTTGTTTACACAACCATTTGCGATTTCTACTGGAACTGGGTCTCTGCCAGTGACGACTAGTTTATGCTTTTGAAAGTCAGCCTTGTGCAAAACCAAATCCTCGACGACGAGAGCAATCAATTGATCTTTGTTTGTGGTGACGGTTAGGATGAGTTTTTGTGGTGGCAGGTGAGCTGTGCAACGTGCTGTGTAGACCCTGCTTGCTCCTTTGTCCCTGCCGCGTCGGGTTGCCTCCTTAGTACTGTCCTCAATGTATCTGTCGAACGTCAGATAGACGTCACTTTTCGCCAAGTGACCGTATAGGTAACTGCAGAACTGGACAAGGTAGTCGTGTACAGTGCCAGATGTTTGCCAAGGCACTACCCAGAGGACAGCACACACATCGAGGAACGTTGCATGCACATCTTGTTAAGCCTGCCGTCTTGACACTTCCACCTTAAGCGCATTCTTGAGATTGGATTTCGTTTGGGTATCCCTCATATTTCCATTTTCGTTGAATATGGATGTAGGGATAGGTGATAGTTCATGACCCATTAGTGTGGTTGTGTCAACTGGGTTGCTAAAGCTGATCAAGTGCTCATGTCGGAGTGAAATGTCATGTAGCACGAACAAGTGCAGCTGCAACAGTTCTGACAAGTACGTCCTACATGATGAAAGATGAAAATTAATTTTGTCATGTTCTTACGTTTTTTGTTTGCAGACCATAACCTTTTTTCGCATAGTCGGCAACCATTTGTAGCATACTTATTGTCGCCATCTTGTTTTCCTTACAATTTTTCGAATCAATTATGGTGGAATCAAATTCCTCATGTCTGGAAACATATAAAATAACATTTCAGTCATGTCTGGTTGCGAAGATATGATGAAAGGTTGATTTTTGTGGCCATATTGGACGTTTTAATTTTTTTTTATGCTTAAGGGTGAGAACTCCACACCCCTGGATGTCATTATATACATGACTAATTAACAAAGAAAAAACTATATCAGGCAAAAAGGGGTTATGTCAAAAAGTGCCCTTTGTCTGCCGGACTAATAGTTTCTGTCCTCTCTAGATCGTATGTGTTTTGGTGACGGTAAGATAGGTCCGGTTACAACAATATATTGCAAATGTTGGGAAATTAAATTGAAATGTTTTTGAAGATACTTTGACATACTTTTTCTAACCAATGCATTAATTTTGAAGTATTTGTCCAATGTTCTTGTTCCTTTTCCAATGTATTTTTACACTTCTTGTCAACTGTCAGGGTCAGCTAGAAAGCACCCACGGGAAAAATATCCTTTCAATTAAGTGCTGACTATAGTGATGCCCTGTGTGAATGTCTGATTCAGAGGCAGTGTGAAGACTGTACATATCCAATGGTGTGCATGTATATGACCTGTATGTGTCGATACGTGTACACAAATGTACAGGTTTTACGTGTGGCTATTGTTATATATACACGTGGGTTCCTTGCATGATTGTGTTCGCAGGAGCACGTTGTTGTGGTCATCATCAGTTGTTGTCTAGTGGTTTCACAGCAGGCACTGCTACTAATAATAGATGTTGTGGTTCTGGGGCCTGACACAGTGTACAGAGGTAGGTCAACATGCGTCTTCTGCCAGGTAATGGTGGTTGGTCATAGTCAGAACTGGCATGATGGAGATGGAGTAAAATAGGCAGGCCACTGGAACCTGACAGAATGCACACTGATGTGTCATCATGTTACAATGTTGTGTGATGTGTCGTCTTCTCTGCAATTTCAGCAACCCTGTGAATGTTCTCAATACCCTCGAAGGCGCCCTTCCCAGCCAACTGCTTGGTAATGCAACCAGACTGCATGCATGCTCGTCGTGCTTTCTCCTCACACATGGACAACACTTGGTCTTTCATGCCGCGTGCTTTCTTGGCTACCTATTTCCACCTAAAAGATGGAGCAAGGAAAAGACAGACCATGTGGACCGCGATAGCTATATTATAATTTCAATTATTTATTATTTCAAACTGTACTTGCGGCAGTTTGGAGTATTAAATGAGAACACGGTTGTCATTCCACATGGTCTGCCTTTTTAACATTGTCTTCCTAATGCTATGCCAGTGCCTGAAAATAGCTTAACCTATATTAGTGCATTCTTTGTGTTATGGTGAAAACTACTGCTTTTTGATAGATAACTAAAATCTAGTTTTAAATAAATTAAGAAACTAGATAGAATGTTGCTTGCATTGTTTTATCAAGTACAAGGCGATTGTGGAAAACTTCCTTTTGAAGCCTGGTCTTTGGACTTGCTCTTCTTTTCTTTTGGTTGTGGTCTTACACATCTTCTTCCCTGCTCCGTCACATGTAGATTAGTGGTTGATAAAGGGTGATGCCTTTTACTGCTACCTGATTGCAGTAAATGCTGGGCTATTAAACCCAGTCTTGGTGCATTTTTGCATGGCTAAGCAGAATGTTAAAATGTTTAAAAGTATATCTCGGACTTCTCAGTAAGGAGAGAAAAAGTCTCTATTTTATGAGGAATACTGCTGAAGCTATGTTGCTATGCTATCCACAATTATAGTAAATTTCTCTTTTTATTTTATCTATGCTAACATTTCCTTCTCTCCTCTAGTTTGCTAGCCTACTACAACAACGTTACAATCAACTTATGTGCATGGGGAGTCGCCACCAATGCCATGTATTATTGCTACATATCACGTTATGATGTTATTCCGTTTTACCGTGTATTATGCTCTCAGAAAACTCTCGCAATAACAATAATTGTTGTATTGTTTCTCTCCCAGTTGAATCTGAAGTATCCCTAAGAAACCACGATGTTCTTTGGAGTTACACGAAACTGTGTATGTGTTTTATTTAAGTTTCTGGTGTTCTGAGCGAAATCGTTGACCTGTTCCAGTCGGGTAGGCCCAGCGACCAACGTCATCAGCCTGAGTATGGCACAAGCGCTGCCATGGAGCCCACTTCCAATGGTGGTGCCACCTAGAGGAAGCTCCATTGATATTTCAAAGCGGGAAAGTATGCTGCCGAGTGTCACGTCTGGACGGGAGCTCCACATCCCCAAAGTGGTGTTGCAATCTCTTCCGTAAGGGACGGCTACTTACACTGTCCCTGTGTCAGTTAACAGACTTCCATAACCGCTGTGTGCCTTTGATGACAAACTGTCTGCTTTAGCAGGATTCGTCCATAACTCAAAGAAACTGAACAAAGGAATGGAAATTACTAGTATAGTAGATCCTGCAACATTCAACTGTTTATATATATATATTTGTTTATAATGCTTTGCTTTTTGATGCATTGCATATATTATTATATACTGAAAAGCCAAAGTTTGAGCTTCAAATCAAATAAAGTGTTATCATGCAGTGGTCTTATTAGCAAAGATTTTTTAATAGTGTCCTTTCTTATGAAAATAGTTTTATATATTCCTGTTTGTATAAGTTTTTAAAATATTACTGCTATTAAATAACAAATATTGTAACATCAAAATAATAGTGTGCCTTTTAAGCAAATGTTGGTGCTATGTTTAGAAAAAGTGAATCAGAATGTCACAAACAATTTTTGATATAGAACTTTGCAAAGTTAACCAACATGAGGAATTTAAACCAACACATATTTCCTGCATGTAAACAAACCTAATATTCTTTCATGGAATGTATAGAAATTCTGGATTTTTGGCTTGTTAACATTAGACAAGAAATTTATCATCTAGGTTCAGCAGCTGTTTTTCTCCAATAACAATCGTGGTACAATATTGTCCGTCTAACATTAAGGTGCATACCTTGAAAAGGCATACAATCCACCTTGTTTAAAGTTTACAGACGTTTTGGGTTTAGACCTTTGGTTAGCTATACAACATGTGTTGATGACTGTCAATCTGTAATCTTGTTGCACAATTAATATACGATTTCATGGTTTATTTTTGCTACCTCTTGATGTGAAAATAATGACGGTGTTGAAATGCATCTGTTAAATATGATGGTTACACAAAAAGTCTAGGTATGAAATCTATATCTGGAGAGACGTCTGGAGGCATTGCGTATGCCTCGTTTATTGCTGCTGCACATCGGTTGGACAAACAGAACAGTTGCCTTGCTCCCAGAAAGATCACTGCAAGTCTTTCATGCATCGTTGTTTGTAATAAATATATGCTTTTGTATTTTTGCCTATGACTTTGAATTTTCTCTAAGGCAATCTGCCTTTGGCATTCTGCTGGGGGGGTTTAACAGGGCTCTCAACCTTCCATCTCTCACTTGTTATGGGGGCCTACCTCCTATCTCCCAACTGTGTGTGGGGCAAATCTCCCACCATTTTTGAGAGTCCACCTCCCACCTGAAGCCGACCTCCCACCTCCAACCAATTATTAGGTTCAACCTCCCACTTCTTGCCTCACCCTCTCATTCTGAACAACTGAATGTTTTGTATCTCTTTGTTTGATCACAGAAACATGCTTAATAACAAATAAGATTCAAGTTGATTGACAGTCACTCGAATGTTACAGCCTATTTCATTATTGTTTGGTGTTACTTTGAGTAATTTCCAATTGTCATCCCTTTTAAAAGAACAACTGATAATCTTACAACCTCCCACCGCAATACGAGGGCAAGAAAAGGCATTTTAAACATCTGCAGATATACTTACATTAATGTTATAATCAGTGTTAGACTTTACCCAATGAGTACATCACACATTTGTAACCAAAATAAAACTTTTATTATAACATTGATATGTACATGGTGATAACTGCCGCAGGCAGATATAACTCGGTCTTCCAAACATTTTTGGTAAATTGGGGTAGTTCGTTCCTACAGCATTCATCAGTAACATTTCCCGCAGACCAACAAGTATGTAAGAATATAAAGCCAAACTAAACAGGCTTTCTGACTTCCTTTTCTTTGTGATTTCTAAAATACATGCTTCTTTCCTTTTCTGCTTATTGAACGAGCAATGATTTCTGCTCAGTTTTTTAAACCACAGTGTTGGTATTCATCATGAAAAACTTTCTGCAATCGTAGTTCTGATTGACATTCTTGTAAAGATTGACGGAATTCGGTCACTTTTTGCTGGGAAAATAACAACAGCCGTCGCTGGGCATGAGACATAGTAATGTCACACGGCCACTGCATCAAAAAGACACCTAGCTGCTAACATTTGAGTGCCCAATGTCCACCTATCACTGCTAGGATCGTAGATCTCGCAAGATGCCAGTACCTTGCGGCCGTCCCCCATGCTCCGACTGTATGACTGACCTGAAACGGTGGAATTCATTCACAGGACACATTTCTTAACAAATCGAACTAAAAATTAGTGAATATGTCTGGCTCTGAAAACAGAGTCAGAATGTCGATTTTAGGACAGTTATGAGTTTTCCAACTTGTGATCAGTAAATGTCTCGATGGTCACGCTAAACAACGTGACTGTTCATAATTCTTGATATTTACCTATTTGTATAAAGTGTACTAATTCTTAGACCCACTCCTTTAATAAGTACTTTAAAATGTTAATAATTTTTCCAGATTGAAAAACATCAATGTAACAATGTTATGAAAGTATGATTTCACAAGATTGCCATCCCAAACAACAAGTCCCAGATGGCAAGTGGACAAGGAAGCCATTGGCTTATTGAGAGTCCAACAATTTTCTCATCTATGTGTAGCCTGCCCTTATCAAATATCTGACAATTCTATTTTTAAACATATTCACACTACTAGCATTAACACAATCATTTGGCAGTTTGTTCCATTCGTTTATCACCCTCTGTGAGAAAGAGTACTTTCTCATGTCCAACCTACACTGCTCCTTAACTAATGCTGCTTTGTGTCCTCTGGTTCTACTGCCTTCGTTAAGTTTGAAGAACATATTCCTATCAACATCCTCATAACCGTTCACTACTTTAAACACTTCTATTTGGTCTCCTCTTAGTCTCCTGGTCTCTAGTGTTACCAAACCACATTATAATAAGCGACTTTCGTAACTAAGGTATCTCAATTCTGGAATCATTTCAGTTGCTCTTCGTTGTATTCTTTCTAGCTTGTCTGTCCTTTTTACGATACGGCCTCCATGCTTGAGTACAATATTCCAAATGTGGTCTAACCATTGCTTTGTACAGGAGTACAATTAGCTGTTTCTCCTTATACATGATAGTTCTCCTAATTAGCCCTAGAATTTGATTTCCTTTCGAAGCAGTAATCGCACATTACTCTGAAACTTTCATGTCGGCACTAAATGTTACACCTAAGTCCTTTTCTTGTGTGGTTCTACCTATTACAGCATCCCCCATTTTATATTATTTGTCCATGTTTCCATGTCCTATGTGTATACGTTTACACTTCCCAAAATTTAATAACATTTGCCATTTTTCTGATCACTTAACTAATTTATCTAGATCATCCTGTAAACTTTGTTTATCTGTATCATTAGTAACCTTTCTGAATACTTTTGTGTCATCTGCAAATTTGAGTATGTATCTATCTTTGGGTATGTATGTAGGACACAACAATAACCATCAGACTATGTTTACAAACATTTATCTCCAATAATTATGTTAAAGCTTTGTTTGCTTCTAACAACCCTGTCGTATATTGATAATTGTTTTCTATGAAGATGCGAATTTCCAAGATGTCAGACTGTATTCCAGCACTGAGCATTGAATGGTTGCACAATTTAAAGTGAAAGTAGTTCCGTAACAGTTGACCGCACACTGACCTCCCATCACGTAGATCTTGCTGTCCACTGTCACGGCGGCCATGTAGGTGCGTTCCTTGGACATGCTGGTCAGTGTAGTCCACGTGTCCGTTGCCGTATTGTACTTCTCCACTAGTTTCAGTCGCTGACCACAGAAGCCACCCATTACATAGATACTGCCATCTGCAGAAGTGGACAGATCACTGTTACTTCCAGGTTCATGGCATACGAATGTAGTGCTAGCAATTTTGAGATGGTCCCCTTTTTGCAAGGATCATTAAGACCTGATGTAGTTGTTCTGGATGCCTTTTGAAGGGGACCATTGTATGTTGATTTTCTGGAGAATAACATGACAGAAGTTGACCAATTTTATCCAGCAGGTTCATGAAATTGTTGACTGTTCAGTCAAAATAAATAGTGACCTTTCCCCAGTAAGACATTAACACCACGTGCAGGCATGGTTTTTTAAGGCCTCATACGGGCAAAATGCCAATATGAAAGACCTAATCTGCCTGTATGAATTTTTTTAATATTAAATTTAAACTAAAATAAGAACAACTTCATCTAACAACAATATTCATAATGCGTTCTAAAAATTTTAACAGCATATTTCATTTACAAATTCAGCAGTGGCGATGTACTCATTTTGCAGCATGCAATGCGTGACACACAACACAGTTGGTGACTATCTTAAAGTTAACCTATGAAACTCCACACTACCCGTATGAGCTAAAACTGCATGCAGGCATCGTGTACATCCCACAACTTCAGAAGAAGAACCCAAGAGACATGTACCCAGGTAATCAAAAATGTCATGAAAACAAAGTGGCAAGTTACATCCTGCAGTGGATGGACAGGGCCTTGGTGCCTAGGTGGACAGGGCCTGGGTGCCAAGGTGGAACGGATCTTCTATGTGCCTAGATGGACAATGCCTATGTGGACAGGGTCTAGGTGGCCAGGGCCTGGGTGCCTAGATGGACAGGGCCTAGATGCCTACATGGCCTGGGCCTAGATGGACAGGGCCTAGGTGCATAGGTGGACAGAGTCTAGGTGATTAGATGGACAGGGTCTAGGTACCTAGGTGGACAGGTTTATGCAAACAGCTTTTACAACAGAACTGTGCAGAACTAGAATGGACTATCGGAAACCACTGTGGACACTTAAAAGTAAGTTGGGCAGGCAGATCTAAAGTCCCTACTTTGGCTCTCATCCCCACAATGATGTGGTAACCTTCAGGACCTCACTCATGGGTGGATCCAGGGGGGTCCATCAGGTGACCAGGCACTTCCCTTTATTTCGGCCGGATTTTTTATCAAGTCAGAATTAGTTGTCAAAACACCGCGCAGTGGCATCCTCACTCCTGCAAAGCACTTCCACTGGTCAGCAGCTGTTTTCAGGCTAACAAAAACGGTCACCTTGTAGTTGCGTTGTAAAGGTGGCTATTCTCTATGAAGAGCAGAATATCGCACTGAGAAGCAATCTCCATAACGCTGCCCAACACTGATGAGAATAACGGCAATATGGCTCTGGAGACGCATTTGGCGACACAAACAAAGCAATAACAATTGAGCTTTGTCCTGAAAGGTGCTTGAAAAGCACAATATCCGTGAAGAATTCTTGGAGACACTCTTGTGTTACTCCAGAATTACATGTGCAGACATCGCAAAAAAGGTTGAGCAGCTCGGATTAGACATTAGAAAGATGCACAACCAAGCATATGATGGTGCTGTGAATATGGCCGGGAAGATGAATGGTGTGGCTTCTTTGATGCAGGGCGTGCGTGCATGCATGCGTGATTGCATGGGTGAGTGTATCCTGCAGGCATCTGGATATCTGTAAGTCCTGCCACCTGGTGTTGTTTTTGTGAAACTGGGCACCCCCTTTTCCAGGTCACTTTCACCCCATGTCACTGATTACTATACAGACATAGACTACATCCTTACCCAGCTCGACTACCCCGAAACTTGCTCGTCCCTGCAGCATGTCAGCTTTGGATAGCCACGAGCGAGTTTCGTTGTGGTACATGTATGTGCTCGACAGAACATAACGCTCGCTGAGCGACTCGAACCTCGTCCCACCAAGACAATACAGTCGTCCTCCACACACGACCAGCTTGAAGTCTCTGTGTTTGACCTCGCTGAAGGCATCGATCACCGGAAGCTGTTCAATCTGCCTCAACGACACATCACCGTCGCATGAGTTCTCATCGACGACAACATCGACACATGATGTGTTACGCCACGTGACGATGTAGAGATGACGCTGCGCCTCGTTGTAAATGTGTGCTCCATATTCAAAGTGGCTCTAGTGGAGAACAAGGGCATGACGAGATAGATTAATATATATTATCAACCGCTTTTCAACAGCTAGAATGGGGCAAATCGCCCATCCCTCAATCCTGGCATACATCGAATGTTGTGGCTGTACTGGCGATTACATTGTTCACTACAGTATACCAGCAAACTGCCTGCACAGGAATTTTTCTAATTTGCATGATATTCCAGTATAATAGGTATGGAAATATTTGCAAACATGGGTGCTTTGTCCCACTGTACCCTGGTGACCACTGGGATAGTATGTGGTGGACAGAGTGTTGTGAAGTGTACTGGTGCGCATAGTTACATGGGATGTATGAGGGGCATATGAGTCTCAACCTCCCATCACCCACCTGTTTGTGGGGACAATCTCCCACCTCCCACCAATTTTGAGAGTCCACCTCCCACCAATCCTACCTCCCACCAATTTTTTGGACCAACCTTTCACTTCCCACGTCCTGCCACACACCCTTCACATATATACAATACAAGTAATTTCTGTAGTCTAACAAAAAACACCAATTGGCTTGGTGATGGGCAATAACAGCGAATCACCAGTAACCTGAGACCCCCGCCTACAATATCCGACTGAACAATGAAGCAGAAGGCACCCAGCATATTCTTTTAGTTTTCGGAACTCCACACATCGTAGTCCCATATTACTTCATACATTGTTACATGCTGTAGTTGCCAGATATTCTTATGAAGTTCTGTTACTCAGTATTAGTCCAGTTTTCAGAAGAGCCCATCTAACTAATATCTATGATCAAGGCTTTGTCGTTATTTGACGTCAAATTTAATGACTGCCATTTTACGACAGACATACACTTTATTGTTGTTCGTGTTTTTGACTGGTTTAAGACCATTTACGCCAATTTACACAAGCAATTAATTGCCCAATTGTTGGTTATCAGTGTATTGCGCGGTATCGCAGTAAAAGAATCGGTCATGTAAACACCCTCGCGAGGATTATTGAGGCCAATTTGTGGCTACGACTGTGTCAGTGGAAGTGGGGCTGGTCCCAATTTCACCGACCATCAACCGCGATTTTGAAGCGGTGGTTAATGAGTGACCGCCAGCCGGTGTACCTGATGTGACCTGTTATCAAAGCTCAAATAGGGAGTGGCACTATAGTCTCAGTTTCTAGACATGTCAGTCGTCCAAACACACACATAATTTAGCGATACCATGTCATCATGTGACATGGTGTCGCCAGATCAATTAGGATACAAATTGTTCGTGCAAACCAGCCTTTAAACTGTGTCAGGAAAGTTGTTGCTCTCCTCTTTACCCCTGTAGTTCGGGGTGAGGCTGGCACTGATATTGACCATTGATTTTTGTTTCCCCACCTTCTTCACTAGTTCCATTTCACTGCCGTCTCCACCAACCATCCCATTCTCCATTCCCCTCCCAAATCTCTCGTCACACAGTCCTCCCATCTCAATCACAGTCTTCCTCTTCTCCTTCTACCCTCTACTCTGAGCACATCCGCTCTCTTTGTCAATCGTTTCCCTTCCATTCTTTCCACATGTTCAGCCCACTTTAGCTGGTTTCTCACCAGCTTCCTCGTGAGACTCTCTCACATGAAAGGTATATAAACTCCACACTATGACATCTCCGTTAAAATGTGTGCAAGTTACGTACCTCCAGTAGGCAGTGGGTGACTTCATCCGACATGGCATCATCAAGCTGTTCCCACTTGTTGACATAGAATTTATATTCATAGAGCTCAGCGAACGAAACCCGCACCTGCAAAGAACTGTCATGAGCACGGCACACGAAGCACAGCAGTCGACCAGCGATGTTAAAGACGTCGATGATTGATGCCCCCTTGGGAATCTGTGCCACCTCGGTCCACCTGTTCGTGCGAATGTCAAGTTTCTCCACGGTTCGCAGGCGTGGACTGCTGAAGCTGAACATTGAGTCGACATTATAATGACATCAACTGGTGGATGACGTCTAAAAAATTACACTTCCACAATACTGGACAATGGAATGAAGACAAATGCTTTAATAATTAGAAGGGCAAAAATGCCTAAAATTGGTTTCCTAGCAAACTTAGGATTTGGTCTTAACTATGTAACTATGACATTAAAAAGATAACTTTGTCACCATGTGATGTTGAATGTAGCAAAAGAAACAACAAACATATTCATGTCATGGTGCATTGTACAATGTTGCATGCATTATTTAATAAATAAACAAATTTGCATCTAATTATGTGCAATACCTGCAATTATTACGATTAAAACGCAGTAAAATTTGGTAAACGCTAGCTATGTATTAAAATAGTCTAAGTCTGTATATCCGGCTAAAGACAAGGGCCGACTTGGAGCAGCTGCATTGGATCACCAAAAACAACACACAGCGGAGCAAACTACACAGACCAATAACTGAAAGGAAGTGGTGTAAGTGGTGTAAGCAGTGTAAGCGGTGTAAGCGGTGTAAGCAGTGTAAGTGGTGTAAGTGGTGTAAGCGGTGTAAGCGGTGTAAGCGGTGTAAGCGGTGTAAGTGGTGTAAGCGGTGTAAGCGGTGAAAGTGGAGTAAGTGGCCATAAGAGCCAGCTGCTCTCACAAACTGGCGGTCACGACTGCGAAAGACACTTTTAGTAATAATAATAAGAATGTATATTCCTAACATAATTCTAATTAATCTATCAAACTGATAACACACATATCGTTGCAAAAGATGACGCCATACCCTATCCTAGACTGGAGGCAGCCAGCAAAGATAAACACGAAGTATGGCGGAGTTCGACTTGGCCTTCCAATGTTGCTGTTCCGCTCAGTTATGATTGCTTCTTCCAGATCTACAGAAAAATATATTTGCACCAATATTCGCTGAAGTAACACCATGAGCAGACTTTCATCTCTTTTTGTTTTTTTGTATTTGCTTTCCTGCATTAATACAAACCATGTACACAATAGTTATTATAACATAATATTAGCAACAATTATAGACAATTTGATAAATATTTTAGAGCCATTTTCTATAATGCAATAGTAAGCAGACACACCAAACTAAAACATAATATATTAACATTATCTGCATCAACAATACTTGAATAGCAGTAGGAAATATCCAGCAGTGATGTGCGTGAAGTTTCTGGCAATTAGGAACTACATTACTTTGTTACTTCCCCATTGTATTCCTCCCTATTATAATAGGTCATATCAAATATGCACATATTGGTAACATATAGATAGATACAAGTAATAACACAGGTATATTTCACCACACCCCAATCAAATGTTACATAGAACTCCATTCAGCAGTTTTCACAATAATCAGAACAGTTATGTAATCGTCACATGAACATATGTCTGCCTCCTTTCGCTACTAAAAGTATAATATATGGGAGTATGCAACATTGGCACAGCCAATGTTGCATATAGGTTTTTATGCGAGCAACACCACATACAATTAATGATTGGTCCATTGCTAATTTATTCTATTATGCTAATCCAGCAGAGCTGGGTGACGCGCTCTGTGACCCACTTTGCTGCCTCCATATTTTGAACCAATCAGCGCGCACCAGTTGCGCGACACTACAGATTTCAAACTTGGACTAGCCACTTCGTTTTGTGAAAGCATACGGAGTGGATGCGCTTTGAAAATTTGTCCCACCCTCCTCCCCATCTTTCTCCCTGTGATATGTTTACTTGTTAGCAGCAATTGTACATCTTTGGTGGAAGTGGGGTGTTCATGTCTCAAAGCTTTCCCATTTTTTGATTGCGATAGTGGACATGGGAGTTTTGGCTTTCCCAGAAGTGTTCACGGGTTTTAACGCTGGGACGCAGCTCGCTTCCCTTCCACCTTGGATTTTAGAACTGTTCGTGTAGCGAATTGGCCCCACCTTTGTAGTTATTCCAGATAGAGCTAGTGTATTTTTAAGCAGGTAGTTGTATTCATAGACTGCGTGATAGCATGTAGGGCATTATGCTATTTGGTTTAAGGGTGTTCCATAACAATAGTAATGCCATTGTTTCTTTTATTTGTTCTAGGAATACTGCTACTGCTTTGTGGTGAAATGTGGGCTCTATTGAACCCGACGTCCAGGAGGCTCGCATGGGGCGTAGTCAGCCTGGCGTTGGGTTGTGGAGCCCACATTTCTTTGTTTTACATTTCTTTGAAAAGTGGGCTTACCCTTAATCCCCACAATAAACGTCATTCATTTGGCCTTTTCATATCTCTATATCTGTGTTGTGTTGTTGATTGCATAAATGAAATGTATTGCACTAATCTATCATCACTCAGTTTAAGGAGGATGAATGACCCAAGGGAAGAGACTGGGAGGCAGTTCAGATTAACGGGAAGAACAGTAAAAAGCCAGATAATGTGGGCAGCAGGCATGGGTTAATTTCAATTGTTAATTTGTTAATGTAATTAACTCAATTAAGTTAATTTAATTTAATTAATTAACTTTACCAGAAAGGCTAGATTAATTTAATTAAATCAATTAACTTCAGCAAAATGGGTTAATTTAATTTAACTGAAAAATTCCCAATTAACTCTCAATTAAGTGCTCATTTAACAGTTGGTATTACTGGATAGTTCACATCCATGTTACTCATGCATTTCCAAAAGGCCTGCAGTCACTATTCCAGTGATTAGCCTGACAGAGATAAGGCATGTGTGAATGGGAGGGAGAACATCACAGAGCATTAATACTGTCTGTACCAACTGGAGTTAGCTGGTCATTCAGGCACCTGTGAATTGGAGGGAATAGAATGTCCTCTGGTAGTGTGATAAGTTGATGACAAATGATTGCTTCTGCAAATCTCTTTCAAAAGTAAACGTTTGGCTGGCAATTTGTAGCCAAGTGGATGTATGCATTAGACCTATGCATTAGACTATGTACCTATTTTTTCTGTACATCTGCAAGGGTACATATAACATGCAGAAAAAAGTAAAATAGCTTCAGTTTGGGATCTTTTTACAGTGCCAACTGGAATCAAAAGCAAGCCTGTTCTTGTGATACATAAAAAATTGTGGATAAATATTTAAATGCTAGGGTATAAACGGGAAATGTAATGACTTAGCATTAAAACACTGCATAAATAACAATTTGGTGCATAGAAATTATGTATGTAGTTACCCGGTTTTATTAATTTGGTGGTTGAATATAAGACGAAACTCCACACCCTGCAAATCTCCAGCCACAACTTTACATTCCTTTCAGAAAAAACATTCATTGTAACAAGCATCTACAACTTTTTAAATGTGATCAAATACCCCATGAACAAATGTCTTGGTATATAAATATTGTATAAGCAAATCTTTTTCCAACTAAGTTACAAAACACATTTCTTACAAGTCAACAATGATGTTCAGATTTGTTTGATGATAATAATAATGTTCCTAAGATGTAATAAGTAAAGCAATTCTATAAATCTATGAACACTGTACTACCACGACAGTAACTTTTACGAACCCACTTGTGATTTTAGAACTGTGGCAGTTGCAGTAACTGGGTAGATTTCGTCAAGTCTGGGTGCGAGAAGTCCTGGGCTGAGGTCCAGGCAGATAGTTTTAGTTTTGAGTGTAGGGGATGCGCAAGGATGAAGGAAGTAGAGGTGGAGTTGGAAGAGCTGAGGCTGCTCGTTGTGGCAATGGTGGGAAGGGAACAGGGGAGTTGTGCCAGTAGTTCCGGTGGGGGAACTGTAGACGATAAAGTGGGGAAAGACACGACAGATGCTAGGGAGAGCTCACCTCAGCCTGGGAGGAAGCTGAGAGGAGGGAAGGTGACAGGTCATAGGGAGACAGGACGTAAGGAGACGGGAAGGAAAGGAACGGGAGGGAAGACAACCAGAGTGAAGGAGAGGGGAGTAGGGGAGACAGGAGGGAAGGAGAAGGGAGTGGGGGAGATGGGAGGGAAGACAACCGGAGTGAAGGAGAGGGGAGTAACGGAGACAGGAGGGAAGGAGAAGGGAGTGGGGGAGACGGGAGGGAAAACAACTGGAGTGAAGGAGAGGGGAGTAGGGGAGACAGGAGGGAAGGAGAAGGGAGTGGGGGAGACGGAAGGGAAAACAACCGGAGTGAAGGAGAGGGGAGTGGGAGAGACAAGAGCAAAGGAGTGGGAAGTGGGGGAGACAGGAGGGAAGGGGTCAGGACAGAATGTGATGGAGGGGATCGAAAGGAAGAGTTATTCTGCAGCAGTGATAGAGGGGGTGAGGAAGAGAGCGAGGTTGTTTGTGGGGGATTCGATAGTTAGGAAGACCGACAGAGTCTTAAACAAGGGAGATGATGTGGTGGTCTGCTTGCCTGGAGCCAAAATAGAGGCGATAACTGAGAGGGTAAAAACATCGTAGGCTCGGGTAAGGGTGGATCTGTTTTAGTACACGTAGGGACAAATAACGTAGAGAGGGAGGGTACAACTGCCATAGTTAGGAAATATAGGCAGTTGGTCAGAACACTAAAACAGACGCGGGTTGAGCAGGTAATACTGTCAGGGATTTTACCTGTAATGGGCAGGAGGGGTCACAAATATCGAAATTGTCGGGGGATGGCAATTAACATGTTAGTCCAGAGGCTGTGTAGGGAAGAGGAAGTTGGATTTGTGGATTTATGGGGAAGTTTTGTTGGGAGGGCAGATATGTACATGAAGGATGGGCTTCATTTAAGTGGAAAGGGGGCGGCAGTATTCGCGGACAAACTTTCAGCAGCAGTAGATAGCGACTTGGGTACAATGACAAATATTTTTGGAAGTAAACATTCTTTAAACTAGAAGTGCAGGGGGTTACCTAGAGGTGTCTCAAGCAGAACAAGAGGCCACTAGCACAGATAAATCAATATCAAATCATCCAAAAACATCTCTGAAAAGGGTTATAGATGCGTATGTTTAAATGCAAGGAGCATAGTAAATAAGAAAAACGAATTAAACATTATGGTAGAAGATATTGACCCTCACATAATTGGTATAACTGAATCATGGGCCAACATAGATATAACAGATGCTGAATTAGGACTGACAGGATACGTAATGTTTAGGAAAGATCGAATAGGAAGAAAGGGCGGGGGAGTTATTTTATATGTTAAAGAATCTATTCAGGCTTATGAAATAAAACTAGAAAGGGAAGCAGATTGCGATGAAGCTGTTTGGTGCAAAATTGTTTCAGGAAATTCAAAATTAACTATTGGATTAGTTTACCGAAGTCCAAACATAAACGAAGAGGACAACACAAAAATAAAAAACGCTGTAAAGGAAGTTAGTAAAGGGGAATGTATCATAATGGGAGATTTTAACCATGGACACATACAATGGAATTCTCTAGAGAGCACAGGGATTGAGGATCAACAATTTCTATGTTTAATCCAGGATAGCTTTCTTACTCAGCACGTACTAGAACCAACCAGGGGAGAAAATGTATTAGATATAGTTTTGTCATCACAAAAAGAATTAGTGGACAATGTAAAAATATTTGAACCATTGGGTAATAGTGACCATAATCAAATACATTTTGACATCAATGTAAAATCAGAAAGTAAAAATAAGAAAACGTACAAGAGAAACTTCCACAAAGGTAACTACAAAGATATGAGAAAATATTTAGCACAGCTAGATTGGAATAACATGCTGATGAATAAGACCGCATTTGAATGTTGGAATATTCTAAAATATGAAATTGAGAGTATCATCGATAAATTTGTTCCCTTCCGAAAACAAGGAAAACGGTGTAGAAAGAAACACTTGTCAAAAGAGGCTATTAGAAAAATAATGCTAAAACAAACTATGTGGAGGGTTTATAGGCGTACCAGAAAGGAAGAAGACTATGCAAAATACAAAGAGGCACTTAATGCAGCTACAACTGAAATCAGACAATCTAAAAGAAGCTATGAGCAAAAACTGGCATGTAACATAAAAAATGACAGCAAGAGTTTTTATGCATATGTCAGGAGTAAACAAAACGTACAAGACAAGGTTGCACCTCTAGAAGACAGTGCTGGAAATATAATATCACAGGGGTTTTTAATGGCGGAAGACCTAAATGGTTACTTCAGTTCAGTGTTTACCAAAGAAGATATTAGTTCACTACCAGTTGCTGATGCTAAATTTCAGGGGGCTAAATCTGAATATTTAGGACCGTTAGTTGTAACTCCAGAATTGGTAGCTAAGAAAATAAAGGCAATGAAGGATAACAAATCACCGGGAGTGGATGGGATTCCTCCAAAATTACTAATGGAAACAGTAGATCAAATCAGTATACCACTTGCAAGAGTATTCAACTTGTCATTAAAAGAGGGAGTTGTTCCGTTTGAATGGAAAGAAGCAAACATCATACCATTATTTAAAAAGGGTTCGAGAAATAAGTCAGAGAATTACAGACCAGTGAGTTTAACGTCAGTGATTTGTAATTTATTAGAAAGGTTAATTAAAGACCAATTCATCTCAACATGGATTCCTAAAGGCGAGGTCATGCTTAACAAATATGTTGTGTTTTTTGGACGAAATCACTAAGTGGCCAGACGAGCGATTGCCAGTAGATATTATCTACTTAGATTTTCAGAAAGCTTTTGACAAAGTGCTACATCAAAGATTACTACTTAAATTAAAAGCCCATGATATCGGGGATGGCATAATTGACTGGATAGAACAATGGCTGACTGACAGAAGACAGCGTGTTGCAGTAGATGGAGAAGTTTCAAACTGGAAATCAGTTTTGAGTGGGGAACCACAAGGATCAGTATTAGGACCTATATTATTCTTAATTTATATCAATGACTTGGACGACAGTATAACAAGTAACGTACTGAAATTTGCGGATGACACAAAACTGTTTAGAAAGGTTAATACTGATGGTGATAAACAACATTTACAAAACGATCTAGACAGATTAGTGAAATGGTCTGAGAAATGGCAGATGCTATTCAATTTTGGGAAATGTAAATGCCTACATACAGGACATGGGAACTTGAATGTAAACTATAAAATGGGAGATACTGTTCTGGATACTACTGTAAAAGAAAAGGACTTAGGAGTTACAATAAGCGCTGATATGAAAGTTTCAGAGCAGTGTGGTATTGCAGCTTCAAAGGGTAATCAAATTCTTGGATTGATTAGAAGAAGCATAACATACAAGGGAAAAAAGTTAATTATACTTCTTTATAAAGCAATAGTTAGACCTCATTTAGAATACTGTATACAAGCATGGAGACCATATCGTAAGAAGGATATAGATACGCTTGAACGCATACAAAGGAGAGCAACTAAAATGATTCCAGAACTTAGAGACCTTAGTTATGAAGAACGCCTGAAAGAATGTGGTTTAACAACTCTAGAGACAAGGAGGTTAAGAGGAGATCAGATTGAAGTTTTTAAGATATTGAATGGGTATGAAAATATTGATAGAAATATGTTTTTCTCACTCAAGAAGGATAGCAGAACTAGAGGACATGAGGTAAAATTAGTAAAGGATCAATGTAGATTGGACATCAGGAAGCACTCGTTCTCACAGAGGACAATAAATGAATGGAACAAATTGTCTACAGATTGTGTAACTGCTAGCAGCGTGAATATGTTTAAAAACAAGGTTGACACATATATCAGGAGGGCGGGTTATAAGTAGGTGAACATTGTTGGACTCTCGATAAGCCAATGGCTTCCTTGTCCACTTGCCATCTGGGCCTTTGGCTTGGATGGCAAATCTTGTTAAATCTTGTTAAATCTTGTTAAACTGTTATAACATGTGTAAATAACATTTAGCATATTATTATTTCAATGATAACTTGTATCAAGTGCTTAAACTTACAAAAAACAGTGACATATGAATGCAATCTGCATTTCTACCAAAACATAATTTAATTGTTAATTGAATTAAAGTTAATTGTTAATTTAATTTAACTGAAGAATTTGGGAGGTTAATTTAATTTAATTTAAATAACCCAGAAATATGTGAGGTTAATTAAATTTATTTTAATTGGAACATCTCTGAGTTAATTGTAATTTAATTAATTAACTTTTCAAGTTAATTGCCTCATGCCTGGTGGACAGGTGACTTGGTGCAGATCGAGGCAGAGGCAGGGAAACAGCGAGGCAGCAGGAAAAGGGGAAGACCACGGTTAAGAGGGATAGACTGCATTAAGTGGGATGAGGGAAAGGCATAGGAGGGTGAGAAGTGGAGGGAATAGACTGCCAATAGGAAACAGGGAAAAATTACAACAACCAAAGCAGTACAACAAGAACTAGTTGCTCCTTTATAAAGTGAACTATGAGGAAGAACAGATGTTTCAAAATCTGATAGCAAACTAAACAATTAAATACTGCAACCAATGGCACACCAGTACACACTGGTACACACTGGTACACACAAATACATGCTGGTACCTTTGTTCTGCACAAACAGTTCGTTTTGGAGAATGTTTTCATAGAACTTCTCCGACACATGGTGAAGTCGAACATACTGGAGTAACCCAGTGAAGTCTGGTGCTCGTCGTTCTACGTCATGGCGTACCCACCGAACAACAGCTTCGAGAACCACATCCTCACCCTGTGGTCCTGCAGCAGAAACACTTCATAAGACCCGTGGAGCAAAGTCTGTTGCCGTGATGTTGAATCTTTCAAGGTTGCCAACCAGGAAAGCACTACATTGGAAATAAAACTCCCCCTTCAATTAATTTTTTTACTCAATTCATTGTTTTCCCTCAATTAATTTTTTAACTCCTCCCTTTTCAGATCAATTTCTTGAAAAACTTAACTGACCTAGTATCCACTATGATATGCTAGGTCATTTGAGCAAATGTTTTATTTAGTTTCGATAACAATTCTTCATCTGGCAAACTATAAAATTATTTATTCACTGGGCCCGGTCAAAATTCATTAAAAAAGAGTGAAAGTGGTCCGGCTCTATGTAGAATGACATAAAGCTATTCTTACTTTTGCAAATTACCCGATCTAACAATCAAAGTCAATCTTTTTGATGATTTTAACAAAAGTGCATGCTTTTATTTAGCTGACTGCGCATATTTAGTAAGCTATTCACACACTACACATTTTAACATCAACAAACCTGATAAAAATCAGTTGAGGGGGAAGTTTTAAGTGAGCAGATCGATGGAGCGATTGCAGAGGAGTTTCAAGTTAGCAGATTGATTGAGTGGGGAGTTTAAAGTTTGCAAATCGATTGAAGGCGGAGTTTTAAGTTAGCAAATCAGTACCGTGCCATCTGACTGAATCTTCATCCAAAATAGTGCTGTTCCATGTTTTAGCTTGGCAAACTTTTGTGAGGCCCTATACCTCAAACCAACAGCAAATATCGACACAAAATAGATCCTATATTGGCAGTTAATTTCTATGTACTCCAATTACGAATAGTTTTATAACCATACTCTGTAGGGCATGGTAATCAAAATATATTTTCCAAACAAAAGCTGGATAGTCTTGGTTATGACAGGCAACTGTGTCATTGTTGGCAAACGTTTATCTAGATACAAACTGCAGGAATACTTCAGTATTAGAAACAAGACTCTAGATTAGATGCAGTTAGTTGCTGTGAGATGGTGCATCTAGCAGCAACTACCGGGTAACTGTGTCTAACCTAGAATGCCCGCAGATTTGTTACTATTCGGTATAACAAATGTTCAATATTTTAGTGACTTCCATAACAATACAACACAAAACGGTATCTTCACAATTACTTGTAACAAGTTAATATCAGCAAATGAACATAATGTTTGCAGTAAAAACAGACAAGGATATAAGTGTTCCACTTGTTAGACACTCTACCCCATAACATACGTTTTCATACATAATATTATGTTGAAAAACACCTTACAATTATATGCTATTTTCTTACAGTATCTGCAGTGAATATTAGAATGAAACAATTTACAATTTAGAACATAAAATTCCTGTTTTCACATGGAAGCAACACATTTCAACTGGATTCATAAATCTGTCTATCTACTGAACAAAACAATTATATTTGTATTTTATTTTTATATATTTAAACATATGTATGTTAACACAGTTTGCTTTCCTACTATTTATCTTGCACATGTTCCTCTAGCTTGGAACAAGTTTTGTATGTAAAATGGCAGTGAATATCGTATATTGCTGCTTTTAAAATCACAGCAGAACACCAGAAATACTCACCCAATTTAACATCTGACCAGGACAACATCTCTTCCAGGCGGGCTGCAGATAACTGAAGAAATTCCTCTTTCAGGCAGACGACAGAGAACCCCAGCTTCATGACCTGTCGTGCTTCGGCTTTCAACTTCGCACAACTGTACTGTTCCGAAAAGTTGAAAATTCCTGAAAGTTTCACATTCATAACAGAAATGCAGTGCTTATAATTTGATGAATAATAATATAATGCATACACCTTTAAAATCATGTTATGTATTTATGGCATAAACTATATCTGTTCCAACATCTTCGCCACCCAAATGTCTTTTAATGCAGACTTGCCACATCATCATATTTCCTGTATACAATATGGCCATGTCCTGTTTTACTACGGACTTGCTTCAAATGGAAAGATTATAATAAAGTACATATTTTTATTGTGTTCATCATACTGGTATAAAGTCGAATGACAAACTTATAGCGTTCGAAGGGCAAGAATGCTATATTTCTCCTACATATGTATATTTCAGAGCCTAATAAATGGCGACACTCGATGTTATAGGCAGGTTAAATAATGAAAAATTTTATATACAGATTTTTTTACAGCTTTATCCAGAATTTCAAGTAAAAATATGTATACTATTAACACTAACTTTACCAGAAAGTCATACATGCTATGTCACTACTGCCTCAGAATTGCCTCAGAATTCCGTATTGAGATCAACTGTGCTGCGATAATACAATTTTGTACCTATGCAGTTGTCAACGTCTAGATGGGTGAGCATGAAGTTGACACACGCACGTTTAACATCCACCATCTGCAGCATATCAGCTACAACAAGCACGTCTTGTACCCGGTTCCGCGTAACTGCAAGGACATCAACAAGTGTGATACAGCTACATAAACACTGCAAGGACACCAACACGTGTGATACAGCTACATAAACACTGCAAGGACACCAACACATGTGATACAGTTACATAAACACTGCAAGGACACCAACACGTGTGATACAGTTACATAAACACTGCAAGGACACCAACACGTGTGATACAGCTATATAAACACTGCAAGGACACCAACACGTGTGACACAGCTACATAAACACTGCAAGGACACCAACACGTGTGACACAGCTACATAAACACTGCAAGGACACCAACACGTGTGACACAGCTACATAAACACTGCAAGGACACCAACACGTGTGACACAGCTACATAAACACTGCAAGGACACCAACACGTGTGACACAGCTACATAAACACTGCAAGGACACCAACACGTGTGATACAGCTACATAAACACTGCAAGGACACCAACACGTGTGACACAGCTACATAAACACTGCAAGGACACCAACACGTGTGACACAGCTACATAAACACTGCAAGGACACCAACACGTGTGATACAGCTACATAAACACTGCAAGGACACCAACACGTGTGACACAGCTACATAAACACTGCAAGGACACCAACACGTGTGACACAGCTACATAAACACTGCAAGGACACCAACACGTGTGACACAGCTACATAAACACTGCAAGGACACCAACACGTGTGACACAGCTACATAAACACTGCAAGGACACCAACACGTGTGACACAGCTACATAAACACTGCAAGGACACCAACACGTGTGACACAGCTACATAAACACTGCAAGGACACCAACACGTGTGATACAGCTACATAAACACTGCAAGGACACCAACACGTGTGATACAGCTACATAAACACTGCAAGGACACCAACACGTGTGATACAGCTACATAAACACTGCAAGGACACCAACACGTGTGATACAGCTACATAAACACTGCAAGGACACCAACACGTGTGATACAGCTACATAAACACTGCAAGGACACCAACACGTGTGATACAGTTACATAAACAAAATTGCAGAAACAACCAAGAATCAGTTTTTTACCAGAACTATGGTATATCAATTATCTCCTAAAATTATCTATCATGAACATTATCTATCACAAACAAACATTTTTTTTAAATATAAATTTTTTTCTAACCTAAATGTACTCATATAATTATAACAAACACATATATTGTACCTATTGTACATTTATCCAATCTTATGATTGCAAATGAAATACATTATTATTATTACATACAGTTGGACACAATAAATCTGTTTATGATTATGATAATATATGTGAAAGTTTGTCTTTATTAAAACGTCATCAGTATTATATATTTATAATATGAACCTAGAGTGAAATTTAAATGCATCCCACGGCTGCCTCCAAAAATATCTAAAATAGGATGAGAGCAACACATCAGACTACAGGTGATAATAATGAAGGTGATAAAACCAGCAGTAGATCTGAGGTACCTTTAAGAATCCCAGTGTACATGTAGTCAACCAGGGCACTCATGATCTCATGATTAATGTCCTTGAAGGTGGCAGTTTGAGTCTGTGATTCAATCATTTCAACACTGAACATAGCTTTGAAGAAGTCACTGTGTACAGACAGAATGTTCTTGTGAGCGTGCACTTCAACTCCACTTGCCTACAACAAAACACATGTCATACTGAACCTCTATCTGAACCGTGCAATGAAAAAAGTCTCCTTAAACATATTGTGCACATCCAAAATTCTGGGCAACAGTGTCCCTGCATCTTACACCATTTCAGCACCATAACAGCCAATAACATTTCCAATTGGTTGAATTCTTATAAGTCAATTCATTTAATGCAATATATCGATGAACATAAAGTACTTGTCTTTCTGACCAAACTGTCTGACTCACATTTTAAACAGAAAGATTTCAACATTTTGCAAGTTATAGTATCCATTTTAAAATCTCTTCATAACTTGAACCTTAACTCTTTTGCTGTATTAAAAATGTGCTACAAAACAAGTATACACCATAAGAAAATAAATATCAATAGGAAATGCTTTTGTCATGTGAAAGAGAATTTGTGGACACCGTGTAACTTATACAATACTCAAGCATTGCTTGCACTCAATCAGCAAAAAATCAAAAGTACTTGTACTTGTACTTAAGTACATTCCAAAAAGTACTTAAATTTTCAAGTATTTTTGAATTGTGATCATGTAATAATGAGTCAATGAGTCAGTCAAGTCACCCACCTCCCAATCCCACTGGCCAGTGGGTCACTGGGTCATCCACCTCCCAATCCCACTGGCCAGTGGGTCACTGGGGCACCCACCTCCCAATCCCACTGGCCAGTGGGTCACTGGGTCACCCACCTCCCAATCCCACTAGCCAGTGGGTCACCCACCTCCCAATCCCACTAGGCCAGTGGGTCACTGGGGCACCCACCTCCCAATCCCACTGGCCAGTGGGTCACTGGATCACCCACCTCCCAATCCCACTGGCCAGTGGGTCACTGGGCTTCTGTACAAATCCAGTGACAAGACAATGGGGGTATTTACACCTTGTTGCTGGACATCATGCATCAGTGCATTTCCATATGGGACACCTGGTAATTTATCTAGATGTAGTTAACACCAGGCCTGATTAACACCAGTGCAGGTGCACCAGTGAGCAATCTAGTTGAACACATTTTGAAGACAACTTTGAACTTTAACAGAAAATATGTGCTCAATCTCAGTGAGCAGTTCAGTGATTTGAGGAGCTGATGTCTATCAGATGCAACAACTGATTTGCCAATAAGTCATGTAGTATGAAGTTATGGACTATGAAATTGTCTGTGGATTACTATAATATATGCAATATTGTGTTTTATCAGTTGTCAATGTCTGTACTTATGTGATGAAATAAACATGTAACACGATCAGGGATATATTATTTAATTTCTACACATCTGTATGAGTATTTGAAAACTTATTTCATTTTAAACTTTCCTATCACAATACTTCCCTCACAAACAATATCCACACATTATTTTACAACCCAGTACCTACTCCCTAAAATAAATGGGTTAAGTCTGCCAAAGGTACTGGTACTTGTACTTAAGTACATTTGAAATGCTCTTGTACTGGACTTAGTACTTTTCCTAAAACAATGATGTACTGGTACTTAAATACTTTGTCAGTGAAAAGTACTACTGCCCAGCCCTGCTCAGTACTATAGTAATAATAATCTACAGTAAAGCAAATGGTTTTCTCTAACATTACAACTGATTAAAAGATATTCAATTTAATCTTTTCGTCCATGTTATTATCATTTCATGCAAAAATCAAACCTACTTAGTATCAACTTTAACAATTGTAAAAATCTGTCATTTCGTTTTGGTCTAGTTCTATATACTCACACTTTTGCAAGTTACCCTGATTTATATATTGTTGATAACATTTTCAATGATTTTACACAAAAGAATGCACTCTTTTATTAAACCAACTGAATTTTACACAAAAGAATGCACTCTTTTATTAAACCAACTGAATTTTATTAAACCAACTGAATTTTATTAAACCAACTGAATTTTATTAAACCAACTGAATTTTACACAAAAGAATGCACTCTTTTATTAAACCAACTGAACATACAGATTTGAACATCAACGAACCTGATTTGCGATGGGCTAAATGAATAAGAAATCACACAGTTTTCTCTAACTTTGCAGTTGATTAACAGGTCACACCACTGACCTTTATTGTAACATCACAGAATGTCTTGTGAGCTCTCATCTCGTTGAGTGCTTTCAGAGTTTTACAGCCAAGTCGTTCACATGCAAGAACAAAGTGGTCATCTGTTTCCCTTGACGACAACGTCAAGGATCTAGAACAGTACATCTGTTACTGATCATGACAGATCATCCTGTATGAAATCTGTGTTGGGACAAGAACACCATAGAATTGTACAATTATGTAACTGATGGGATTGTGTGTGTGTGGGTGTCTGTGTGTCATGCGTGTGTCACATATGTGTCACGCATGTGTCACTTGCATGCGTGTATGCTTGCATGTAAAAATTCTTTACTAAAAAATAACGGGGATTCACTTAAAACCAACTCCCAACACATAAATAAGAAATCTACATGAAATATGTTAATCAGTGGCTAAATCTGTATTTTCCAGGTAAGTGCAATCCATATTTACTAAGGTGTTTTACTATGTAGGCTTAACAACATTCAAAGGAAGAAAGGGCAACGTTAAAAAGCTTATTAGCCTAATACAGTGTATAAAGGTTGGCACATTAAACGTTGGCATATTAAACTTGGTTGCCCCGAAGATTGTGTCAATTGCATAACACTGGCCCATTTACTTAATGCCAACGGTACCATAGTTGGTCCAAATTTGGTCCAACATGGTCTTGCTGTCTGGCGCAGCAGTAAATCTAAATTAATTTACTGGGCCTGGGAGCTGATCGATGGATTCTGCAGATGTCCAGTCTATAACACTGACACAGTCACTAAACAAACAAGGGTCCCGGATGGATCGGTCCATGATGGGTTCGGCCAATGCCAACGGATGGTTCGGCCCAGTCGTTTCAGCTCATGCAGATGGATGGTTCAGCCCACTTAGTTGGTCCAATGTTGGGTCAACATGGTCTTGCTGTCTGGCGCAGCAGTAAATCTAAATTAATTTACTCGGTCTGGGAGCTGATTGATGGCTTCTGCAGATATCCAGTCTATAACACTGACACTAAATAAACAAGGGTCCCGGATGGTTCAGCCCATGACGTGTTTGGCCCACGCCGACAGATGGTTTGGCCCAGTCATTTCGGCTCATGCAGACAGATAGTTCGGCCCACTTCACTGAAAACCACATTGCTATTGAATTCAGCTACGGTCAGGGCTGGGGTGAATAAAAAATTAATTGGAATTATTAAATTCAATTCCTGAATTTGAATTGAAAGATTTTTACCAAGCAGAATTTGAATTTGAACTGAAAGATTCTGAGTAAGTTGAATTGGAACTGAAAGAAAATGAATTGAACCTCATTTTCTTGTGCTGGTGCTAGCTGGTTTTATTTCCAATGTGGTCCTCAATTCAACCGTAGAATTGTATATGAACTCAAAGTCTTTGAAGCAGCTAAACATACAATTGCTCTCCATTTGAAGATATAAGGTGAGAACATTTGTACAAATTTGAACAAAGGGTCTGTGTGGCAATGTTACTATGTGGCAGTTGGAAAAAAAAACTCAAAAGTTCTGCTCAAATCAACCTATGGTAGGGTGTAATGTGCTTACTTTGAATTCAATACGTGTTGCTCTAAGATAACATTTGTTGTTTCTGAAACCATGTCCTTTGTGTGTGCTAGGAATACATGAAACCATATGGGGCATCCCAACAACTAAGTAATTGGCTTGCTACTCCTGCATTGTATCATTGAGCAGGTATTTCTGATACCATAAAATGTTCAGCCTACTGGTCTTTCCATGTTCTTTGAATAAAGGCTCAGCTATTGTCTGTACATTGTTTACAATTACTAGCAGTTGAAATAACGTGCAAACAAACCTGATATTTTGTAGGTTTGCAGCAATAGATGTAATAGAAAAGTAACTGACTACTATTTGTTACTTTAGGATATATTACTATTACTCTAAAAAAAGTTCCTCTATTACTATTACAGAAAAATAAACGTCTATTACAATTACTATTATCCCATGCGTTTGCATTGGAAAAACTCCCTTAGAATTAATTAAGAATTGGAACTGAATTGGAATTTAAAGATTTGAGCTGGAATTTGTATTGAAAAAAATTATTGAATTGGAGCTTATTAAATTAAATTGAAAGGAATTTAAACTGATTAAATTGAATTGACCCCAGCCCTGTGGCTATGGTCGATTCAGCCCATGCTAGTAGTGGAATTCTAAGCGGAAGAATTGTAAGAATAGTTGTTTCAGCCTACGGCCTGATTCGATAAAAAAGGAAATTATTGTGCACAGAAATTTCATACACGATAACACGTTAATATAATAATAATTATAATATAGTTATAATAAACAATATCAATAAAATAAAATTCCAGCTTATCGCCAAGTTTTAAACGCCTTTGTATCTTCATCTGTATATATGTTTATATTTAATAAAAAGCAATTTAATTCTTAATGCATTAGTATGTTTTTCAAAATTAGTTAGAATTAATTAATTACAATATTTGTTTGAAAACACCAATAATTTAGCGCATAGCATTTTTCAGTTACAACACCCAAGTCGCAAAACAGTCAAGTCAGTCCAATTAGCGAAAATAACGAATGTAATAAGGTTCACGGACCCCAATTCCCTGTTAGAATAAGTTAGTCGTTTCGACCCACAGAGCCCGCTGGCACCGGTTGCATATACTGTTGAGTCAGCCGGTGTGAGCAAAAACACTTCACGGTTGACCGGTTACGAAAACGGTTGGTTCGGCCTATGGGCCGAACCCGTTTGGGACCGAAACATCCGACACCCATTAACAATGCCAATGGCAATGGATGAATTAATGGTACTTCACAACTTCCTGTGATGTGTTTCTCGAGCAATTTTTTTAAATCTTATATCAGACTATTTCATAAAGTGTCTTAGTATGGACTTCGCATTTACTACAAAATGAAATGGCCCCGTTTTTCAATTTCGTTTTTCAATAATACAGACAATATCAATAACGTTATTCCCGTTAGCGCCAACGGTTCGTGGACATTATGACCGTAACACAACCATGTAATTTGAACAACCTAAATACATTGTTGTTAACTATTACCCAATCTTAGCAGGCGCCGCCATATTCATACGTGCCAGAAATATCGCCCTACGTTTGCTGCCTTTTAAAGAAGCAACAAACTAGCCTTTGTTTATGTGGGCGATATTCTAGCAACTCGCCTCACATCAAAACCCACATTACTGCTTGATGGCGCTGTAGTGGAATTTCTCAGTTGGTTGGTTCTTGGTCCACCGTGAGGCGCCACTATTGCGATGAAGACGACGACATCCAATTCTGAGGGTCAGACCACAGATGACCTTCCTGTTTATTGTTTCACACAAATGTATGGCGTATCAAATTGTGACATGTGAAATTATGCAAATTATATGGTGTTCTTCTTCTTTCATTTATTTTAACTTCCACTATATATCATATAACTGGTGGAGCAATCGTTCATTGCCAGGATGTCCTCGTCGGATACAGTTGGGCGGGCATGCTGGCACTTCCAGTAGGTGGTCGGCAGTCCGGAGGGCATCAACGCAGGCACACATGGGGTCACCTCTGAATCCAAGGTGGGGCATTTTAGCGTTAAATCTGCCAGTACCCGATCAAAGTCAGATTTTTTGATGGTCAAGGTTTCTTATAATCAGACAAAACGTTAACATGACCACCAATGCAATTTTGCACTGTGGTCTGACCTCTTTGTGTACGGGATCATCATCACCATCACCATCACCATCACCATCACCATCACCATCACCATCACCATCATCATCACCATCACCATCACCATCAACATCACCATCACCATCACCATCACCATCACCATCACCATCACCATCACCATCACCATCATCATCACCATCACCATCACCATCATCATCACCATCACCATCACCATCAACATCACCATCACCATCACCATCACCATCACCATCACCATCAACATCACCATCACCATCACCATCACCATCACCATCACCATCACCATCACCATCACCATCATCATCATCATCATTTTATTTGTTTCCATCACTGCTATATTTATTTACCGCTTCGCTTTCGATAGCGTTCGACGTGGTCACCTCTTTGAGAGTCTTGCGCGTATGGGCGCGTCCGCGAAAGTGACACGTATTATCAAGGCGATATATCTTTCGTCAAGCGCAAGTCGAATGCCCTTGCGATTAGCTGAGGAGTCCTTCAGAGAGATATATTCTCACCGCTACTGTTTTGCGTTGGTCTGGAATGTATTTTCGCGACAATGACGTTCACTGTTAAAGAGTTGATGTAAGCATCGTCCCGAACATCGAGTTTCGTATATTGAAACACGAGCAGGCCGATGACGTAGACCTGCTTAATGCAACAATTGCTGATGCGAATAGTCGACTAAAAAATCTCTCCTGAGGCTCATTAGATGCTGCGAGCATATGGAAGTACGAGCAGACAAAACGAAAGTAATGCATATCCACCGGAAGTTGAAGGTATCGGCAAAGACGACGGGAGACATCAACGCACGTTACACATACCGCCACCCAAGCCGCACCCAGTTAGTGCAAATTTTATTTTTATAAATTTTGCGGACCGCGGGCTTTGTGGGCAGCGGGTATCGGCCGGGCCTGGGCCTAAAACGTGCGGGACGGGCCGGGCCTGGGCCAAACATTAAGAGTTTGGGCCGGGCCTGGACCTAAATTCTAGCTTGTGGGCCTGGGCCGGGCTGGGCTTGACGAATTTTTCCGGGTCTGGCCCGGGCCTGGATTCTAACTGCTAACTGCGGGCCGGGCTTGGGCTCAAATAATAGGCCCGCGCAGGGCACTACAACCAGTACAGTTTCCCTTCGAGGCAAGTCACCCGAGACCAGACGTGAAACGCTGTACAAATATCGCAGTCGGGAGATTCACCTCGCGATGGTGTATATGGAAATACACTGCACGAAGGCATACATGTGTAAGGTTGCGGTCCACTCAACGATGACCCATGGCTGTGAAGGCTGGTACTTCGATGAGACCGCCCAAAGAACATTGCACGCAGCCAACGCCTGGATGTCTGCAGTCATCACCGGCCGTTCTGTCCGCGAAGAAGCGTCATCACCACAATTTGACATCGCAGAAGCCGTAAAGACACGCAGATGGAGGTGGCTAGTTGATAATAATATATATATATATATATATATATATATATATATATATATATATATATATATATATATATATATATATATATACATGTGTATACGTGCGTGCGTGCGTGCGTGCGTGCGTGCGTGCGTGCCTGTGTGTGTATGTGTGTGTGCGTGCGTGTATGTGTGTGTACGTAACGTATGAACGAACAAACGTACGTACGTACGTATGTATGTACGTATGTATGTACGTACGTATGTACGTACGTATGTACGTGCGTATGTACGTACGTATGTACGTACGTATGTATGTACGTACGTATGTACGTACGTATGTATACGTATGTATACGTATGTATACGTATGTATACGTATGCATACGTATGTATACGTATGTATGTATGTACAAACGTAGTAGTCCTACTTCACACTATAATGTTGACCTTTCTGCCCCACTCGTTCAATATTAAACATATTAATTACTTTATATATGAGTGTCTTTTATCAGTTGCATCCGCAATATTCACAACAGTAATAATTACACGTGTCTACTGCGTATACTCAACGCTTTACCTCAGTTTCCTTAGGTTACTACCTACTAAACCACTTTCGTGGTGAACATTTTGTATACATTCTAGAGTCCAACGTTTAATGTAGAAACTCTCGCGTGTATAAGGATATTTTTTAGCTATGTAGATAGATAGGATTGGGCGTTTTGTTCCCAAACCAGTCGTTGTAGTAGTTGTTGTTGTCGCTGTTGTTGTCGCTGTTGTTGTCGCCGTTGTTACTGCTACTGACACAGTCACGTAAGTGGTGTGGTAAACCCGTACTGTTGCCTGCCAGCGGCAAGCCCCGAGCCACACCTCTCGATACAGCTTCACGGTGGTCGAACATCCGTTACTGGCTAGCGGCTGAAATCACCCAATCAAGATGTCGTGAAGATAAACGGTCGGAACGGGGTATTTACAAGAACGCACCGACGTTACGACGAGTTATGCAAAGGCCGGGTGATCATTGGCCGACACGGTAGTGACCTTGACGGCCTCGCAACATTGTAACTTTACAAGTGAACGGGCACACGAGCTGCGTAGACCGGAGATATGTTTCGTCAAGCGAAGACGCCCCCTGAAGACGGCACTATGGGGAAGAAACGTGGTTCTTGTACAGGTACTTTGATGGTGCTGCTGGTCGTCGTTGGTGTTGTCTTCACAGGACTGTCCGTCGGCTTCGTCGTCTCTCTCTACACCGTACAAGGTAGCCTGGGTAAGTAGGTCGTCTTTAGTAATTCTCGAAATACTTCTCAAACGAATACGTAACTCACGTTTTCCGTAAATATGGAGGCAAAACTGTCCTCACGATGATCATTCGATCACGGAATATCTAGTACCTATAATGCAAATCTGTCGGTCTTACACGAGCACCAACATGGATGATGTAATACTTCAGGGGGCTTATCCAGTACTATCACCCTTCGAGACTTTCCCTCGTGTTTTTGAACATACGTGTGTCCGGGGTATTCCACGAGTGACCCCCCGGGCAGTGTTGTCGCCAAGTCATGAAAATGTGCGATTCTAGTCCGTCTCGAGTCAGCCTCGGTGACACGAGTCAACAAGTCTGTAAATCCGTCACTGGCGTCACTGTCATTTATTATCACTAATAATAACTCAACACACGCGCACCTTACCAAAGTGTTCATAAGAAAGCGTTTACTGTTGGTATGGGTACACCGCTGATCTCACGTCATTCCTTTCTCAGCACTGAAACGATCGACACCGTTGTAATTGCACCCTTGTCTTCCGTAACATTGACGGTACCCCCACCAATTAGTATGCTTTATCAAACACGCGCTATTTGTCTATACTTAGCCTTTGGTGAAGTAACCAAAGCCGCTTAATTTATAACAACTGCAGGCGCCTCAATGCTATTTCTCTTTTTTTCTGATCGAGAGCTAGAAGGAACTGTAATTAAAAATAGAAGCCTTACTCTGATTTGTCTTCCAAAAAATATGCAACAATTTCTCTATATGATTATGCAATAGTTGCCTACTGTGATTATGCAACCAAACTCCTAGCTCATAGCAAGGTGATGACGCTAATAACAGACAAGATACGTAGACTGTAATTCTTCCAACAACCACCTCTTCTCTAGGCAATTGCCATTTAAAGGTTAACCATATACACACAGAAGCTTGTCCCAAATAATTAAGATGTCCTTGTTATGACGTATGCTCTCTCTGCACATGCACTGACACTGACACATTATAATGATTCGCAAATGAAAACATTAATTAATGTTTCAGTTCAATTTGAACTCGATCAGCCAAAGTGTTAGAAAAACATGATTTAACTTCCCTAGTATTCGGGTGACTGAAGGCATCATAAAAATAGACAACACATGTGTGCTATGTTAGATATTAATAATAAAGATATTAATACAGACTACATAACCAATTTCAACAACAGTTAAAAAATAAAATAATGTAACATGTAAGTCATTACATGTTTAGACCATCAATTGCTGTCAGGGGTAAAGGAATTTCTTTAACCGGACAACAAATGTTTTATTGTCGAGAGAGGAATACATGTAAAATGTAAAAATGTGGTTAACTAGGCTAAATATAATTCGCTTAGCTAAAACAGCTTTTGCAGCAGGAATTTGATAAACATATAATAAACCATCCGATGAAAAAACGTCATTTTCACGTTCAAATGTGAATATTTATCACAACCAGCATATTGTAATTAATCGAAGAGTCGTAAATGTTTTAATGCATTTGCATTTGAATGCGTACCTTAAACATTTACATTTGCATTTGAATGCGTCCCACAAACATTTGATTTGTCAAATGCAAAATCAAATGCAAAATCAAATGCAAAATCAAATGCAAAATCGAATGCAAAATCAAATGCAAAATCAAATGCAAAATCGAATGCATGCATAATTCTTTGAATAATTATTATTGTTTGATTCACCTTTACAAGTTCACAACATGCCATTGGAAAAAAAAATTCTGTAGTGAGCAGTATCCTCAGCAGATCACAAAATCATTGTCTGACCTGTGATTCACTTGCCCTTTGAAAAAGTGCGCTGTAGGTCAACTGGTCAGTGCCTGAGCTGTTATTCATACAACCTGAACAGACCAACTGGTCTACTTGATGGCTTTAGAGATTACCTGTTCATTGAAACCAATCAAACAATGCAGGCAAATGACTCCCTTGTGTTGTGTTGGCACTGTTGGGGTGGGTTGGGGTGGTAGCTCATTGGGGGAGTAAATATTAGCAATGCCAGCCCTGGATAATTACAGCCAGAGAGAGTGATTAGTGGTAGCTGTAATTGTCCACCAGGTTATCTTCCCAGTGGCCCCACCAGTGGACAGTCTATTGTCTTGGGTTCCCCTTCCATTTTGGCCTACATGAAGGATTAGCCTTTCATTCCCAGCCATGGTCCCCAGTAAACTGTCAATTGTCTATTCCTCCCTCCAATTTCCACCATCTCTACAGGCCTGGAACTGTGTGACTCTACATACATGTTCATGTCGTGGTACGTAGTGGTTACAGTAATGTATTACTGTATATATTAAATAAATTAATAATGTGTTTGTATACATTACGTTGTTTTTTCTCTCAAAATAAAACAAATCGTTAATATAAAGCCAAAACATTTAAAATTAATTCAAATGCATTTACAAATGTATAAAAAAAATATTTGCATTTGAATGCGACCCCAAAACATTTGCATTTGAAAGTATTCCTGTAAAATGGCATTTGCATTCGCATTTCATTTGACTCAAGTGAAACATTTGCATTTGCAATCAAATGCGTTGACATGCAATTGTTAACAAGCCTGGTGTCGGTAAAACAGTCGTTCAGTTAGCCAAAGTAAATACGTGTAGATTCCCTTTAAAAGATTGTATTGATCTGAGACAGAACAGAACAAATTCTCATATCTGAGCTGACTACCCACGGTGGAATGTCAACATGCGTTGATACCGTCTATGAGGCCAGACCTGAGCAACTCCGGCGCCGAAATGTATCAAGTTATTGTATGACGAGGTGGACCAAATGCCCTGGTCGTTTCTTTTGTGCCGTTTCATATCAATTCGCCATGTCAATACCGATGCCATTATTAGAAGTGGAGCCCGGCGCGCCCGGGGCTTATTTAAGCGCTCGTTAAAAAGCGTGGGCTACAACATTGTCGTAGCTTTAGCATGTAGGCTGAAGTTAAGACATTGTCGCAGCGTCACCACTTAGGATAAGTCCCTCACTTTAAGCCCAATCCGAAACCTAACCTTAACTCTAAAAACTAACCTTGACCCTAATAATGCCAGTCGCGCAGTACGAAATTTACGCAACTTTAGCCGCACTGTTTTTAAAACAGAAATATTTCAAAACTAGTTTTATTTATCACAAACAATTACATGCCAGCGTACATAGCTGTATCGTAATGCTACTAAGTTAACTTGCATCTTTAGGCCGATATATTACGACTTTAATTAATGAGCACACATCGCATGTTTCGACTAACCCCGTCAGTCGTAGCATGGGGATTAGTTAATGTAGGTTCAACTAACCTGACAAGTCGCAATGGTCGCGGGCGATTCGTTTCCCATATGACTAAACATAAATGAGGATTTAAAATAACGCATGAATGCAACGAGGCAAAGATGAGCAGAAACGAGTACAAAGAAGAGACACCAAACGTTCCAAGAGTTAAGAAAGCTCTAAAGTAGTGTCGGGGAAGATGATATAGCTAACTCATAGGTGGCATCATATGCGCATGGAAAAAAATGCTAAAGAAAAGGGAATCCTTCCTCCAATCAACTTTATTATTTGCGTTGTTTTGTCGTTTTTAATGATTTGTGTTACGGGTTGCCGTTTTGAAGAGCCGTTTTCGACGCGGTGAACGCACATGAGAGAAATCGTGAAATCACTTGTGACCAAAGAAATAGCATGTGTGTGGAATGGCCTCGTTTGCAACAACGTGAATGATTTACCGTGATTTTTTTTAAATTACAAAAAGCGGCACGTTTTGTGTGGTTTTGTACATAATGCGGGAAACCTTGACCAAGAAAAACGGTATTTCCCGCCCTAAAGCGGTAATATTGACAACAATGGAACTAACCAACTAACTAACTAACACAACACAAGTTGAACTGTTTGCAGTACGCATGCTGTTTGTCCGATGAGGCGCTGTTATCGTCTGTTGTCGCACCGTTCAATCTGGAATGAAAATATTACATTCACAACTATACTTGCATGCTCGATATGTGTTGTGGTTGTCGCTATGATTTCTCCCAAAACACTTGACCACAACGTAGATCTTATTAAGCGATGTAATTAGTCAAAACTTTAACTCATATACAAATTAAATGTTACGACGATAGTCTCAATTATCTCACACAAAAAAACGATATGATATTACTTGCCAAACACCCAATATGTCCTTAGACATAGCCTTTTTTCAACATAATCTTGATGTTGTGCCGTTTACGCAATTATAGTTATGCTATCTACGCACAAAGCACAATCGCATGCTCTGTTATGATTCTCCCGCGATGCGGTTGTGCGACATTGGCGTGACGTCATAAATATATTTAAATTTGTTTCTCAACATTTACCTTATTCGTGACAAATGTCATCAATCACAACGTAAAGTATATTTATTTTTAATAACCAAAACAGGCGCGCGTGTTTTCTTAGGTGTTTTGATTTGTTTTAATTAGACTCGCTTAAATGTTTGGATAAGTAACTATAGCTGAGATTGTTGTGGGCCGAGTGGAACGCTTCTAAATCCATCAAGTGTTTTGTAACGACAGGAGACGTCCAGAACATTCTGTTCTCGTGTTTCGGACCCGCCACGGACCGACACGGCGAGACAGCCCGTGTAGCTTTGCACCAATGATGATCTCAGTCGACAGTGTTATGTAATTATATACTCACCCCCCCTCCACGCTCTACTTACAGGAGCCTACTTGGGTTCAACCATCCACGGCACGTGATTGTACAATTGTTTGTGTACGCCGGGGGCTGACGGCTTTGACCTACCGCGCAGGCCCCTTGCATAAGAAAACAGCTTAGGGTCCCTGTTTATGTATTGGCTTCGAATATAACCTGCTATCCTCGCAGCCTAGTCGCTCACTATGTCATGAAGGCGGGTAAATAAAAAAAATGGACTATCGGTAAGCCAATGGCTTCCTTGGCCACGTTCCATCTATTAGTTTTTTGCTCTGGATATGACCATCTTTTTAACTGTTGTTAACCGTTGTTAACTGTTGTTAAATGCTGTTAACTTTGTTAACTGTTGTTAACTGTTGTTAACCGTTGTTAACTGTTGTTAACTGTTGTTAACTGCTGTTAACTTTGTTAACTGTTGTTAACTGTTGTTAACTGTTGTTAACTGTTGTTAACTGCTGTTAACTTTGTTAACTGTTGTTAACTGTTGTTAACCGTTGTTAACTGTTGTTAACTGCTGTTAACTGTTGTTAACTGCTGTTAACTGTTGTTAACTGTTGTTAAATCCTCCCGTGCGTTTTAAGACACGTAGTGAGGCGAGTACGCACCTCACTCGACTGCACTTTACTACTTGACAAGACAAACGACTTGTGTTTACTGCAAATCTGATTCTCTCACAGGTAACGGTGGAGCAAAACATAATGGCGATGGTACAACAAAGGCACCCATTGAATCTGAGACAACTTCAACAGGTAGGGTGCTTCGCAGTAATTATCATAACACAGTTCTGGGTCCCGGGGTGCGGTGGCGTGTTGGATGGAACATCAGACTATCTATCGAGAGAACCCGGGTTCGAATCCTTTTGTTGCTACATCACAGAGGGAGAGTTTCTGAAGTTCGAGAATCTATAATTCTCAGGTGAAATGACTTGGCGTGGGAGAATCTGAAAAAGGTTGCGCGATTTCAGTTACCAGCAAAAATTAAAAATATTCAGCGTACACATACACATGCACATGCACATGCACATGCACATGCACATGCACATGCACATACACATACACATACACCAGACGTGTACTGATCAACACTTTGTGTAATACCGACACAATTTGTTCAAATGGTGGTTTAAAAGTATAATGACCCAGGTAGTATATTATGGAATTAAAAATTTGCATTGCCATTTTGTAGTTTCACTTAGTTAAGACACACTACGTCTCCAATGAGGTTTTGCAGCAGGAATATGACAAACGTGTGATAAACCATCCGATGGAAAAAAAACGTTATTTTCACCTTCAAACGTGAAGATTTATTACAACTAGCATATATTAATTCATCACCAAATCGTATGTTTTCGAAATTATTAAGAGATAAGATATCACGATAGTAAGACGTTTTGGGTGGATATTATACTTAACCAACTATTCTAAATACAAATACATCCAGTGTAGCAATGTCCGTAAAACAATCGTTCAGTCAACCAAAGTAAATATGTCTATAAGTCAATTTAAAATATTGTATTGATTTGAGACAGAACAGAACAAATTCTCATATCTGACCTGACTACCCACGGCGGATTGTCAGCATGCACCGATACCGTCTATGAGGCCAGACGTGAGCAACTCCGGCACCAAAATGTATCAAATTATTGTATAACGAGGTGGACCAAAGGCCCTGGTCGTTTCTCGCGTGCCCTTTCAAATCAATGTGCCGTGTCAAGGCCAGTGCAGTTCTTAAAAGAAGCGCCCGGGGCTAATGTAAGCGCCCGTTAAAGGTCGTAGCTAAATATACCGCATTGCCATGGCTTTAGTATGTAGGCTGAAGTCATGGCTTTCCCGACGCTATTGTCGTACAGTATACATAGAATTGGGGAAAATGTTTTCAGTTGCTACTCGTACGACGACACTGATTATGTGTTTGTGATATACATTTCATTTTCAGGTCCGCGTGGATCTGGGACCACTCCATCAGGTAAGCTGGTTTGTGCAAACTGTGGATACTCTCATTGGCAGATACATACAGCTGTACTCTGAATAGTGGGAGGGGTGCAAAGTTTTCAAAATGTATACATGATGGGCCCAATAGACGCACGCAGGCACGCACGCACGCACAACCATCCGCACGTAAGCACACTTAGCATTTAACTCGCCGTGTCCTGCAATGGTCCATCGACTTGGTGCGACTGACTTCAGGCACTAACTTATCATCATTTAGAGTTGCCGGAGCTTTAGCTTAGGAAGAAATAAATAAACATTCGCCACAGTTATAGCAGCAACTCTGCATGCCTTCGCGATACGCACGTTCAATTCATGACTGTATCCACCACTTTGGGATTATTGCATCAAAGCAGCCACACCATTTGTCTACACATCCAGCACCGTCGTGTGCTTGGTCTCGTATCTCTCGGATGTCCAAGCCGAGCTGCCCGACCTTTCTGGCGATGGATACTCCTGTAATTACCTAGTAACACGAGAGAAAGTCCAATAAATTCCTATAGTTCTTCTGTTTTTCGTCTTTCATGATAGAGATTAACAGTTCTTTTTTTTTGGTATGCTTCGCCTGCGCTGATGGAATAACAAAACACCTCTCGCATTTCGGACATGATCTTCTGTTGGATCTGCACCCCGGTGATGGTTGTTACATTTCATCCTGCACTATCTCCGAGGCCTACCGGGTTTCTTGTATTGTGTCGCCAAATGCGTCCCAGAAACACATAACTGTGATTCAGTGTTGATAGGAGACGTCACGACGGTGACTTCTCATGGTGATATTCTGCTTTACACAGAGAATAACCGTCTTTACCACTGTCTCCCACACTGGTTATCGGCATGACAACAGCTACTGTCCAGCGGATATTCGCTAAACCAAATGCACTTACAAAAAGAATCCTTTTGCATTTAGTAACGGGTCGGGGCCAAATACACGGCTAATACAGGACGGGGGAGCAAATCAGAACGACTGGGGACGAACGGCAGCAATGGTGGCGATGCCTTTAGTTTGCAAGTTAGAAATGTCGTCATCTGATGAAAAAGTCCAAGAGGGCGCCACCTCGCGGTGTATCGACAACTAATTAAACTGTTTTGACTTGAAACACAAAATCCAGTCAAGATAAAGGGGGTGCCATGGCATCTGATGGACACCCCCTGGATTCGCTAACGACTCTGTGATCACAGTCTGGAGCGGCTTCAGATCTCGAGTTTTGCCACATCTTTGTCGTAGCTTTCGGATGGTGGTCAATAAACCCGCGTTGATATTTTCAGGACCACAAATTGCAGTACGTGTGACGGTCGAGAATATTATCACAAATGACGACAACGAATTCCGTGCGACGAAACTGCTCCAAACAACCAAGAAATCAGCGTACGAAATAATGAGACACCTCGAAAAGATCGACTCCAGGTTTCGGTGTGTAGCTAATCTTTCACACGAATAACTTGCTCAAAGATAACGATAACATTAATAATAAAGATACCGATAACGGTAATAATAATGACAGCGATGCTGATGGTGCTGGTGGTGGCGGTGACGGTGACGGTGACGGTGACGGTGACGGTGATGGTGACCGTGACGACAATGACAGTGACGATGACGACGCACCAGTAACATACAGGTGAAGATCGCATAATTCCAGTTATTTAAATAGTGAACTTACTTATTGATATACAATTGAAAATTGTGTTTCGAAAACATACATGACATTATTTCCTATGCGGGATTTTGGCATTTCACGTCAATCCCATAAGGTAATATGTCCGAACATAAAACGCGTGACAAATCGTTGTTTTCCAGTTTTAGAAGAAAATAGCAGCAAATGAATTAATTGTCGGTTAACTTTCTATACACAGGTTTACAACAAAGGAAAACAAAGACTTCGGCCACATGGTAACCCATGTCCAGGGGGTGAAGAGTGATTGGAACGAGAAGACGTACTGGGCCTTCCTGAAGAGGACGGACACTGTTGACTGCTATTTGTCGTTGGGTGAGGGCATCTTCTCTCTTAACACCTGCTCCATCATCGCTAGGCAGGTTTGGTAGTATTACTACAATTAACCTGGCAGATAGACCTGTTGAAATGTAGATTTATCAATACACCCCACGCAATGTGGATGTAGGCTGAATCAGTTGTACTTTGTCCCACATGCTCTCTTGGTTGTCGTGTTTCTGGAAACAACTGGCCCGCGCCCTAATTATAAAGAGCGCTTCCAAGAAAGCCTATCAATCCCCATCTAACCAGTAACGACGGGTCATCAACCAATTAAAGTTAACACTCGTATGCTGGCCTCGTAAATTCCAGAGAGCAATCCTATTGGCAACTGAAAAACCAGCGTTTCTGATCTACCAGGGCTACTGATGTAGCCATAAGCCATGGCAGCGATGGTGACCCATTCTCTCGCGCTGTGATTCAAATAGTCCACTGGAATTGTTTCTTTGAGCACACGAGCTTGATACCTTCAGAGAAGGTGTCTCTGGAAGATGGTAGCGGTGTTTGACCGAAAGCAATCACATATGAAGAGCGGCTCTGCTGAGCAGACACAGCATTCCTGGCCACACAGACAGAGAGACGAAGATAGAGATGGTAAATCAGCGCACGTCTGACGAATGTCCCTACACAGCGGATCGTAGAAGGAGACGATGTCGCCCGAAGTAAAGAAAGAGACGAAAACATCCAACCTGACACGAGACACCATCACCAGGCGTGCGGCCCACCGATCGCAGAGGCGGTCTCTTGTGAAAGCCTTATCTGCCACCTAGCGCACGAACAGGACTCATTGTTTGGTTTGTCGTTTTTCTGGCGTCAGTCTTCATCAACGCACGGTAATCTTGCGTGTGATGCGTTGTTGATTTCTCCCTGCAGGTGTCAGCAGTTACATCCCGTCGGACGGAGAACATCTCGTGTTGAGTCTTCAGAAGTATCCCAACAACGTGAAGTCTTGTCTCAGCCTCGCTAAGACAACGAAATCTCCTCCAGGTAGGCTAGAGCTAATCCCCAGTTTGACTTAATTCTCGACTAGTTGGGTTATCAGATGAATTGCTCTTGCTGCTTTGCACTGCTGAATGTTTTACCAGTCAAACAGACTGGCACTGCTGAATGTTTTACTAGTCAAACAGACTGGCGCTAGAAGAAACGGAGTTGTGATAACGTTAAATTCCACATCTTTTCGGGTGGATCCACCTGAGATGATCAAGAATTTTAGCCAATGGGTTTATAAAATTGGTAATAGCTTACCCACTACTGGTGATATACGTGTCAACACATTGTAGAATCGGAAACAACCGCTGCCCGTGCTACACAGACGCCAGACGCTGCTCGTGCCACGCCGTCAGGTAGGATACTTCACGCAAACTATAGACATTCCGGGCACTAAACACAATTACAATGGTTATATTTTCGTAATTGTTTTGGAAAATAGAACAAACTGTGAATACTATGTAAGCGTAAAAAGGACATAATGCAAATCGCAAAACATATTATTTCAGATGACTAGTGTCTTGTCATAGCAAGACTGGTTACTAGTTTTTGGATATAAGCCAATGAGAACATTATCTTGTTATGACATAGAACTTGCTTGTTTTATCATGAAACTAGTTACGTAACTTTTTTATATAATGAAACTAGTTATGTAACTTGTTATATATAATTTCTCGTTGTAACAATATAGGTAACTAATTCCTTGATATAAGAAGAACGTTTCTTTTATGCAATAAACTCTTCTATAACCAGTTTCTTGTCATGACAAGATGTGTAACAATTTTTTTTATATCACAAAGACGTTCCTTGATATAAAGAAAGCATGATCCTTTTATGCCAAGAAAAACATACCAACGCATCAAATAACATCAATCGAAAATGGCCGGGCTCTCGATAAACAAGTGATTTCCTTGTCAACATGACATCTGAAGTTTTAGCTTTGAATGTCAATCTTGTTAAATATTTTTTAATCTAAATTTAAAATGCAAGTGATGTGGTCGTAATTGTGGATATATAACTGGGCGACAGTCAAATTGATCACGTTGGCATTCTCAGGGCCACAAGTGGCCGTTCGGTTCACGTTCGAGAACGTTGTCACAAACGACAGGAGGGAATTCCGAGCGACAACGGACACAAACACGACTCAGAAGTCAGCCTACGAAATAATGAGAGACATCGAAAAGACAGACTCCAGGTTCCGGTACGTCAGCCTGGTCTGCCATTTACCTCACATGAATCGTTCGTCCATAATAATAGCTGTTCTTCTTCGTGGTTTTCGTTATAAAGGGGTGATATTGACTATCACTGCTTTGGTTGTCGATAATAACAACAACAATGATAAAATACGAACATTTAATACTATGCAAATAATAAACGTATTTACGCGCAAAATAGTTGTTTACGTTAAAAATGGCTTTGCTGCTGTTGCAAGATAATTTTAATATTAATTAACAAGGTACCGTATTGTATATATTGTCTTCTTCTTAAAGTAAACAGCAACCTCAAAACGAATATGAAACGTTGTTTATGCAGATTTGCCACAAAGAAACACAATTTATATGCGTAAAATAAATGTTTATATATTTTTAGTGGGCTGGGAAACTGTTACAAAATAATTAAATTGATTAAGCGATGCTTTGTATATTATAATATTGTCAACTCTAGCCGACAGAAACTGTCGTATATATGTTCGTCTTTTAAAAGTAAATAACAGACGTAGAATTTATTTCTTAAAAATAAATGTGTGCAGATTTACCACGAAGGAACACAAAGACTTCGGCCACATGGTAACACATGTCCAAGGTGTGGAAGCGGTTTGGGCCACGGACAAGGCATACTGGGCCTTCCTGAAGAGGACCGAGATTGGCGATTGCTTGGTGTCGTTGGGTGAGTCCGATCTTACCCTCTGACGTCACCACCCGTTGTCTAGCAGTGCAAGTTAGAGCACTGTGTGATCCAAAACTTGACTTAAAGGTCCCTCCTCAGTTCGATTCTTTGGCTAGTCTCATTTCAGAATCATTTTGCCAAATATGAAGCCTATCTAATATTCACTGCTACGTGCGAGCTCGTTTGTGCAACTTTTATGCATAGTTTTCGTGAAATAATAATACAAACAATTACACTACTCAAGCATTAATTGAAGTGAAAATGGAAACGCTGAAAACTCACGAATTTCACTCTTGGCGAAATTTCGTAACTTTGTCATGTGATCGGCGAGAGGATGCACGTCACGTCCATGATCAGCCTTGGCCCGCACATTGTTTATCATTTTGGATATCCACTATTTCGAACCTTACCAGATCTAACGACTAAAATCAATTCTTCCAATGATTTGAACAAAACATGCATCTTTTTATTAAATCGACTGCGGATGTTACTTAAATAACCACACACTACATATTTCGACATTCAACGAACCGGATTCGCGATAGGGTAAATCAGTCGTGGATGGAGCTTTAAATTAAACTTTCCATTCCCTGGCGGAGCGTAGGCAATTAACGACTCATTTCCACCAGACACGGGTTTTTGTTTGTGTTTCCAGTTGTTTCCATCTGATTTCTGGTTTTGCCATTTCCGCTTCCATTTCTCGGCGCCAGGTGTTTCTCCCCCTTTTCTTTTTGCCCTGAGGGTTCCATGTGAGCGCCTGGTTCGTGATGTGTTGTGTTGGCTTCTGAGAGTATGGCGTGTACAGCTCAACTTCCTGAGAGTATAGCCTGTACAGCTCCACTTCCTGAGAGTATGGCGTGTACAGCTCAACTTCCCCTTGTAATTTGATGTTGATTGGTTCTTGATTTATTATTTCGCATAGTACCTCATTACTTATTGTTTGTGGCCATTATATCTTTAGAATTCTCCTTAGACACTTGTTTACTTAACTTTGCATCTTCTGTGGCATGGATTGTGAAGTGCGTGTCTCTGTTCCATACATTAGCACATGTTCAACAACATATCCAATGACATTCCGCCCCTCAACCGATACGACTCGAAAGCTGGATGTCGAGTCCTCTATGGGAAATAGTGTATTTTAACATTTTAATCCATTAAATATTGTCTAGCACATTTGTCTTTTCAACCGGAAGCCATGACCTGCAAACACGTGGATGGAGTGTCGAGGGTGGTAATCGGATGTGTGATGTATTGTCAATTCCTCCCTCTAGGGGTCAGCAGCTACATCCCGTCGGACGGAGAACATCTCGTGTTGAGTCTTACGAAGTACCCCAACAACTTAAAGTCTTGTCTCAACCTCGCTAAGACAACGCCATCACCACCAGGTAGGCATGACCTAATCCCCGACTAGATGGTTTGATGCGTTCACTGTTAGGAGGTAGCATCAATCGGCTACGCTTAAAATTCAAAGTACCTTATCGTAAAATCATTGTATTTTAATATCAAATACAGCTTTCCGTATACGATAATTATGTTATTATCATCATTGTTCACTGTTGTTGAATTTTACGACCGCATACATTATAGTGTAATATATATTGGGTTCTTAATCATGATATTTGTAAGATCTAATATACGTATAAAAAATCGTCTGCCTGCGATTCGTATTGGCCGCAAACTCTGAATTCGGGTATTGTTCATATTTGTCGGTAAGGTTTTCAAAGGATCACGCTGTAAAAATGTAAAGATTCGTGAGCTAGCGAGCGAATAAAAAAACAGTTCAATCACTGTCGAATATCCATTGTATATCGGCAGTGAAATCCCATAGAAGACGTCGATAGAGCATCTGACTGGTGCAATGAAGCTGTTTCAGAACTGATCACGATCGTGTACACGGTGGAGAGCAACTACTCGACGAGTCCCGCCGACGGCGACTTCCCGGCCAGCGTCACCTGGAACACGACACGCAAAGTGTTCCTGAAGATTATGGAGGACGTCCAAGCCACCAACCACACCAGCTTCAGGTGTGGTTCCCCGTTCTCAGGGTTTTACTGACTGACTTTCTTTTCTTCCTCACACCACTGTACACCACGTCACCCCAGCAATCTTCGGGCTTCTTCCATGGTTCGTCTCCATGTTGTTTTCGTGTGCACTTTTTCTTCTTCCCTTCTTGGTTCCAAGTCAAATCAAGGTTTATATTGTAATATTATTTCAATCACATGCAAGTGATCCTAATGATATTCACTGCTTCAACGTTTACCTTCGGATGGAAAGAAAACTGCCATCGCGTAAGAACATACTAGGCTGTTGAAATCGTGAACCGGACAAACATCAACCAGCGTAGCAATAAAACAAGCTTTATTTTTTAATTATACGTTAATATTATCGACGAATTGTACGTAATTGTACGTGCAAAGAGTCATTAAATCATTCAAATGCAAGTCAATGTGTGTGTTTTTCTTATTTTATATTAATTTACTTTAAAATGGTATTCTCAATATGAATGAATAGGTTGAAAATGTGCACTTCTAATTCACTATGCAACATAAATTACAATATGCATATATGTTTTCAGATTTGATGTAGATGCTAACCAGGCGGTGACTCGGGTACAGAACAGTCAAGCAACGACCCACTTGCACTGGATGCTGCTTCTTCGAGACGTGACAGCCTCTTACTGCACCGTCACCGAAGGTACTCTCCCTTCTCACATCGTACTCGCTATCATTAAGTACCCTTCGTAACACACCCTATCATACTACTATATTATATGTTTGACGGCACGAAATGATAGGCGTTTACGATTGAATCTACGACCAGTTCAACAATAAACGTGCACTGTTTTGTGGATAATTAGAACATTAATGAAGCCACTTTACATGGCGCGGTGGTCGTGTGGTAAAACATCGGGCCTCCTGTCGAGTTGACCGGGGTTCGAAACCACCTGTTGCCGTTTCGAAACTTAGGAAATTTCGTTCACCCCACTTTGTATGAATCTTTCTGAAGAGACACTACAAACCGTTGGTCCTTCCTGCCTGATGCATATGCCAGGGAAAGTAAAATATCCCACCCAGGGGGTAAATGTATAACCTGCTGTGGACCCCATTTTTCGTGAGCCATCGCAGAAGCGTTTATGAGGCGGCTCAATCAATTATGCTAACTACCCCGCAAGAGGATACGATTCTATAAAAAAAACTTGGCCGATCTGACGTATTCGTCTAGAGTGATTCCACGGACAGTTTTTGATGCATCGTCAGTTAAACGTTGATGCACCCAATATGAAAGCGTTGTCGTATCTGTAACCAGACAACGTCGTGTATTGCAGGAGTGAGCGCCTATACACCGAAGGACAAAGACCATCTCGTTCTGAGTCTAGAAAAGCCAGACGCCCATCCCCACTGCTAGCGCTGAGGCGGCAAGCAGCGGCACCGAAAAGGTGGCCCGGATGTACAAGATGGCTACCGAGAAGCATAAGCAAGCGTATAAACGACATCACAAACTAATGGCTTAACATATTCGTGTGTGCGTGTGTGTGTGTGTGTGTGTGTGTGTGTGTGTGTGTGTGTGTGTGTGTGTGTGTGTGTATATATATATATATATATATATATATATATATATATATATATATATATATACATATACATATACATATATATATATATATATATATATATATATATATATATATATATACATATACATATATATATATATATATATATATATTATGTATATATATATATATATATATATATATATATATATATATATATATGTATAAGAAGGTATAAACGACACCACAAACTAATGACTTAACATATTCGTGTGTGTGTGTGTGTGTGTGTGTGTGTATATATATATATATACATATACATATATATATATATATATATATATATATATATATATATATATATATATATATATATATATATATATATATATATATATATATATATATATATATATATATATATATATATATATATATATATATATATATATGTATATATATATATATATATATATATATATATATATATATATATATATATATACATACACCGGCATCGATGTAGAGCAATGGTGAAACGAAGAAGAATAGTGGCTACCCGAAATAACCCGTGGCGCCTGGATGATATAACACTACACTTGTCGACGCCCATTTTTGTACTTAAAATTCAGATATTAACCAGATTGAACAAGATTGCCGCCCAAAGCTAAACCTCCAGATGGCAAGTGGACAAGACTTGTCGAGAGTTCAACCATTTTTCATCTATGTGTAGCCCGCCCCTTTGAGATATTTGACCATTTTGTTTTTAAAATTAGATAAAAAGTAGGTCTAGATAGTTAGGTTCGTTGACACACTGTTTGCAGAACAATCGTAGATGTCTAATTATGGATGTGGATACCATGACAGTTAATAGTTTAACAGACGAAAAGTGTATCCCAGAGAAGATGGAAAAGTGTGTTCCACCACGATGAAATCTGGGAATCAATATTATTCTATTAAACTGGCACTCGGTCTAATTCATCACAGAGCAGTTAAGTCAATGCATAGCTGGTGTTGTGGCTGGTGCAGTGGCTGGTGCAGTGGCTGGTGCAGTGGCTGGTGCTGTGGCTGGTGCAGTGGCTGGTGCTGTGGCTGCTGCTGTGGCTGGTGCAGTGGCTGGTGCAGTGGTTGTTGCTGTGGCTGGTGCTGTGGCTGGTGCTGTGGCTGGTGCGGTGGCTGGTGCGGTGGCTGGTGCGGTGGCTGGTGCTGTGGCTGTTGCTGTGGCTGGTGCAGTGGCTGGTGCTGTGGCTGGTGCTGTGGCTGTGGCTGTTGCTGTGGCTGGTGCTGTGGCTGGTGCAGTGGCTGGTGCTGTGGCTGGTGCTGTGGCTGGTGCTGTGGCTGGTGATGTGGCTGGTGCTGTGGCTGTTGCTGTGGCTGGTGCTGTGGCTGGTGCAGTGGCTGGTGCTGTGGCTGGTGCTGTGGCTGTTGCTGTGGCTGTGGCTGGTGCTGTGGCTGGTGTTGTGGCTGGTGCTGTGGCTGGTGATGTGGCGCCTAGACGAGGGGCATTGTTTTTATGGTAAGTTTTAATTACACCTTTTACCAATGACAGTTTTACTAATTCTTATTATTACTATATGTATAAATGGAACCGATTAGCGAGACTAGCGAAGTGGCAGCCTACAGAGGTCTGGGTTTGGGGAAATAATTACATGTATTCTGCGTGGAATTTGATGATGATTTGCTTTCGTAAGAACGATATTATAGACTACCACGTGTACGAGTGATGCCGCATGATACGTATCAACGTAACAGCAATGCAATTTGTTCTTTAACTCACGTAACATAGCACCAATAATCGTAATGCCAATGGTGTATTTTTTTTAATAATCCGTATATGGCTTATAACACTAATGGATGCACATGAAACTAGACCCCAGACAGAAGCACGTGGGAGCAATGCTCCTCTGGAAAACTTGTGCTTTGTAAACACAAACTACTCTAGGGTGGTTCTTAATTGTTTTCATTGTGATTGAAGTGTCCTGGAGTGTGACAGTCATAGGTGCAAAATATGCGTGCATTTTTTTCTCGGTGAACTCAAGGAGTAAGCAGTATATTGTTTTATGTTATTATAACTCATTAGTTTATATTATGCATTTGATATGTATATGCATGTGGCGCGATAACAGTTGCATGTTGCAAAAACGTTGCTTTCTTGCAAACTGTTTGTAATAATCGGCTGCAATAAAATGTTTATACAGTGCATAAAATATTACTGTGTGAATTTGCATGATTTATTGAATGGTGGTATCGCGGAATCATATGAATGAACCATATGAATGAACAAATCATGAATGTGTCGTTCGTGTATTTCGTTTTCTTACTTACTACATGATAGCAACATTGCCCAACTATGAACACGTTGGCGACAATACGTTATACACTGTCGGTCACCGGACAGAGATATTCGTAATACATCCTGAACTAAAAGTTAGTATCATTTCAAATTTACACATAATCTGAATTGATTGCGTCTTATTCCAACTGTTAGTAATTATGTTGTGACTACGTGTTACTACAAGTTAGTAGTCGAACTGATGCTGACGTCATACTTTAAGTAATTTTTAATTAATAATTGCTGAACAAGGACATTCCCAAAGCGGTCACGTTGTACGATCTTGTCAGTGGCGTATTTAGGATCACGAAAAGGGTGGCCAATCTTAGTCACCCATTAATTTGCTATGTAGGGGTGCGACAGGTTTTTCACACACAAAATTCATATCCCGGGGGGGCGTCAAATACGTCACTGGTGTTAGTTCGTCTTCGCTAAATTGTCGACATAAAGGTTTTATACCAATATATTTGAGAAATGTTATATGTGCTATCAAAAATTACCCCCCTCCTTAAGGAATAACTTGGTAGTTCATGTTTACTACGAAATTTCAGGATACAGAACATTATCACAGACATATCAATCTATGCCAGGCATCATCACCCGATGTTTAAACGTACTACCGCCAGTTATAACAACGTCTAGCGACGCTTTGCCCTTGTATGATGTACTTCCAGATAACTGAAGAAAAACAGGGCCGGATCTAGGCTTGTTGGCAGGGGGGTCTCAGTCAGTCGTAGTCATATGTCATTCTACTTACGAACCGGGGGGAGGGGGAGAGAGAGAGAGAGGGGGAGAGAGAGAGGGGGGGGGCATGTACGTGTCGTTCTACTTACATAATGTTAATATTAGCCGGCTGCTAATAATTCAGTGTTTACATTGACACTGGTTCCGATGTAGGCTTATATAGGGGAGACCGGGACTAGTCCGCTCCCAACGACACTCTAATAGCTCTGGAGACTGTATTTGTAGAGATAGAGGATCAGTTTCGACCTTAAATTGATCGAAAATATCTTGTCCACATTTGTGCTATCAACAAATGCAAAAACTGTTATCCAAATATGATTCTTAGTAGACCTACCCAAGCATGTGCAGACTTGCCTCATGTCGGGGCAAGTCCGCCCAGGGGCCGGGGCAAGTTCGCCCCACACGCACTTAAAGCAGCAAATACTCAAGAACAGTGCAGTTTTGTCTTATTTTTATGTCAAAAAACGTCATGTTTGTGACACACATTTGTTAGAAACTTAAATTCCGCACAAATTTTGTGGTATCTGTGAAATAAACCAGGCAAACAAAACACAACATTTGGTATTGCATCGGCTAGAAAATGGTGAAATAAAATCTGGTTTCGTCACTTTTTTACTAGAAAATAACACCAAAGTGGACAATTGGAAGTCTTTATTGAGTGCATGTTAGTTTTTATGTTCAAAGTGATCCTTAGCATTTTACATCAGATATCCTAGGAGCGAACTTGCCCCGTAGCACGTAGGCGGACGTGCCCCAACACAGAGACATATTTGGTGGGCGGCAACTAAATACCACTGACACTGGATACATAGAACTACAGAACAACAACGCAAGATCCAAACAATATATCTGATATAAGGGCCTTACTGAGCACGTACGTACGTACGTATACACATACACATACATACATGCATAAATACATACATACATCCATACATCCACACATCCATCCATACATATCCATCCATCCATACATACATACATACATACATACATACATACATACATACATACATACATACATACATACATACATCCATACATACGTACATCCATATATCCATCCATACATACATCCATATATACATACATACATACATACATACATACATACATATATACATACATCTATCCATATATACATATATACATACACATACTCTCGAGTGCCAAATAATCTTATAGGCCAAATAACAGTATAGGGTGGCAAATCGGTAAAATTTAATAATAGTATAGTGCCGAATAACAGTATAGGGGAGGGGGCAAATTGTTCAAAACAAATAATAGTACAGTGCGAAAAAGTCACTAGTATATTTGTCTTTTTAGCGCTGAAGCAATGTTTTTACTGGACGCGAAGCCAAGGCGTCCCTAGAAAAGTACGCGGATCGCCTGTATTTTGTTTTTTATCCTGCCGAATATGTATAAACTTTGTGCGTATTCGTGTCACCGCA